>QRFJ01001177.1:21989-188053 GCA_006176705.1 Cocos nucifera
TTTCAAGTCAGTATCTCCATAGGGAGCCACTGGTACTTTATATTTCTAATACTTTTAGGGTTGTCTTTACTTTTCCAGTGATGCTCACCCGAATCATACTGGTATCTACTCACTACCCCTAGTGAGTATGCCATGTGGTCTCGTACACGTCATGGCATACTATATAGATACACCAAAGCATATGGTATTTCTATCATATGCTCTCTCTCTTGAGAAGTTGTGGACAATCCCTTTTCGAGAGAGTAATTCCATGCCTATCGGAGATAGCCTTTTTTAGAGTTTTCCATGCTAATTTTTTCAGCATGGTATCGATGTACATGGACTGAGATAATCAAGCAACCTTTTAGATCTATCCCTATAGTCTTCATCCTTAGGATGTAGGAAGCTTCTCCCAAGTCTTTCATGGAGAACCGAGATGAAGCCAACCTTTATTATCTTGTAGTGCGAGGGATGCCATTTCTGATTTAGAGAATATCATCCACATACAATACAAGAAATACAACTACAGAACCATTAGCCCATTTATAAATGTAGGTTCTTCTCTGTTCTTAATGAAGTCATACATTTGATTACTTTATCAAAATTCATGTTCCAACTCTGAGATGTCTGCTTTCAATCCATAGATGGATCTTTGAAGTTGCACACCTTAGAATCGTCTGTAGATGTAAAACCCTCAGGCTATATCAAATACACCTCTTCATCTAGCTCTCCATTTAGGAAAGCTATCTTCATATCCATTTGCCAGATCTCATAGTCTAGGTATGCTACTATCGCAAGTATAATCCAAATAAATTTGAGCATTGCCATCGAGAAAATATCTCATCATAGTCAATACCATAATGTTGACGATATCCTTGGCAACAGACGGCTTTATAGGTCTCTACCTTCATCTGCATCCCTTTCTTTTTGAAAATTCATTACACCCAATGGGTTTTACCCCTTCAGGTGGATCAACCAGTGTCCATACATTGTTGACTTTCATGGACTCCATTTCGGACTTTTTATTCGGACTTTATGGCTTTTAGCCACTTATTAGAGTTGGACCTTTGCATAGCATCCATGTAGGTGATCGAATCCTCATCGTTCTCATCGAGTTCAATAGGATCACCATCCCAGACCAAGAAACTATAGTATCTATCCGGTTGATGTAGTACTCTACTGGATCTTCTTAAAGGTGCCTCTTTAACGGGCTTTAGATTTGATTTTATCAAATCTAGTTTTGTAGGTTCACTAGAATGTGTCGATTCTTCTACCTATCGAACTTCACCAAGCTCAATATTAGAGGCAGCTGTTCCTTCCATAAGAAACTTTTTTTCTAAAAAGGCCGCTCTATTGCTGATGAACACTTTTTATTCTTCGATAAGATAGAAGTAATAATCCCTAGTTTTCTTGGGGTATCCTATGAATAAGCATTTATCGGACCTAGGTCCAAGCTTTTTTGGCTGCAAACGTTTGACATAAGCCGGATATCCCCAAACCCTAAAGTGATAGAATGTCGGCTTATGACCAGTCCATATCTCATATGGAGTCTTTGTAACAGACTTGCTTGGAATAACGTTCAAAATGTAACAAGCAATCTTTAATGCATAATCCTAGAATGAAATCGACAAACTCACAAACCCCATCATGGATTGAACCATGCCCAATAGGGTTCGATTCCTCCTTTCTGATACACCATTATGTTGTGGTGTTTCAGGAGGGATCCATTATGAGAGAATTTTATTCTCTTCTAGATACGTCAAAAGCTCATTAGAAAGGTATTCACCTTCTCGATCTGACTGAAGAGTTTTAATACTCTTCTCAAGTTATTTTTCTACCTCATTTCGATATCGTTTGAACATTTTAAATGAATCCAATTTATTCTTCATAAGATAGACATACCCATACTTAGATAGATCGTCAGTAAATATAATGAAGTAGTAGAACCCACCTCTAGCATATATGTTTATGGATCCATATACATCAGTATGTATTAGACCCAGAAGCTCAGTGGCCTGTTCATCTTTTTCAGTAAAAAGTGATTTGGTCATCTTACCAAGTAGACAGAACTCACAGGTATTCAATGATTCGCAATCATTGATGTCAAGGATATTCTTCTTAACTAACCTATTTGTCCTATTCTTGTTTATATGACTGAGCCTACAATGCCAAAGATAGGCATCGGAGACATGATCTAGCTTTGGATGTTTGTTTGACATGTACGTTATACTAACAGGCTATGATAAAATATAAATGCCATTTCTTAATTATCCTTGCATTACTGTAATATTATTCATAATAATATCATAATAATTTTTTTTATTGACAAACAATAACCATCTTGTACTAAAAGCCTAACAGATATTATGTTCATCATAAAAGATGGACAATAGTGACAATCACTTAAAATGATATTTTTATCTTTGAAAAATAGCTCAAGAGTTTCCAATGCTAAGATTGAAATTTTACTTTCATCTCTAACATTTAGGAACCTATCACCATTCTCAAACTTTCTACCAATTTGAAGTCCATGCAATGAATTACATATATGAATCGGACTCTTGGTATCTAATACCTAGGTAGATGTATCATAAATGGAGAAATTACAAGGTATTATCATATAACAGCCTTAATCAGCAACCACTTGCTGATTTTCCTTGTTCAGTCTATTCGGGTTAAGAGGATAATTTCTCTTCAGGTTTGCCTGATTAGGATCAACACTTGACTCCTCATTCTTAGGTCCTAAATGCTTACTACTGTCCAACAGTGAACGGAGTGGACTAACACTAGCAATTCTATTTATCTGAAAGAAAATATGAAATCTTATTAGTACTTGAATTAATTAATCCCAAAGATTTGGACTTTAGTCTAAAGGTCCTCCCATAATTTTTAACGAATTGATAGCCTCTACCTCCAATTTGAGAAATTATACTAACTCCTTAGTAGGTACTGAAATCCGTATAGACTATAGACGGGCCCGAGGTAGGCTCTGGCTAACCCATGTGTATCTACAGGTAGATTCATAATCAATTATTTTCTTAAATAATTTTCAGTAATTAGATTTTACCCCAGAAGCCAATTCAGTAGGCTTTGGCCTCCACTGAAAAGGTCTGATTAGGTCCAACCATTAACATGATTGAATTTGGTGCATCAAACCAATGATGATCAGGCCTGAGGTAGGCTCTGGCTAACCTGGTCACCATTAAGAGAGTGCAACGTAATCATCATATGATGGACAGTAATTCCAATATCCAGATGAACATCAGATGTTAGGCACCTCCAATGTCCATCCAAAAAATTGGACTCATTACTATTCACCTTAATAGGAGGCTATGACTCGGTTATCCCCATAACTTAGTCATTTTAAGGACCTAATAATTTAGAGGATTTAGATTACTTATGATTTAAGGATAGAAAGGATACAGACTAATTTCTCCCAATGACTTCACCAAGTCAAATCCTCCGACTGACTTCACCAAGTTAATAGGTTAGGACTAGGATCAATTTAGATCCATGGGTACCTAATTTAGTCTTACTGATTGAAATCAGTCAAACTAATTTCTAGTGACATGGGTCAGCTCGAATCACCAAGTGATCTAATCAAATTCTAATCGATCATGTTGGCCAGGTAAGTGAGATCAGTGGAAGAGATATGCCATTAACTTGTCAAAGACTAAATCAGTGCGAGTAGCTCTCAATTAAAAACCATTGATCTAAACTGCCAAACTTACCTTAGACACCAATCGGTTAATTAGGTTTAATCTGATCAATCTAGTAATTTCGTGCTAGACCGCTTAGTCATGAATCAAGTCCATCTTGGTCTTGTTAAAGACATGGACTCATTCAACTACAACTATTGAAGTTGAGTCTAGAGTGTCCTTGATCTAATCTAATTCAACATTTGGTTTGATTTGATCAATTACTCTAGATTAATCCATTCTTTAACTAACTTTAGGTCTAACCCAATTAATGGACCTAATTCATCTAACCCTTTAACCCATAGCTTATGCTTATGTCACAGAATCATTAATTCACAATTCTAGATTCTATGAGATACTTAATTCTTTTAATTAAGTTTTTAGGCTGATGGATTGGGATTCAGTATTTCAAAAATAATTTTTAAATTTTGAAAGATTTTATTTTTTGTTCACCAAATGGGTTGACTCATTTCATAAATGGATCAGCTCATTTCATAAACAACAATCCTATCGCTAATCTCATAACAAAAAATAAGGCATAATAAAAATTAAACCATGAATTATGTTTAACTTTTTAATTAAAATAATTTCAATCAAATTCTTTTACTGTTCATCATAATGAATGAGTTCACGGTGGCACTCCTACTACCATAAGGGATCCCCACTGAATGAAAGGAGATGATCTTTAAACCATACTTGTTCCTTATGACCAGACAACTTAGTGGCTCATTCACCCTCGATTAATAAGTTATTTGGATTAAATACATATCAAATATGTAAGCATTTAATCTTTTTAATTAGCATATTAACATGTCAAGCAACCCTTGCTCTGATACCATTGTTAGAAATCGTGTAGGGTTCTAAGCATGCAATTCAAAAAAAATTTTGAATTAAATAAGTAGCGAAAGATAAAATTAATCTAATATTAATTTTAAAATAATATGCTATGATTATATCATATAACCCTACACATGGATCTAGACATGTCAATATGTAATAGAATAATAAAATGTACTTGATCAGCAAATCAGATTTGCTGACCGATATGAGTTCAGAACTCTATACCTTTTCGTGGGTAGCTGATAACCATAATCTGAATCCACTGAATAATACTCTAGTATCGTACCACAGCTGCATACATGTCCAACCTCTATGGTTGGTCCACATGGAGCTCCTGGTCCCCATCAGCCCCACTAGAGTGCTAGCTCCTCGTCGAGGCCTTCGATGGTTCATCATGATCGATCCAATCGATCATCTACTTTCTAATTTTTTAGATACTCTAAAAATCAAAATACAAACAATGGAGAATGATGAAGAGGTGTACAAAGTTTGGTGGTGATCTGATGCTCACAGCACTCGATCTCTCCATCCGAACCTAGATACCCAAATTTAGGGTTTCACTAAGCCCGAAAACCTTGACACACTGAAAGCTCTATCATTCCCTCTTTGTGTGGAGTTTTTTCATGAAATAAGTTTTCATGGATAGATGACTTTTAGATCTATAAACCCTATTTAGGTTATATCTAAAAATTGGGTATCCTTAGAGGTGAAAATCAGAAGAGAAGAGAGGCATGAGGAAAAACTAAAATGCTGTAGGACCCTGCTCACCTTCACTCCAAAATTTTTCTCACTGAAAACTAATATCCAATCCCTTCTCATATATGCACAAAAATTCTCATAATTTATTGGCATGGGAAAGATGGGAAAACTGCATGGGATAAGATAGGATCGATGGTTGAACTTGTTTCAACCAATCGCCACTTGAATTTAAATTCAAATGGAATTCCTATCCACTTCCAATGCCCCCCAGGGTGTTTGATTCACAGAAGGACTCTCCTTCTATGCACCCACTCTGATTCATGCACAAAAGTATACGTAAAAAACAAATACAATGGGCATGGCAAGAGGATAAGGGCAAGGGGTTAGGTTGTTTCAACCAAACAACCAACAATAGAATTTCAACCTAATCCAACTTTTGGACCAGGTCAAAGAGAGAAAGAGATGGCATACAAGACTCTCTTCTACATGAGAAAAACTTATGTAAAAACCAAAGGGGTGTGGGCCATAGGGTGGAAAAGTCAAATGTGGTGGCGCATGGGAGAGTTTGAATTCAAATCTCATTTGACTTAGTCCTAATTGGTTTCAACCAAACCAATTAATCTAGATCCAATTGGACTAAGTTAAATCCAACCAAATTAGACTTAACCCAACCCAATAAAATTCTAATCAAATTAGAAATTAATTAGATTCAGATCCTGATCAAATCAGGATCAAATCTTCTAAAGCGATTAGGTCATCTCATGACCTGATCAGATCAAACCCAATCGAATCAAATTCAATTGACCTTGATTGAATCCTCATCGCTCAATCAAATTAAGCTAATTAATAATTAAATTACTAATTAATCCTTCAATAAATATAGGTCCTAATCAGGTGGGTGTTTGGACAATAAAGTCCCATCAACATGAAACTCTTGAAGAGTCCTAAACTAGTGGGACTCTTGAACCCATTGTTCCAAACGAATCGAACTCACGATCATAGAGTCTCAGACTAGTAGGACTCTTGATCAAAGAGTTTCAGATAAGTAGGACTCAGAGTTCTAGTCCATTAGGACTCTTGGTTATAGAGTTTCAATCCAGTGGGACTCTTGACCAAAGAATCCTAGGTCATCAGGACTCTCGATCAGAGAGTTTCATATAAGTAGAACTCAGAGTTTCAGTCTAATGGAACTCTTGATCATAGAGTCCCAGTCTAGTGGGACTCTTGACCATAGAGTCCTAGGTCATCGGGACTCAATATCAGCCATAAGATCAGGTAGGAGCTCCTATTGTGTATGATCCCATAGGTTCAAGTCCTAAGCTGGTAGCATAGAAATCAATTTTCTATACCAATCGATGTGACCATCTAGCAATGGTACCCGACGTTTGGATAGGTCGAATAGTCGCAATGCAACATTAACAAACCTGTGGCGTATGGTTACCATATAATTTATCTCCTTGACCTCAATGCTCATAAGATGATCTAGGGTTAACTGCCAATCTTAAAAATTCATCCATATTGTATTTCAAAATTCAGCATCCATCATATAGACTATTCCGACCGAGGATTTGCTAAATTGAAATATAGCGATGCACTTGCTCCAACACTTGGAGGGGTAAATCCCATCTTAACTCACACATCGATAAGCTAAGTATTTGACTGCACCTAGTAGCCTTCCATCACTGAATTAGAAATTTAGGTAGTCCAGTACCTAAGTACAATGAGTTGCTTGCAAGTTACTATGGTGATCTCAGGTCTAAGGGACACATATACCCATATCCTTCATGTGCAACTTTTGGTAGAAGAGAGCTTCGCAGTGGGATCACGTTCAGTGAAATGTACTCCTATACTTATCTTCATGCCATAATAGTGTCTCCATGCTTCTTGGTTAAGAGGATAACCAACACTTATGACACATGATCTACACTCGATACATTGTCATCCTAGTTAACAATGAATCATTTGGTCACGAACTAGTTTAAGGAATAAATGATAAATCCTCCTTTATCGAGTCTAAATAGTCCTAAGGATTTCATCACAGAAGAGCTCATTACAGAAAGATGCACAAAGTGATGAAAATGCCAAAATAATATTTTTATTTATTAATAATTTAAGTATAATTATATTTAGCTCAACCATCTATAATCTAGATGATTGGCTTTAAGATACAATTCCCAACAGATCAATTGGTTTTGATTTCAGATGGTTTTGTCTATTGTTCGATTGAAATACGAAACTAATTTTATCAAAATGAAAGATTTGAATCAAGATGAATTTTGACTCATAGCTTGACATATATCGATATCCTATTAGTGAGGGTTGTACACTGGTACATCAATATCCTATTAGTAGAAGTTGTGCATTGGTATATTGATATCCTACTAGTGAAGATTGTATGTCAGTATATCGATATTCTTCTAGTGGGAGTTATGAGTTGCACTGATATTTCAATACCCTACTAGTAGAGGTTGTGTTGGTTTATCGATACCATGTCGGTGGATGTTATGCATTGGTATATATATCAATATCCTACCAGATGGGGTTATACCTTGGCACTTTATCTTCTTAGCTCATCTGGCCTAGACATAGGCCATAAATGTGGTCATAGTTCATGGTTGTCGAGGTGAATCAGATGTTTTGAAAAAAAATAATTTATGAATGAAAATAAATTTAAAAATAGAATTTGAAAAGAGTGAATTCAAATGGATTTTGTTTTGATTAATATTATATGTTTGAATTGATGTATCTTATAAGTTTATTTTTCAGTATATTAATATTATTTGATTTATCTAGCCAAAAGGTATATTGCTTATTGGGCTGTTTAGCCATTACTCTATATTTTACTATTTTTATAGATTCAGCGGACTAGCTTGACTCAGGTATTCATTATACGAGAGCAAATTAGTGGCAGACTTTGATATCTTTATTTTATATTAGAATTTATTAAAATTTGATGCAAGACTATAGAATATTATTTTTAGAAGATATTTAATTTAGTTATTTAAATTAAAGTTGAATATTAATTATTTGAATCTTATTTTGTTATTATTTTATAATATCATGATGAGATACCTTGCATGCTTATGGAGAGAGTTCTTTATGGCTTGTGATCTCAAATTGGAGATGTGATAATAGATGTTCAACCCTAGATTACCATAACCACATTTCCAGCCTAGGGCACTAATATAGTAGCTAGTTCCATAAACTACCACAACCATATTTTCAGTTCATGATAGGAAATCAACAATATGGCTGGCCTAGAGCACCACAATCTACTATTCAATCACTTAATTAAAATTTATTCTTGTTAAGTACACAACAAGAATATTGAATATTAGCGACGGTAAAAGATTCCATCGCTAATAACACATTTTAGCTATTACAACACCGACAAAAAAAATTACCATTGCTAATACTATTAGCGATGGTAATTATAATATTAGAGATGGCAAATACCATCGCTAAAAGTATAATTTTTTTTAATATTTAAATATTAAAAAATTATTTATGATGGTGAATTTGGATTATTAGCGACTATAATTTTGCCATTGCTAATACTAACATATTAGAGATGGCTTTTTAATTATTAGCGATGATAAAAATCATCACTAAAATTATTTAAATTTTTAATTTTTTGATAATATTTAAATATAAAATAATTATTAACGATGATGAATTTTGTTTATTAAAGACTAAAATTCTATTATCGCTAATAATTTTTTTTAAAATAATAAATTAAGAAATAATTTTACTTGAAAATGTTATTAGTAATAAAATTAGCGATGACCATCCCTTTCCATCTCTAATAATCCAGAATTATGACTTGGGTCCAGTTCGAATCCAATTCGAACCTAATTCAAATCCAATTCGAAATCCTACCAAACTTAATTTAATTAGACTTTGAATCCAAATCCTACCTAAATTATAAATTTAATTAGCCTTAAATTAAGTAAAAATTAATTAAATTAAATTTAATTTAAAATAATTAAATTTTTTTTTTTTTAATTTAGATTTAGTTTGAATTTAATTTAAATCTAATTTGAAATCCTATCAATCCTAATTCAATTAGACTTTAAATCGAAGTTCTACTTGGATAGTAATATCCAACTACCTTCAAATTAAGTCAAGCCTAATTAAATTTAATCTAATTTAAATTAATTAGAATAAAATAGATTTTTATTTGGATTCGATTCAAATTTAATTTAAACCTGATTCGAATTCAATTTGAAATCCTATCAAACCTAATTCAATTTGACATTGAATCCAAGTCCTACTTGAATTATAAAATCCAATTAGCTTTAAATTAAGTCAAGCCTACTTAAATTAAATCTAATATAAATTAATTAGGACTTGATCCATGATTCTATTTGAATTTAATTCGAATTGGATTTGATATCCTGTCAAACCTAATTCAATTAGGCTTTGAATCTAAGTTCTACATGGATTATAAAATTTAATTAGCCTCAAATTAAGTTAAGATTAATTAAATTAAATTAAATTTAAATTAATTAGAAGAAGATGATTTTTAATTTTGGTTCAATTCGAATCTAATTTGAATCCAATTTGAATCTAATTCGAATCGGATTCATAAACCTATCAATCTTAGTTCAATTAGACTTTGAATCTAAGTCCTACTTGGATAGTAACATTCAATTATTTTTAAATTAAGTCAAGCCTAATTAAATTTAATCTAATTTAAATTAATTAAAATAAATAATTTTTAATTTAGATTCAATTCAAATCCAGTTTGAAGCTCGATTCGAATCTAATTCAAAATTCTATGAAACTTAATTCAATTAGATTTTAAATCTAAGTCCTACTTGGAATATTAAAATCTAATTAATCTCAAATTAAGTCAAGCCTAATCAAATAAAATCTAATTTAAATAAATTAGAACTTGATCCATAAATTAATTAAGTCTAAAAATTTAATAAAATTTAATATTGATTTTTAACTAACCAAAAAATGACCTAGCAGAAAAAAATTAATAGTAAAATATAATTTTAAAAAAATTATGATTATTAGTAATGACTTTAGCAATGAAGATATTGCCATCACTAATAATTTTAAAAAAATATTATTTAAAAATATAATTATTAGCAACATAAATATTATTATCAAAGCATATTATCATTGCTAATAATTTTTTTATTATTAGTAATGAAAAATTATTATTAGTGATAGAAATTTGCCATCGCTAATAAGTTTCCTGGTTTCATTTTTTCCTATGCCACTGCGCGCTCTTATTTTCCCCGACCACACCACCCCCTTATTCCCTCCCTCCCCCCTGCATTTTTTATCCCCCACCACCTCCCCCCTCTCCATTGCCTTTCAGTCCCCTTGCCACCCCCCTCTCTCCCTCGACTACCTCCTCGAGCCCCCGACCATCTCTCTCTAGTTGCACCCAGCATGCCTTTCCAAGCCCCCATCCGCCTCCCGCCTCTTCGAGCCCTCGACTGCACTTGGCCTACCTTCCTGAGCCTCCGATCGTCTTCTCGAGCCCCTGGCCATGAGCTCTCAGCCTCCTCCCACCTTCTTGAAACCCCAGCCCACCTCCTCACTGCTTTCCTTTTCATGGCCATCTCCTCAAGCCCCCAACCAGCTCCTACCTCCTTGGCTGCCTCCTATCTATTGGAAAATGTGTCCTAAAGCCAATGGTCAGCCTTTTGATAGTTGAGCTAATCTTGTAAATATAAATAATTTATTATTAAATAAAATATTTATTCTAAAATTTTTCATTACAAGTCTACATCTTCTAATGAACTTCTATGTAATGATGAAGTCCTTAGGACTATTTAGATTCAATAAAAAGAAGATTTATCGATTAGTCTTTAAAATTGTTCGCGACCAAATGATATATTACTAATTAGAATGACAACATTTATCGAGTATAGATCGTTGTGTGCCATGTAGCTTGGTTGTTCTCTTAACCAAGAAGTGTGGAGATACTGGTATGGTATACAGGTTAGATGTAGGGATACATCGTCATAAAACATGATTAACTCTAGAGTATTCTACTATCGAGTATTGCTCTGATGGGATATGGGTATAAGTGTCCCTTGGACTTGAGATCGTCATGGTGGCTTGCAAGCAACTCACTATGCTTTGGTGCTAGACTACCTAAATTTCTAATTTAGTAATGAAAGATTTTTGGGTATAGTCAAGTACTTGCAAAGTCGGTGAGTGATCAAGATGGGATTGACCACTTCAAGAGTTTGGAGATAACGCATCGCTGTATTTCAATTTAGCAAGATGGGATGGATGAGATGGTAAGGTGGGGGGGTCCTGGTCCAGTACATAAGTTAACTTCTCAAAACCCATAATGATTTTGAAGTTCCAAAGCCAATCCTTGTAATTGGATCCGATCAGTCTATGGGTGTTAAGGATACGCGCAAGTGGGTTGGACGCAAATATTTTCTTATAGAGAGTCAAAGTTTCTAGTTAGATATTGTAATTAAGACTTGACCAATTTGTTTAAGAGTTTAATTTTAAACAAATTAGCTCCCATTATTTTCTCAGATCCCTACACTTTCTCTGTAGAGATGCAAAAATCTCCATGATTATAGATTTTTAATGGATGGTGCAGTCTCACCAACTGACTCATCATCTCACGTAACAGTTACTGATGATAGATTAGCCAATGAGTGGACAACTCTTGTTCAATGATTCTTTAATCATGGTGCACCCAAACTTGATCTCTAATTTATGAATCTCACCATGCTCAAAATATTGATCCACTCCTTAGTTAAGTCAGACTCACCATTTGTACAGATTGAATTTCTAATTGGATCTCTCACCATATCTAAAATATTGAGCCCAATTTTTCTTTCAGCTCATAGCATCCAATGCTTAATAGACATGGTTGTATCTTTTCGGTGCAACTGAACCACTGTGATCAGCCAAGAACAATCAACCCTGAGAAGGGCCCGCATATCTACAATGGTGGAAGACCTCAGACTTAATCTTTTCTTAGGAAGATTTGATTTAGGTCTCTTTAAACTTACTTACAATAGTCATAACAATTATGACTAACCTAGTGGCATGGGTTAGCTTGGATCGTTAAGCACCTTAGATCAGGACTGGGTTGACAAATATGGCTAGGTAAGTAAGACCGATGGAAGGGATATGCCATTAATTCGATAAGAACGCATTCGAGTCGAATAGCTTCCATTAAAAATCAGTCGATCGTATCTACCAGACTTACCTTAGATACCAAATTATTAAGCTAGATCCAATCAGGTTAGCCTACAATCCAGACTCTAACCACTGAGCCTAATTAGGTCTTAGCTTGATCGATCACTTATGTGATTCGATCTTGACCCAAACTTAATCCTATTAGGCTGGTCAATTTAAGCACTCTTGATCCCATCTAACCAACTCTTGATTCGGTTTGATCAACTACTAGACCTAGTTGAGCTACCCAAGTCCGAACTCAATTTTATGAATATGTCTTAAATCTAAAAATTCCTAATTTTTTGATTTAACATATTTCATAGTCTTACTTTTTAATTAAGTTTAGGGTTCACAAACAAAATATGTAAATAAAATTCTAAGCTTTCAAGATCCAGGATTTTGCAAAAAATAAGTTTTAGATTTTTGATTAAAGACGAATGTGCAGCATCCCTACACATCATAAGAACACCCCATCGAATGGGAGGAAAGGGTATTTAAATCCTACTTTATTCTTATGATCGGACGGTCAAGGAAAATGCCTTAATCAGAAATATGAAAACTACAAAACTAGTTAGATCTACATTATATATCTCATATATAAGATCGATCTAACTTTAAATATGTTTTGCATACATCTTTATGTATCATATCATGCATGTTTTTAGATCTAAATTATCTCATAATCATCTAAAAAATTAAATTTAAATTGATCATATCAAAATAAATTCTATTTTAGATAATTATATAGAACTATTCTACAACTAGTCTAAACATGCATTCATCATATCTCATATGAACTAAAAATTAAATAACTTTATTTTTTATTTTTTAGATCTTATTATAATATTTATAACATAAAAAAATAGTAAATAAATAGATTTAAAAATTATAACTAATCAAATTAAATTATGATCATGCAAGACTATGCATAGAATAATTCTATTCTACAACTAGTCATGCATCTTGTACAACTTAGATCTAAATTATTTAATTTTTAATTTTTAATTTTTTTAATTTTAGATCTAATTATATCTCATGTGACCTCTAAAATTATCTAATTATTAGATCAAAATAAATTAAAATTAGATCTAATGCAACCTAGCTCTGATACCAGTTGAAGGAAACATCTAGTTTTTTGGATCAGGTTCGTTCAGATTTGATTTGATTAAGAGAGATATTTCAAAAATTTTTCTCTTGAATTTAGATTAGATCTAAATTTTTTAGATCTGATATTATTAATCTAATAAAATAAAATAAAATAAAATAAAAGATAAATTAAATTTAAATTAATTTTACCTTGCAGTGGATAATCAAATTACCCTATGATGATCCTGATGTCTTCATGAGGTTCTGGATCTAGCCATGCAAGTACCTGGCCTCTATCGATATCCATTTGGGTAGAGTTTGGAGATCTTATTTTTTATCACTTCTCCAAATATCGGATCTAGATCTAATTTGGAAGATCTTCAAAACTTCTTTTGAAGATCGGATGTCGTCTCTCGCAGCAGTGCTACCTTCTTCCTTTCTCATTGCCTGTCTCTTGCTTGGATCGCACCAAACTTAAGCCCAAATATTCTTGGGCATGGGTAAGAGAGAGAAGACCTGAAGATGGCATGGAGGAGGGAGAGGAGCAGCCTTGTGGCATGGGCAATGGGCAAGAGTTCTAAATCCTAGGCGCAGATAGGGTTTATATAGACCCTGCTGCACCATGCAGTGCCACATCATCCCGACCAATCATGGCCTTTTATGTAATCAGATCTAAATCTAATTAATGGGATGACATTATCTGATCCAATCAGATGAGAGCCCCTTTGAATCATCCTTAAATGGTTCCAAGATTGGTTAAAGATAAGTCTTTGGCGCCACCTAGGTAGAAACCCCGAAGCAATTGGAGTCCCATTTGTTTGGGACTCTAGGCGTCACTATCCATGGGCGCATGCCTCCCTAGGCATGCACCCCTTATCCAATTGCCTTTTAGTAGGTGGACTGGTCCAAAAGTTCTCTTCTATGATGGCTTGACACATGGGCAGATGTCTGTGTCAAAGGTCAACTTTTGACCAAAGTCAAAAGACAAGATTTAGTAGGTGACGAAAAATGATAGGTATTGTCTCAAATTCGTCTCATAAATTAAGACAATCCTTTTCTGATTTGGACAAGTTTCAGTCAAACCAAGTAAAGGTACCTGAGTGAGCCCAAACATATTTGGCTTAGTCGAGATAACTTTTAATGATCATTAAAGGAGAATATTAGACTCAATCGTGTGCTAGCATAATTTTCTTGAACCTAATTGAATCTAATTCAAATCAATTGAACTGGATTAGCCCAATTGATGATATCTAAATTGAAATCCTTGTTTGTGTAATCTAGTTAGGTTCAATTTTGTATGGTAATGAGATATATCATGATCTATATCATCGACATCATCGAAATACCTTCCGATGGATCAGAACTTTTTTGATTCACACAACTAGTATGATTGATCATCTAAATCATTTTAATTACTCTCAAAATCCACAAGTGACACCTTGCAGCATATGGTGGCAACCCATCAGAACTATAAATGAACCTCTCAGTGCAGTTACCTGTGTGATTAAGTTCTTCTATCTTGAACCCCGACTGGATTAGGGTTAAGGTAATCTCGTCAACCCTAATATCTGTCATATGATTAATCATTTGGTTCAAGTCGAATGTGAAAACCTTAATAGAAAATCTTTCTATCATTTCACTCTACCATGGCTATAGGCTTATGGACTTGATTCTCATGATCATCATAGGACTACTCCTCATCTATCGAGGTTGATCGATTTCCTATTGGTGCAATCCAATTCCTACAATGAACATGTTATAGCCAACATACACTTCAAGATTTTGAATGGCTAGGAGATCGAGTTACGGTGTAGTCAAACTATAACACCCTCAAGGTGAACTGCCGATGCACCTCAGATCAAAGAACCAGACATACAACTGTAGTTTCGAGCAGTCATTAATGAGAAGGTAGACTTTCCTAATGACTACTCGAGGTGATCACGCTCAGTGCCCTCATTCTCTAACGAGTACCTGTAGTCTCGTTCTAGTATCTCTACACCATAGACTCAAGACTCATCTACTATGAAGAAGCGATTATACACCAACCTTCTGAATCAATCACCATCCTCATGATGATCCTATGGTCGGGAGCATTTTATGAGTTAATAATGAAAATTCTTGTCTTAAATTTTTAACTCTTGAAAATAAGAACTATCATTATCATTAACTCAAGGAATGTATCATAGACACTAAATACACATTATGATAGAAAATAACCTATTTTATTATTTATAATTAAAATTATAATTTTGCCCTTAGAAGTGTATAACAAATGTCAGTCAATTCTGATTTCTAGGGAACACATATCTAACAATAATCTTAGTCTCAGATTAGTAGGTTAAGATCTTGACTTATGAAAGGTAAGAGAGATTCGATCTCTTTCTCACACTATATCAGATCTAGTTTTTCTATTTAATATTGATATGATCAACATCATGGTTTTATATTTTATTTAATATTTAGATTTATATGCATGCCTTGATCATATCATTAGATCCTAGATCTAAAATTTATTTGCATATTTCATGGATTAATTGGATTAATCTATAGCTTCCATTGTTAGATTTTTGAAAAGGTTTCAAAATACATGCTAGAAACCCTAGATTCTTCCAATAATTCGTATCAGAGGCTCAATCCTTTTAATATGATTTTTTTGCATGTTTTAGATATATTATTTAGATTAGAGCTAAATTATAATTTAATAATTAAATCTAAAAATAAAAATTTTAGATCATATGGACTAATTTTAAAAGATTGTCATGCTGTAATGTTTACCCCTTATAGTGTAAAAAGATTATCCTAATACATGCTAATCTAAAAATTATAAAATTTTACATTTGATCTAAGAGATTTTATGATTTAATTAAAAGTATTTCAATCTAGTTTTTATGATCATAAATATGTTAGATTAAATCTAAGGTGATTTTGTTAGAAAATGTATTCTAAAGCCAGTCATCAAGATTGTAGATGGTTGAGCTAATTGTAAATATACTTAAATTAATTATAATAAATAAAATTATTATTTTAATATTTTTATCACTTTTGGATATCTTTCTGTGATAAACTCTTTTGTGATGAAGTTCTTAGGACTATTTAGACTCGACAAATGAGGATTTGTCATATAGTTCTTAAACTTGTTTGTGATCAAATGATACGTTGTTATCTAGGATGATAACATATTGAGTATAGATCGTTGTGTACCATATGCATTGGTTATCCTCTTAACCAAAGAGTATGATGTAATGGTATGGCATGTGGGTGAAGTATAGGGATACATTTCACTAAACGTGATCTAACTATATAGCTCTCTACTGTCAAGAGTTGCTAGCAAAGGATATAGGTATAAGTGTTCCTTAGACCTGAGATCACTATGGTGACTTGCTAATAATTCACTACACTTAGGTACTAAACTATCTAAATTTTTAATTCAGTGATGGAAGATTATTGGGTGCAGTCAAGTACTTATTTTATCAGTGCATGAGTCAAGATGGGATTAACCCCTATAATTGTTGGAGTAGATGCATTACTATATTTTAATTTAGCAAAATCTCGGCCAGGATGGTTCATTTGATGAACACTGAATTTTGGAATACACTGTAGATGATTTTTCAGGATTGACGATTAAATCCTAGGTCATCTATTGAGCATTGAGGTCAAGGGGATGAATTATACGGTAACTATATGCCATAGGTTCATCGATGTTATGTTGTGACTATTCGACCTATCCGAACGTCGGATATCATTATTAGATGGTCACATCGATTGATACAAAAAATTGATTTTTGTACTATTGACTTAGGGTTCAAACCTATAGGATCTTACATAATAGAATTTTCTACCTAATTTGATGGCTGATCAAGAATTCCAATGGTCTGGGACTCTATGGTCAAGAGTTTCACTAGACTAGGACTCTATGACTAGGAGTCCCACTGGACTGGGGCTCTGCCTTTATGAATTCTACTGGACCAAAACTATAAGTCCTACTTATCTAAAACTCTTTGATTAAGAGTTTTACTAGTTTGAGACTCTATGATCGTGAGTTTCATTCATTTGGGACACTGGGTTCAAGAGTCCAACTGGTTTGGAACTCTTCAATCAAGAGTTTCATGCTAATGAGACTCTATTTCCCAGACAGTCACCTAATTAGGACTCTATTTATTGAAGAATTAATTAGCAATTAGATTGTTAATTAACTCAATTTGATTGAGCGATGAGGATTCGATCAAATCTGATTGAATTTGATTTGATTGGATTTGACCCGATCAGGTCGTGAGATGACCTAATCGCTATGGAAGATTCGACCCTGATTTGATCAAGACCTAGACCTAATTAATTTTTAATTAGATTAAAAATTTATTGGATTGGATCAAGCCTAATTAGATTAGGTTTGACCTAGTCTAATTGGATCTTAAAAATTGGTTTGGTTGAAACCAATTTGGACCAATTCAAAGTAAAGTAAGTTTGAACTTTGAATTCAAATTCTCCCTACACCACACTTTGACCCACAGCTGTCTCTCTTATGCAAATTCAGAATTTGCATGAGAGTTTCCCATGCCTAGATGGGTTTTTACACCCCTCCTCTATTTTCTCTTTGACCTGGTCCAAGTGTTGGACCGGTTCAAATAAAATTGAATTTTGAATTCAATTGATGGTTGGTTTGGTTGAAACCTCCTAACCCTCTCATCCTTATCCACTTCTCCATCACCCTTATGGTATTATCACACATTTTTGTGTAGTTCAAAATGTGGACGTGCAGAAGGAAAGTCCTTCTGCATGTCAAACACCTTGGTGTGGGTGTTGGAATTGGATAAGAAGGCTCTTTGAATTTTGAATTCATGAGATTGGTTGAAACAAGTTCAATCATCTCACCTTATCTCTCCCATGCTGATTTTCCATCCTTTTGGTTGCCCATTTTTAGATAGGATTTTTCTACATGTAGGGGAGTAAGAAGGGTTTTCCATGAGATAGAAATCATAAGAGGGGTGCTTTTAATCTGGGTGTGAAAAAAGTCAGAAAGGGAGAGAAACCTTCTTGCGCCATCTTACTCCTGTTATGCCATCTTCCTTTTTATTTCTCTTTGGATGCCTATTCAAAAGATTTTTGAGAGTGGGTGTATGGTAGATAGGAGAGTCCTCCCATGACAATTTGTTTCATGAGAAAATTCCAAAGAGAGAGGGCATGAGAGGGTTTTCGGGCATCGGGATCTTTTAGGTATGTGAAATCCTAGGGTTTGGACCCTAGGTTCGGATGGAAAGATTGAGTGTTGTGAGTGCCAGATCATCACCAAATTTTTTCCACTACCTCATCATCCTCTGAAGTATGTCATCTGGTCTTCTAGAGCATCTGAGAGATTAGGAAGAAGATCATCGATTAGATTGACAAAGATTGGTCGATGAGGAGCTAGCACTCCGATGGAGTTGGTTGAGACCAGGAGCTCCATGTGGACACACCGTAGAGGTCGGACGGGTGTGCGGCTATAGTGCGATAACAAGTCTTCCTCCTATGGATTTAGAATGCAGAGATCATCTACCCATGCAAAGGTATTATGTTCTAAATATAAGTCGATCAATGAATATGATTTGCTAATTGATCATATTTAAATTTTTTATAATATATTAGCATATCTAGATCCTAAGTAAGATTTTATGATTTGATCATAGTATGCATAGAATTAATAGTACTTTCACTATAATAAAATTTTTAAAAATGCATGCTTTAATCCTACTCAATTTCCAACTGTGGTATCAGAGTAAAGATTCATTTAACATGTTTTAATACATAATTAAAAAATTAAATACTTACATATTTGATATGTTAGATTTAGATAACTTAGTATTCAAGGATGAATGAGCCAACAAGCCATCCGATCATAAGAGATAATATGGTTTAAAGGCCATCACCTCTCATTCAATGGGGATCCTTTATGGCAGTAGGGATGCCACCGTGAACTCATTCATTAAGATGAACAGTGAAAATTTTTTTATTATTAAAATAGTTTTAATCTAATAATTAAACATGAATATGTTAGATTAGATCTAAATGAATTCATGATTTAATTATGTTTTATTTTTTGTTATGAAAATAGCAATAGGTTTCTATTTATGAAATGAGCTGACCCATTCCTAAAATGAGTCAACTCATTTGGTGAACAAAAAATTAAAAATATTTAAAATTTAAAAAATATTTTTGAAATGCCGAACCCCAACCCATCAGTCTAAAATTTAATTAAAAAAAATAAGTATTATCTAATAGGATCTAGAATTATGAATTAAAGATTCTAAGGTATTTGCATAAGTTGTGGGTTAATGGGTTAGATGAATTAGGTCCATTAATTGGGTTAGACCTAAGGTTAGTTGAAGAATGGACTAAATTAGAGAAATTGATCAAATCTAACTAAATGTTAAATTAGATTAGGTCAAGGACTCTCTAGATTCAACTTCAATAGTTATAGTTGGATGAGTCAATGTTTTTAACAAAGACCAAGATAGACTTGATTCATGGCTACGTAGTCAAGCTTGAAATTATTAGGTTTATTAGATTAAACCTAATTAACCAGTTGGTGTCTAAGATAAGTTTGACAGTTAAGATCAATAGTTTTTAATTGGGAGCTACTCACACTAATTCGATCTTTGACGAGTTAATGGCATATCCCTTCCACTGATCTCACTTACTTAGCCGACATGATCGATTAGAATTTGGTTAGATCACTTGGTGATTTGAGCTGACCCATATCACTAGGAATCAGTTTGATTGATTTCAATCTGTAAGACTAAATTAGGTGCCCATGGATCTAAATTGATCATAACCTAACCTATTAACTTGATGAAGTCAGTGGGAAGATTTGACTTGGTGAAGTCAATGGAAGAAAATAGGTCCGTATCTTTTCTATCCTTAAATCACATGCAACCTAAATCCTCTAAATTATTAGATTTTTAAAATGACAAGTTATGAGGATAATCGAGTCATAGCCTCCCATTAAGGTGAATAGTAATGAGTCCAATTTTCTAGATAGACATTAGAGGTGGCTTACACCTGGTGTTCATCTGGATATTAAAATTACTATCCATCATATGATGATTAGGTCGCACTCTCTGAACGATGATCAGGTTGGCCAGAGCTTTCCTCAGGCCTAGTCTTCATTCATTTAATGCACCAAACTCAATCATGTTAATGGTTGGACCTAACCAGACCTTTTCAGTGGAGGCCATAGCCTATTAAATTGACTTCTAGGATAAAACTTAAATACTAAAAATTATTTGAAGAAATAATTGATTGTGAACCTACTTGTAGATATACACGGGTTAGCCAGAGCTTTCTTCAGGCCGATCTATAGTCTATGTGGATTTTAGTACCCACTAAGGAGTTAGTGTAATTTCTCAAATTGAAGATAAAGGCTACTAATTCATAAAAATAATAGGAGGATCTTTAGACCAAAGTCTAAGTTTTTAGGATTAATTAATTTAAGTACTAATAAGATTTCATATTTTTCTTTCAAATAAATAGAATGGCTAGTATAAGTCTGCTCTATTCACTATTGGATAGTGATAAATTTTTAGGACCTAATTACGAGGAGTCTAGTATTGATCCTAATTAGGCAGACCTGAAGAGGAATTGTCCTCTTGACCTGAATAGGCTATATACGAGAAATCAATAAATAGTTGCTAGTCAAGGTTGTTATATGATAATACCTTGTAATTTTTTTATTTGTGATACATCTACCTAAGTATTAAATACCAGGAGTCTAGTTCATATATGCAATTTGCTTCATGAACTTCAAATTGATAGAAAATTTGAGAATGGTGATAGATTCCTTAATGTTGGGGATGAAAGTAAAGTTTCAGTCCTAGTATTAGAAACTTTTAAGCTTATTTTCAAAATTAATAACATCATTTTAAGTGACTATCAGTATTATCCATTTTTTATGATGAACATAATATTTTTTAGACTTTTGGTCCAAGATGGTTATTATTTATTAATAAAAAAAATTATTATTATATCATTATGAATGATGTTACAATAATGTGAGGATAACTAACAAATGATATTTATGTTTTATCACAGCCTATTAGTGTAATGCACATATCAAATAAATATTTGAAACTAGATAATGCCACTGATGCCTATCTTTGGCACTATAGGCTCGGTCATATAAACAAGAATAGGATTAACAGGTTAGTCAAGGAGCATAACCTTGACATTGATGATTCTGCCTTCTTGGTAAGATGACCAAATCATCTTTTATTGAAAAAAATGAGTAGGCCACTGAGCTTCTGGGTCTAGTACATACTGATGTATGTGGACCTATGAAAATATGTGCTAAAGATGGGTTCTACTACTTCATTATATTTACTGATGACCTATCTAGGTATGGGTATGTCTATCTTATGAAGAGTAAATCTGATTCGTTTGAAATATTCAAACGATATCGAAATGAGGTAAAAAATAACTTGGAAAGATTATTAAAACTCTTCAATCAGATTGAGGAAGTGAATACTTTTTCAATGAGTTTTTATCATATCTAGGAGAGAATGGAATTCTCTCACAATGGACCCCTCCAGGAATATTATAGCATAATGGTGTGTCTGAAAGGAGGAATCGAGACCTGTTGGATATGGTTCGATCCATGATGGGGTTTGCAAGTCTGTCAATTTTATTTTGAGATTATATGCTAGAAACTGCTTATTTTGTTTTGAATAATGTTCCAAGCAAGTCTATCACAAAGACTCCATATGAGATATGGACTGAGAGTAAGCCGATACTCTCTCACTTTAGGGTTTGGGGATGTCCAACTTATACCAAACGTTTGTAGAAGTGATAAGCATCATAAATTCACCAATAAAAGTATTAATTTATTAATTAATTTATATTAATTTTTAAGAATTATTAATCAATTTATATATAATTTTTAAGAAATTCATATTTTTATTAATTAAAAAATTAATTAAAAAATAATAAAAATTAAAAAATAAAATTTTATTATTAATGGAAAAAGCTCATTTTTTTTGATCATAATAAAATAAATTTTGAGTAAAACGAAGCTAAAATGGAAAAGATATGAATTTTTAAAAAAATAAAATAAATAAAATTTAAATTAAAAAAAAATGGCTCAGTCGGCTCCGCAAGTCAAGCCACCATCCCGCAGTAGCCAGCGCATCCAGATGCACCAAGCCAAGTCAACCAAGCCGGCGTGCCAAGCCATCCACGCTAGCCGACTCAAGCTCAGAAGCCATCAGTCGGTCTACAGCACAATGTAGACCGCTAGCTCGGTAGACACCAGCAAATCAGAGCCTGCCACGTGGTAGACCTAGACCCCTAAAGGAATTATAGGAAATTCATCATGGCTCACAGGGCATTTTGGTCTTTTCATCGATCAATAAAGGGTGCTGATTGGTTGCGGTGCATGATGTAGCCGATCCATGCGGTCCATCGGAACAGTAAACACGCGATCGTGCGGTGGTGGTTGTTTGCGGTCAAGATCAGATGGTCAGCATTTTTTTTGGTTATCGATTTCACTCAGATCGCTATCGGATGGCAGCGCTTGATTCTAGCTTCGATCTGACGATCCAGAATGCTCTCGGCGGTGATCAGGATTTTCGAAGCGTAATTTGCGGCCAAATTTCCTCCATCAAGTGCAATCCAACGGTCAAAAATTGATCCAACCTGATCTGGGCTGATATGCATCCGATTTTGATGATTTTTAGATCGTTGGATTTCCATTGAATGGCTAGATTTCACCAGACTTACCAGAGTCATATCAGAGCTATTTTGATTCAAATTTTATTCGAATTTCTTTGTATTTTGATGATTATAAAGCTATTAGTCCCACATTGCCTTTAGAAAAAAATATCCAGCCCTCCTAGCTCTATAAAAAGGACCCCAGGCCTTCAGAAATCTCCATCTCCGATTAAGGTGAAGCTTTGGTATAGGGCAAAGCTAGGCTATGGGTTAAAGGCTGCTTCGAAGCAACGGGTGCCGAGAAGAAGAGTCGAGCTTCTACACCATCTTTCTACCAATGTCGATCCAAGATCAGAGATCAGACTATTTTATTCTTTTTAAATTCTATGTATTTAAATTCTAAAATTTTAATTAATAAAAATTTTATTTTTATACTTTAATTTCTTACTTTTTATTTTTATTATAATTTAATTTCTATACTTTAATTATTATTTTTTATTTTATTGCAAGTAGATGCTAAGATCTAATTAGTAGATCTTAGTACCAAGTTTAAATTCCTGCACCTTTTAATTTTCGCATTTTATTTTCCGACTTCAATTTTGATCCCAAAACTCTTCTCTTTTCTTTTTCTTTTGTAAAATCAAAGATTTCAAATCTAAAAACACTACTTTTCCTATGGATTCGACCTGACTCACTGCTATCTACGCATTTTTACTTATTTTAAGAAGTCGGATTAAACTGATAAATACGATATCTTAACGACAACATCGCATTCCTATCAAATTTTTGACACCATTATCGAGGAATTTTTTTTTATTTTTTTTTATTTTTTTTTTTGGTGATTGCTAGAGGTAAGGTAAGCCTTTCAGAATTTAATTAGTTACATACATCTAGTTTAAATTGCATAGAATCCTTTGATTGAAAATTTTTTGTGCATATTCATATTAAACCAAATTAAGGGCACAACCCAATTAAACAAGATAAGGTGGGGATTTGATCACCCTTCCTTGGCCCACAAACAACCAACCAACATCCTGCATTGACCTAAGCCTTTAAATTAAAATCAATTAGACATCAACCCTAAGAACTCGAGCTCAATAGGACAAGAAATCCTAAGAGTTGAACCAGGTTAGGATAAGTCAATTTGACTGGTGTCTAGGAAAGTGGTTCAGGGATGACTGGGCCCAAAAAAATGTGGTTTCTAATTGGTTCCATTCGCTTACCTGACCAAGCACAATTGGTGTCTAAGGTAAGCAACGGAGGGACTCCCACCGACCTTACACTTACCTGGCTAGTTGATTGGCTAATCCTACACTTGGAGGGCTTGAAGGTGATCTTGACAGTTAGGAGCTGTCTAGATCTAGGACAACCTTTAGTCAGGATTGATTGACCAACTTAATTGCTAACCAACATTAAATCTAATTAAACCTAAGTCTTCTCTTTCTTCTTAGTTCTAGCACTTCTTAGGACCTATTCTTTAGAACTTTTCTTTCTTTCTTTTTCTTTCTCCTCTAAAAAATAAAATAAAATAAAAATTAAATTTAACCAACTAAAAAAATATTAAAAAATAATTAAACTTAATTAATAAATAAAATAATTAATCTTTAATATAATAAAATAATAAAAAAATATATAAAAAAAAATTTTTAAATTTTTTTTTTTGAATCACACGTTAGGGTTACACTAATACATGCATGGTAGAAAATCGCTTTACCTGATCTAGTTGAACCCAACCATAAAATTAAAAGGCTAAATTATATTAAACCCGATAATCAAATGGCTGAAAATTTTAAAGAACCATCTAAGCAGATGAAAGAATACTTTATTCCTTCTACCTATAACCCATCGACTTGTATCCAATTACCTAAAATTCATGCTACCCACTATGAGATCGAGTTGACTACAATTCAGATGCTTCCATCTTTTTATGGGAACACCAATGAAGATTCTTATTAACATCTAGATGAATTTTTAGAAATCTGCTCTATGGTGAAAATTAAAAATTTAACTAATGATGCGCTTAGATTAATTTTATTTCCTTTATCATTAAAAGACAAAGCCAAGTACTGGCTTGGGACAATAGGGAGATTAATTAAAACTTGGGCTGACTTACAAAGTGAATTTCTTAAAAAATTTTATTCCATAGGCCGAACCAATACTATGAGGCGAGCTATCACTGGATTTGCTCAGCTTCCAGGGGAACAGATTCACGAGTCATGGGAGAGACTTAAGGAACTTCTTAGAAAATGCCCACACCATGGTCTGTCTAAGTGGCAAATAGTTCAAGCTTTCTATGAGGGTTTAGGAGACCAATACAGACAGATAGTAGATACATCCTGTGGAGGTGCATTCATGAACAAGAGTGAGGACGAAGCCTATACCTTATTTGAAATCCTGAGTGAAAACTCAATTAACCATGCTTCGTTGTCTTTCCACCAAACCTGGGCAGGGATCCATGAATTTAAACATCTAGAATCTAGTCATAAGACTGATTTAAATTTGATAAATAAAATGGACTTTCTTGCTCAGAAATTAGATCAAGTCCTAACCCTAGGTCAATAATCTCCTGCATAATTCACATCATCTTCTAATTATCAGGAGATTTATTCAATCTGTGCTAGCCTAATCCATTATGAGTGAATGTTCTATGACTGCACAGTTTTCATCTTTTATCCAAGAACAAGTCCAAGCTGCTAAAGGCTACTACAAGCCGGTTAATGATCCATTTTTAAATTTATATAATCTAGATTGGAACAACCACCATAATTTTTCTTGGACATCTCAACAGACTCAGGCTCAGACCCAAATTTTACCTATCCAAAACTATCAAAATAGGCCCCAATACCAAAACTATACCTATAATAATGGCCAGCCTAGTCAGTTTATCTAGCCACCACACATGATCAGCCCTCATACCCACCTCCTCAACAGACCAATCTAGCTGATGATAGATTTAACCAACTTCAACAATTGATTCTGACTCAACAGCAATCTATCGTTAGACTAGAAGCTTAAATAGGATAATTAGTTGAGTCTAACATGAGGAGAGAACTAGATCAACTACTGAACCTACCAATTTCAAACAACCCACCTAATGTCCAACCTGGACCAAGTTATCAATTTAATATCTCACCTAAGAATCCCCAATTTGAGAATACCAAAGTAATTCCTGAACTTAAAAGCTATAGGATTCTTATGGACCCATACCAAGATCAGGTGAGAGAGGCTAGTACTGATGCTAGCCAAAATAAAAATTTAGAGGAATTGGTTAGTACTGAGACTAACCATATAGAAGAACCCGAGCCAAGAATTAGTACTGATGCTAGTTCCAGTTTAAATGAGATAGAAATAGAGAAAAAGAGAATAGATGATTTACTCAAGACTTATAAACCTAATGTCCTATTCCCTTTAATCCTAGAAGCCGGTTCTTCTTACAAAAATCAAAAGGCATGTAATGAAATGTCAATGGAGTTGTTTAAGCAAGATCACATTAATTTACCTTCAGAATTAAAACTACCTTTAGTCACCATTCCAGCACCCATTGAATCAAACTTAACTCCTAATACAAAAACTCCATTCATGAGCATTTTAGAAGAACAAATAGGAGAAATTCTTAATAAACATGGGTCTGAGAATGGAATCATAAATTATATCCCTAAAATTAACAAAGATTATATTAATAATGAGATTATAAATCAACTTTCTGAGATTGGCAATCCAAAATCATTGAAATTTGTCAATCCAATATTCGACACAGGATAATAAGCTACATTGTGTCTGG
Organism: Cocos nucifera; assembly: GCA_006176705.1. Lineage (NCBI taxonomy): Eukaryota > Viridiplantae > Streptophyta > Magnoliopsida > Arecales > Arecaceae > Cocos > Cocos nucifera. The sequence continues at coordinate 48,921 of QRFJ01001177.1, forward strand.
CTGAAGATGGTAAACTTAGCGCTTGTTGGGAGGCAACCCAATATTTAGTTTTTATCTAATTTATTTTTTTAGTTTATTTTTTTAGGATAATTTGAATAAGTTGGAGGAAGAGCCCAAATTTTCAAAGGCATGTGTTGAACCAAAAATATAGTTAGGTGTATTTTTAAATATTCTTTATTACACCCTTTATTTTTTTTTCTTCTCCATTGAGGATAATGTCGATTAAGTTGGAGGGGAGAAAAAATAAAAATTTTAAAATTTTAAGTCCTCAAAAAAGTTAGTATTTAGTATTTAGACACCTGATTATGCTTAAGAATCGAATTAAACTAAGCATTTTTAAAAGAAAATTGATGCACAGATTAGAGAATCTATGAGATATTGAGGAATCAAGTATTAAGAAAATTCAATAAAGAGTTAAGTCTAGAACATAAAAAGTTTTTTCTTGGAGTATTTCTAATTATTTCTACTAGCATCAAAGAAAAGTCTACTTTTTATAGGCTTGTGTAGGGTAACTATATGTTTCTTCATATAAAAAATTTATTTTAATAAAATAGTTTTCAAGTACTTCTCACTGAGTAACCGGGCCTCTTTGCCTAAGCAAGCATTGAGTTTCGCGTCAAAAGGTGGGAAGGGCAAAGAAGCTCATTGTAAAGCTAGTCTTAACTCGTAGCCTATTTGATTCGAGCTAGTAAGCTCGAGGGGTATTCTATACCTAGTGCCCTAAAGCCAACTAGTTTGGGAGTCATTGGCCTAAGACTCGCTACATGGATCAAATAGAAAGCTTAAGGAGTTAAGATACTCAATAGTGGTACAACGTTAAAAATAAAAAAAAAAATATTGGTTTCCCACCGAGTAATCGGGTCCCATTGCCTAAGTAAACAATGATATTCACATCAAAAAGTGGGCAATGTGAAAATAAAAATTAATAAATAAAGGATGGAAGTAGCAATACACTTGCCTATATGAAAGTTTAGACAAATCAGAGATAAAGATGGGATAATTTAGAAAAAGTTTTAAAAAATTTAATATTCTTTACTTAATTTTTCTATTGATAAGTATTAATATCCCAATGATATATCTCATTTAAGCTCTACTGAATATCAATGGCTATTTTGAAAACTGCTTAGGTAAAATTTGAAACTCTAAAGTTAAAAGATATTTAAAACTAAATTCTTTCTTTACTCAAGGACGAGCAAAGCTTAAGTTGGGGGGTGTGATAAGCATCATAAATTCATCAATAAAAGTATTAATTTATTAATTAATTTATATTAATTTTTAAAAATTATTAATCAATTTATATATAATTTTTAAGAAATTCATATTTTTATTAATTAAAAAATTAAAAAATTAATTAAAAAAAAAATAATAAAAATTTAAAAATAAAATTTTATTATTAATGGAAAGAGCTCATTTTTTTGATCATAACAAAATAAATTTTGAGTAAAATGGAGCTAAAACAGAAAAGATATAAATTTTTAAAGAAATATAATAAATAAAATTTAAATAAAAAAAAGAAAATGGCTCAGCCGACTTCGCAAGTCAAGCTGCCATGCCACAGCAGTCGGCGCATCCAAACGCACCAAGCCAAGCCGACCAAGTCGACGTGCCAAGCCATCCAGGCTAGTCGACTCAAGCTCAGAAGCCATCAGTCGGTCTATAGCACAGTGTAGACCGCCAGCTCGATAGACACCAGTGAATCAGAGCCTGCCACGTGGTAGACCTAGACCCCTAAAGGAATTACAGAAAATTCATCGCAGCTCACAAGGCATTTCGATCTATTCATCGATCAATAAAGGGCGCTGATTGGTTGCGGTGCACGATGTAGCCGGTCCACGCGGTCCATGGGAACAGTAAATGTGCGATCGTACGGTGGTGGTTGTTTGCGATCAACATCGAACGATCAGCATTTTTTTTGATTATCGATTTCACTCGGATCACCATCGAATGGTAGCACTTGATTCTAGCTTCGATCTGACGGTCCAAAACACTCCCGATGGTGATCAGGATTCTTGAAGCATAATTTGCGGCCAGATTTCCTCCATCAAATGCAATCCAATGGTCAGAAATTGATCCGACCCGATCTGGGCTGATATGTATCCGATTTTGATGATTTTTGGACTGTTGGATTCCTATTGAATGGCTAGATTTCACTAGACTTACCAAAGTCATATCAGAGCTATTTTGATTCAAATTTTATTCAAATTTCTTTATATTTTGATGATTATAAGGCTATTAGTCCCACATTGCCTTTAGAAAAAAATATTCAGCCCTCCTATCTCTATAAAAAGGATCCCAAGCCTTCAGAAATCTCCATCTCCGATCAAGGTGAAGCTTTGGTATAGGACGAAGCTAGGCTATGGGTTAAAGGCTGCTTCGAAGCAATGGATGCCAAGAAAAAGAGTCGAGCTTCTACACCATCTTTCTGTCAATGCTGATCCAAGATCAGAGATCAGGCTATTTTATTTTTTTTAAATTCTATGTATTTAAATTCTAAAATTTTAATTAATAAAAATTTTATTTTTGCACTTTAATTTCTTACTTTTTTATTTTTATTGTAATTTAATTTCTGCACTTTAGTTATTACTTTTTATTTTATTGCAAGTAGATGCTAAGATCTAATTAGTAGATCTTAGTACTAAGTTTAAATTTCTGCACCTTTTAATTTTTGCTTTTTATTTTTTGACTTTACTTTTGATCCCAAAACTCTTCTCTTTTCTTTTTCTTTTGTAAAATCAAAGATTTCAAATCTAAAAGCACTACCTTCCTTATGGATTTGATCCGACTCACTGCTATCTACATATTTTTAATTATTTTAAGAAGTCAGATTAAACTGATAAATACGGTGTCTTAACGACAACATCGCGTTCCTATCAAGAAGAAAAGCTTGGACTTAGGTCCAACAAATGCTTGTTCATATCGTACCCTAAGAAAACTAGGGATTATTACTTCTACCTTGCTGAAGAAAAAAGGTGTTCGTCAGTAATAGAGCAATCTTTTTGAAAAAAAAATTTCTTAGGAAAGGAACTTCTATCTTTAATGTTGAACTTAGTGAAGTTTGATAGGTGGAAGAACCAACATATTCTAGTAAACTTGCAGAATTAGATTTGATAAGACCAAACCTAGAGCCCATTGTAGATAGAGTACCATATCAACTAGATAGATAGTATGATTTTTTGGTCCAAAATGATGATCCTATCGAAATCGATGAGAACGATGAGGATCCAATCACCTACATGGATGCTATGTAGAGGTCCAACTCCGATAAATGGCTGGAAGCCATGAAGTTCGAAATGGAGTCCATGAAAGTCAAGGTGTATGGACACTGGTTGATCCACTTGAAGGGATAAAACCCATTAGGTGTAAGTAGATTTTCAAAAGAAAAAAGGATGCAGACAGGAAGGTGGGGACCTATAAAATCTATCTGGTTGCTAAGGGATATCATCGGCATTATGGTATTAACTATGAAGAGATATTTTTTCTGGTGGCAATGCTCAAGTCCATTCAGATCATGCTTGCAATAGTGGCATATCTAGACCATGAGATCTAGCAAATAGATGTGAAGACAACTTTTCTAAATGGAGAGTTAGACGAAGAGGTGTATATGATACAGCCTGAGGGTTTCACATCTATAGACGAGTCCAAGGTGTGCAAGCTTTAGAGATCCACCTATGGATTGAAGCAGGCATCACAGAGTTGGAACATGCATTTTGATAAGGTGATCAGAACATATGGCTTTGTTAAGAATAGAGAGAAACCCTATATCTATAAATAGGCTAATGATTCTGTAATAGTATTTTTTGTACTGTATGTGGATGATATTCTCTTAATAGAAAATGACATCCCTGCACTATAGGGAATAAAGGTTTGGCTGTCATCGCATTTCTCTATGAAGGACTTGGAAGAAGCTTCCTACAACTTGGGGATGAAGATCTATAGAGATAGATCTAAAAGGTTGCTTGGGTTGTTCCAGTCCATATACATTGATACCATGCTGAAGAGATTCAACATGGTAAATTTCAAGAAAGGCTATCTCCTGATAGGCCATGGAATTTCTCTCTCAAAGAGGGATTGTCTGACAACTCCTCAAGAGAGAGAGCATATGAGTAGAATATCATATGCTTTGACAGTGGGTTCTATTATGTATGCCATGACGTGTATGAGACTGGATGTATCATACTCACTAGGGGTAGTGAGTAGATACCAGTCTGATCTAGGTGAGAATCATTAGAAGGTTATAAAGACAATCCTGAAGTATTTGAGAAATACTAAGGACTAATGGCTCATTTATAGAGATATTGACTTGAAACTTGTGGGATATACTGATTTCAGTTTTCAATCAGATCACGATGATAGTAAGAGTGTGTTAGGTTATGTGTTTATCCTAAATGGTGGAGCAGTCTACTAGAAGAGTTTCAAGCAGCACAACATGGTTGATTCTGTATGCGAGATGGAGTATGTCGCGGCATCGGATGCTGCAAAAAAAAACTGTGTTCTTTGGATGGTTTGATTCTGCTTTACTGTGATAGCACTAGAGCCATAGCTCAAGTGAAGGAGCTGAAGGTACATCAGCACACCAAGCATATTCTATGTCGATCTTCAGAAGATCGATGAAAAAGAGAATATGACTGACCCATTTACTAAAGTTCTCAAAATCAAAGAGTTCGATAATCACAAATGGAATATGTGTATATGATACTATTTTGAATGGCTTTAGTCTAAGTGAGAGTTGTTGGAAAATGTATCCTAAAGAAAATCATTTAGATTATTGATGGTTGAGCTAATTATAAATATATTTAAATTAATTATAATAAATAAAATTATTATTTTGACATTTTCATCATTTTTGTGCATCTTCTTGTAATGAACTCTTATGTGATGAAGTCCTTAGGACTATTTAGCCTCGACAAAGAAAAATTTATTTTTTGTTCTTAAATTTGTTCATGACCAAATGATACATTGTTACCTAGGACGATAACATATCGAGTATAGGTCGTTGTGTGCCATATGCATTGGTTATCCTCTTAACTAAGGAGTATGATGTACTGGTATAGCATGTAGTTGAAGTGTAGAGGTACATTTCACATAACGTGACTTAACTGCATAGCTTTCTGCTGCCAAGAGTTGCTCGTGAAGGATATGGGTATAACTATCTCTTAGATCTGAGAGCACTATGATAACTTGCAAGAAACTCACCGTACTTAGGTACTAAACTACCTAAATTTCTAATTCAATGGTAGAAGGTTACTGGATATAGTCAAGTACTTATTTTGTCAGTGTATGAGTCAAGATGGGATTGACCCCTCCAATTGTTAGAGCAGATGCATCACTGTATTTTAGTTTAGCAAAACCTTGGCTGGGGTGGTTCATTCGATGAACACTGAATTTTGAAATATACTGTAGATGATTTTTTGGGATGGACAGTTAAACCCTAGGTCATCTTTTAAGCATTGAGGTCAAGGGGATAAATTATACGATAACCATATGCTACAGGTTCGTCGATGTTGCATTGTGACTATTCGACCTATCCAGACATTGAGTACCATTACTAGATGGTCACATTGATTGGTATTGAAAATTGATTCTTGTGCTACCAGCTTAGGGTTTGAACCTATGGGGTCATACATAATAGAAGTTTCTACCTGATCTGATGGCTGATTAAGAGTTTCAATGGTCTGAGACTCTATGGTCAAGAGTCCCACTAGACTGGGACTCTGTGACCAGGAGTCCCACTAGACTGAAACTCTACCTTTATGGATCCCACTGATCTTGAACTCTGAGTCCTACTTATTTAAGACTCTCTAATTAAGAGTTCTACTAGTCTAAGACTCTGTGATTGCAAGTTTTATTCATTTGGAACACTGGGTTCAAAAGTCCAACTGGTTTGGGACTCTTCGATCAAGAATTTCATACTGATGGAACTCTGTTTCCTAGACACTTATCCAATTAGGACTTTATATTTATTGGAGGATTAATTAGCAATTAGATTATGAATTAGTTTAATTTGATTGAGTAATGAGGATTCGATCAACTCTAATTAAATTTAATTCGATTGGGTTTCACCTGATCAAGTCATGAGATAACCTAATCACTATGGAAGATTCGATCCTGATTTGATCAAGATTAATTTCTAATTTTATTAGAAATTTATTAGATTGGGTCAAGCCTAATTAGATTAGGTTTGACCTAGTCTAATTGGATCTTGAAAATTGATTTGGTTGAAATCAATTTGGGCTAATTCAAAGCAAGTTTGAACTTTGAATTCAAATTCTCCCTACGCCACAGTTTGACCCATGCCTGCCTCTCTCATGCAAATTCAGAATTTGCATGAGAGTTTTCCATGCCTAGATGGGTTTCTGTGCCCCTCCTCTATTCTCTCTTTGACTTGGTCCAAGTGTTGGACTGGTTCGAATGAAATTAAATTTTGAATTCAATTAATGGTTGGTTTGGTTGAAACCTCCTAACCCTCTCATCCTTATCCACTTCTCCATGCACCCTTATGGTATTATCGCACATTTTTGTACATTTCAAAGTGTGGACGCACAAAAGAAGAGTCCTTCTATGCATCAAATACATTGGTGTGGGTGTTGGAATTGGATAAGAAGGCTTTTTGAATTTTGAATTCATAAGATTGGTTGAAACAAGTTCAATCATCTCACCTTATCTGTCCCATGCTGATTTTCCATCCTTTTGGTGACCCATTTTAAGATGGGATTTTTTTGCATGTGGTGGACTGAGAAGGGTTTTCTGTGAGAGAGAAATCATAAGTGGGGCACTTCTTATCTGGGTGTGAAAAAAGTTAGAAAGGGAGAGAAACCTTCTTGCACCATCTTACTCCTCTTATGCCATCTTCCTTTTTATTTCTCTTTGGATGCCTATTCAAAAGATTTTTGGGAGTGGGTGTATGGAAGATAGGAGAGTCCTTCTCCCATGAAAATTTGTTTCACAAGAAAATTCCAAAGAGAGAGGGTGTGAGACGATTTTCAGGTGTCAGGGTTTTTTAGGTGTGTGAAACCCTAAGGTTTGGACCCTGGGTTTGGGTGGAGAGATTGAGTGCTGTGAGTGCCAAATCACCACCAGATTTTTACCATTACCTCATCATCCTCTGAAGTATATCATTTGGTCTTTTGAAGCATTTGGGAGATCAAAAAGAAGATTGTCAATCAAATCGACGAAGATTGGGCATCGAAGGCTCTGATGAGGAGCTAGCACTCTAGTAGAGCTAGTCGAGACCAGGAGCTCTGTGTGGACACACCATAGAGGCTGGATGGGTGTGCGGCTATAGCGCAACAACAAGACTTTCTCCTATGAATTCGAAATGTGGAGCTCATCTATCCATGCAAAGGTATTGTGTTTTGAGTATAAATCGATCAGCGAATATGATTTGCTGATCGATCATATCAAATTTTCTATAATATATTAGCATGTCTAGATCTTGAGTAAAATTTTATGATTTGATCATATCATACATATAATTAATCATAGATTAATTTTAACTTTCGCTACAATAAAATTTTCGATAATGCATGCTTTAATCCTGCTTGATTTCCAATAGATTTATGATTATTTAAAATTAAAATTATTTCAATTAGATGTACATAATCATGAATATATTTATATTAGATCTAAAGTAGATTCATGTTTATATTATTTATTATTTGTATATTGATTATGAATCAAACATGCAACTTAGTTGATAGAATCATGTTGTAAAAATATTTTACAAATATGAAAATCATTTTCAAAATGCCACCCCAACCCTCAGTCCAAAATTTAATTAAGAATTAAGAATTATTTTGTTTAGGATCTAGGATTATGAATTGAAGATTCTAAGATACAAATCATAATATTTGGGTTAATGGGTTAGAGTGAATTAAGTCTATTAATTGGGTTAGATCTAAGATTAGATTAAAGAATGGACTTAATTAGAGAATTGACTAAATCTAATCAAATGTTGTCTTAGATTAAATCAAGATCTCTTTAGATCAATTATAATAGTTGTAGTTGGTCAAGTCCATATCTTTAATAAGATCCAAAATAGACTTGATTCTTGGCTAAGCGGTCTAGTCTGAATTGTTAGGTTGATCCAATCGAAACTAATTAACCAGTTGGTGTCTGAGGTAAATCTGCCAGCTTCAACTGATGGTCTTTAATTAAGAGCTACTCGCACTGATTCAGTCTTTAACGAGTTAATGACATATCCCTCCCATCGATCTTACTTACCTGGCCTTCTTGGTGAAGTTATGTTTTGATCAGATCACTTGATAATTCAAACTGACCCATGTTTGATTTAGGTACTCCTAAACTAGTCTATCTATGGTCTCCATTAATCTGACTTAATAAAGTTAGTGGAAGGATCATGATTGGTTAGTTCATCTGACTCACTTCTCTTAAACATGTTAACCAAATTTTCTAAAATTATTAGATCCTTAAAATTAAATAGTTATGGTGATAACTAGATCATAGCCTCCCATTAAGTGAATGATAATTGATCCATTAGTTAGATAATCATTGGTGGCCCAAAGGCCTAGTGCTTATCGGCTAATGGAATTATCATTCATAATATGATTTCTTGATCGCGTCTCTCTACATGGTGATTAGGTTGACCAACCAAAGTTGAGCTTAATCATTCATTGATTAGATGGACAAAGCACGGTCATGTTAATGGTTGGACCTAACCAGATCTTTTCAATGGAGGCCAAATCCTACTGATTAGTGACTGGGGCAAAATTAAATTACTAAAAATTATTTAAAAAAATAATTGATTATGAACCTACCCTTAGATGTACATGGGTTGATTGGCCAAAGTCAGGCTTGTGTGCAGTCTATGTGGATTCTAGTATCCACTAAAGAATTTGGGTAATTTTTTAAATTGGAGGTAGAGCCTATCAATTCGAATAACATAGTGGAAGAACCTTCTAATTAAAGTCCAAATCTTTAGATTTAATAAATTATTTACTAATTAGGTCTTAGTTTTTTTTGTATAGTTATGGCCACTATCCTGTCGCTCTAGTCATTGTTTGATAATGACAAGTTAGTAGGATCCAACTTCAATAGCTGGTACCAAAAGTTGAAGATTGTCCTTGAGCATGAACGGATCTTATATGTTCTAATAGGTCCGGCATCTGAGGAGCCAGCCCAGAATGTATGTGGTATAGTTAGAGATACTTATCAGAAGTGGCTCAATAATCAAACTATGGCATATTGTATCATGCTGGCAGCTATGAGCCATGAGTTCAGTTGCAGGTTTGAGTTAGCTCAACTAGGAGACATGCTTCAAGTGTTGAATGAGTCTTTTAGCACCCCCAATAACGTTGAGAGGCACAAGACTAGTTGTGCCATCTTCAACGTCAGGATGAGGGATGGAGCTTCAATCACTAATCATGTATTGTACATGATCGAGTTGATTGAGTGTTTGAGCAAGCTCAACTTTTTCTTGCATGAGCAGCTAGGAAAAGATGCTGTTCTGAACTCGCTACCCAAGTCTTATCTCTCCTTTCTCATTTATTATGGAATGACAAAGCCTGAAGTCAATTACCATGGGTTGCTAAGATTGCTTCTGAACTTTAAGAAGGATCGCCAGCTCCATAAAGAGTCTATGAATCTGGTGGGTGGGTCTTCTTCTGGTTCTTGATCCTTTAAGAAAGAAAAGAAGAACAAGAAAAAGAAATCTAAGAAGGTGTAAGTTTAGGCTGGGACATCAATGCAAAGCTAGACCAAGAAGCCTAAGCCCGATAAGAGTCAAGCAAAGTCCTTCTTTTGCAAGAAGTAGGGGCATTGAAAGAGAAATTATCCTCAGTACATTGCCTCCTTGGATCCGAACAGGCTGAGAAAGAGGTAATTTATTATTGGGTAAGGAATTTATATGATAACTCCTTGTAATTTCTCTATTTATGATATATCTGACTGGGTATTGGATACCAGAAGTCCTTACCATATTTGTAATTCATTGCAGGGGTTGTAGGTCCATAGGAGATTCGAGCAAGGTGAAAGATTCTTAAATGTTGGAAATAAAAGACAAGTTCCAATTCTAGCATTAGAAATCATGAAACTTGTGTTTGAGTCTCATTCCATTATTTTTAATGATTGCCATTTTTGTCCTAATTTCTTATTGAATATCATTTCTGCATGCCTTTTGGCCAAAAATAATTATAAAATTTCAATAAAGAAAGAATTTTGTGATGTCATTTTGAATGGTATTACGATATTTTCTAGACATTTGAATAATGATATCTATAAAAAATCACAACATGTTAATATAGTCTACTCCATAAACAAGCACCCTAGATTAGATAATATGTCTGATATCTACTTATGGCACTATAGACTAGGTCACATCAATAAGAATAGGATAAACAGGTTGACTCAAGAGAAAATTCTCAAAGTCAATGATTGTAAATCACTTCCAACCTATGAGTCTTGTCTTTTTGAAAAAATGATCAAATCATCTTTTATTGAAAAAGATGAGAGAGCCACTGAGCTCTTAGGTCTGGTACATACTGATGTATGTAGACCTATGAGCATAAGTACTAGAGATGGATATTTCTACTTCATCACTTTCATAGACGATCTATTCAGGTATCGATATATCTATATGTTGCTCTAAAAATTGATTTTGGTGACTATAAACTATTTGAGGAGAGTACTAATGATTTTTGGCTTGGAAAAAGATTAATTGTGTATTTCAGGCTTCACAAGAATTTTCAAATTATTTTAAAAGTTTGAAGAAGGGTAAAATCATAATTTCATCAAGTTGAAGATCAAAAAAATATATTTTGAAAGCCTCAAGAGCAAGTAGAAAAGAATTCTAATCTTTTGGAGGCAATTTCATAATTTTTGGAAGTCAAAATTGCAAAAAAATCATGTTTGAGCAAAAGGATCGATCCCTAGGTCGACCTCTATTGAAACAGATAGATTGGCATGTTGAATTCTGGCCAGCATGCCCAAAGGGAAAGACCTTGGGGCCGACCTCTGCTATTCTATAGGCCAGAATATAGAAACCCTAGGGTTGTCTCCTTTGGGCGTGCCAGCCAGAATTCAGCATGCCAATCAATCTATTTTAGCAGGGGTCGATCCTTTTGCTCAAACATTATTTTTTTGCAATTTTGAGATTAACCTTTGCTGTTCTGTAGGCTAGAATATAGAAACTAGCATTTTCTATTTTCTGTCATAAAGGTCGACCCTAGGGTTGACCCCTATGCCAGGGGAGGATCCTAGGGTCAACCCTTATAATGAAAAATTTCTACAATAGCTAGTTTTTTAGTTCATTTTAGCTATATTTAATGCTCATTAATGGCTCTCCAATAGCTATAAATGGATACTGTTCACTCTCCAGCATTCAATGAAGATATAAAAGCATTAAAATAGAGGAAAAACTTAAGAAAAAATTAAGCAAATATTCAGCCCTAGTGAAAAATTCTCTTTTAAGCAAAGAAGCATTCAATTCAAGCTCAACCATCTCTCGAAAGGTCATTCAAGTCTTCATTCATTCTGAGAGAAATTTGAAAAGCTTCTTTTCTTCTTGTGTAAAGTGTTTTTAAAGTTCTATTATGCTCATTAAAGGGGCTAATCTTGTGTTTCTTTGTCATTAAACTTGTACTCTATTTTTATTGCTTTGTTTTAAGTTTTGGGAGTTTCGAAACTTGGGAAGGTTGATCCGAACCTTGAATTAGAGTGTATTGGATTGGCTTGTATCCAAAAAATAAGTATTCTAACTTAGGATGACTAACCTTACTGATGTTGTATTCATTTTGAATACGTTTAGTAGATTTGAATTTTTAAGTAGGAGCTTGCGGAGTGGATGTAGGTGCAAGGTTGGCACCGAACTACTATAAACCTTGATTGTTTGTGATGTGTTGATTTGGTCTCTATCTTCATTACTTTATTTTCTTACATATTTGCTTCTTATTTCTCTACTTTGCTTAAATCAACCACTGCACATTACTTGTTTATCTTTTCATAATCTTTATGGTTCATATTCACTTAAAAATTTTAAAAACCCAATTCACCTCCTCCCTCTTGGGTTGCATAGTTGGGCAACAAGTGGTATTAGAGCTCGATGCTCTAGCTGTTTCTTGATTTAATCATCAAAAGCCAAAGATTTATGGCAACTCAAGTCGGCATTTTACTAGCCAAGCGGTAGTCCACAAATCGACCTCTACTTTTCAATGCATCGAACTATATCTATTAAAAAGCTTGGATGAGAATTTTTATTCAAGCACTTGACTATGATATGTGGAGTATCATAATAAATGGACTATATACACCCACTAAATTAATTGATGGTGTGGAATCAACCAAACCTGAAAAGAAATGTGATAAGATTGATAAAAAATGGCTTAGCTCAATGCTAAAGCCATGAATGTTTTATCTTGTGCATTAGATACAAATGAATTTAATCATATTTCAACATGCATGTTAGCTAAAGAAATATAGGATAGGTTAGAAGTGACTCATGAAGGTACCAATCAAGTTAAAAAGTCAAAAATTAACATACTTGTACATAAATATGAACTCGTTAAAATGGAGCATGATGAATCAATAACTAAAATATTTACTCGCTTTATGGATATTATAAATGGTCTTAAGAGTCTTGGTAAGTCTTATCCTAATAGTGGTCTTGTGAGAAAGATTCTTAGATCTCTACCAAGATCATAGGAAGCCAAGGTCACCATAATTCAAGAAGCAAAGGATTTGAATGTCTTACCTTTGGAGGAGCTTCTAAGATCTCTCATGACACATGAGCTAAGCATGAAATAACATCATGAAGAAGAAGTCAAGAAGAAGAAAACAATCATCCTTAAATCCACTACTCAACAAGAAGAGGAATTGGATCAAACCAAAAATGAAGAGCAAGATGAAGAATTGGCCCTCATCACTAGGAAATTCAAGAGATTTTTGAAGAAAAGAAAACAAGGAATGAGGAGAAGGCCACAAACAAAAGAGAAGCATAGTAAGGAGAAGGACAAAGAGCAGCCCCTCATATGCTACGAATGTAAGAAGCCGGGATATTTTAGATTTGAATGTCCTCAACTCCAGAAAACTCTAAAGAAATTTAAGAAAAAGACTATGGTAGCTACATGTAGTGATAGTGATGACTCGAGCTCCGAAGAAGAATCTCATGAAGAAGCTAACTTGTGCCTTATGGTACATAAAAATAAGATAAATGCTGAAACTTTGAATGATTTTAGTTTTGAAGAACTCTAAGAAGATTTTTATGACTTAGTATATAATTTAAAGAAGTTAGGGTTAAAGAACAAAGAACTCAAATCAAAGAATCAATCCCTACTAAAAGAAAATGAAACTATTTCAAATGAAAAACTAGCCTTAACTCGAGAAAATCTAAACTTGAAAAATAAAATTACCAAGTTGAAACCAATGATAGAAAAATTTACTTTAAACTCAAATAAACTTCAAATGATTCTTGAAAATCAAAAAGCCATTTATGATAAAATTGGTCTTGGCTATAATCCTTTAAAGAAACAAAAATTTTTGAAAAATATTTTTATGAATTCATCGAGCAACAAGTTTTCAAATGTTACTTGCTTCAAATATGAAAAAATAGAATATAAATCATATACATGCTTTTCTAACAAATCTAAAAACTCAAATGTGAAAAAAATATGGGTTCCAAAAGGAACCATTGTGACTAACCAAAAAGGATCCAAGAAAACTTGGGTACCTAAAGTTAAGACTTGATTTTGTATATAGGTGTGTCTTGCATCCCAAGGAACAAATCAAAAATAATCTTTTGATAGCGGGTGCTCAAGATACATGACTGATGATGAATTTCGATCCATCATACTTGATGCAAAAAAATGGAGGGATGATCATCTTTGGAGATAATGACAAAGAAAAGATCATCGGTATAGGTAACATTGGTATCACTCTCTCCAAATATATTAAAAATATTTTATTAGTAGATGGTCTTAAACATAATCTGTTTAAGTATTAGTCAATTTTGTGACAAAGGTTATAAAGTCATTTTTGAATCTTCATTATGTATTGTAACTAGTCTCAATGATGATGGCAATAAATTTATTGGGCATAGATATGGTAATATTTATATAGTAGATTTGAATGATTTTTTCATGATAAATATGTAATGTCGACTAGCCATAAATGCCAAAATTAATGAGACTAGTTGACTTTGGCACCGTAGGCTTGCACATATAAGCATGCATTCTCTTTCAAAACTTATTAAAAAGGAGCTAGTTACTGGCTTGCCTAAATTGAATTTTGAAAAAGATAAGATTTGTTATGCATGCCAACAAGACAAGTAAACTAGAGATTCTTTCAAATCTAAAAATATTATTTCAACTTCTAGGCCATTAGAATTATTACATATTGACTTATTTGGACCTACAAGAACTACTAGTTTAGGTGGCAGATGATATAGTTTTATAATTATCAATGATTTTTCATGTTTTATATGGATTTTCTTTTTGATACATAAAGATGAAACTTTTCATATTTTCTCAAAGTTTTATCAAAAAGTTACAAATGAAAAAGGGGTTTCAATTTAAAATATTTGAAGTGATCATGGAATCAAATTTGAAAACCAAGATTTTAAAAAAAATTTTGATGAAAAAGACATAGATCATAATTTTTCACCACCTAAAACATCCTAACAAAATAGGATAGTAGAAAAAAAAAATAAAACTCTTGAAGAAATAGCCCATACCATGCTATGTAAAAGCAACCTCCTAAGATACTTTTTGGTGAAAGTAATTAACATGAAATGTTATATTTTAAGCTATGCTCTAATTAGACCAATTTTAAAGAAAATATCTTATAAGATTTAAAAAGGAAGAAAACTAAACATTGCATATTATTATGTTTTTCGTTGCTTATGCTTTATTTTGAATAATGGTAAAGAAAGATTAGAAAAATTTGATACAAAATCCAATGAAGCTATCTTTCTTGGTTATTCCTCTCCTAGTAAAGCTTTTAGAGTTTTTAACAAAAGAATTTTAGTAGTAGAGAAATCAATATATGTAGTATTTGATAAGACTAATGATCTTCCATTAAGAAAGAGTGAAGGTATTGATGATGTAGGTTCTCTTATAGAATGAATGAATGAGCTCATCCTAAAGGACTCAACAATCTAAAATGAAAAAGAACATGAGGACAAACAAGAGGATAAAGGTGAAGAACAACAAGATCTATAAGAACAACCTCAAGGTACAAATGATCTTCTAAAAGATGGAGGTATGATCACAATCATCCTAAAGAGCTAATTATTGGTGATCCTACACATGAGGTAAGAACTCATTCTTCACTTAGAGATGTATGAAATCACTTTGTATTTATTTCATATTTTGAACCTAAAACCTTAGATGAAGCTGAAAAAACTATAATTGGATTAATGCAATGCAAGAAGAGCTTAATCAATTTGAAAGAAATAATATATGGACCTTAGTATCAAGACATAAAAATCATCCTATAATTAGTACTAAATGGGTATATAAAAATAAATTGGATGAAAATAGAAAAATAGTTAGGAATAAAGCAAGATTGGTAGCAAAGGAATATAACCAAGAATAAAAAATTAATTTTGATAAAATCTTTGCATTAGTTGCTAGATTAGAAGTCATTAGACTCTTACTTGCTTATGCTTGCTTTATGAATTTTAAGTTATTTTAAATGGATGTTAAAAGTACTTTTTTAAATGGATATATTGCTGAAGAAGTATATATAGAACAACCTTCCAGTTTTGAAAATCATGTCTTTCCTAACTATATTTTCAAATTGAACAAAGCTTTATATAGATTAAAACAAGCACCTAAAGCTTGGTATGAATAGTTAAGTATGTTTTTACTTAATAATGATTTTTCAAGAGGAAATATTGATACTATCTTTTTTATTAAAAGAAATTATGATGATATTTTAATAATACAAATATATATTGATGATATCATATTTAGGTCTACTAATAAAATTTTACATCAAAATTTTGCTAAGCTTATGCAGGGGAAGTTCGAAATAAGCATGATGGGTGAACTTATATTCTTCCTCAGACTTCAAATCAAACAAATGAAGGAAAGAATCTCCATCAACCAAAGCAAGTACACAAGAGAACTACTAAAAAGATTTGGGATGGAGAGCTCCAAAGCAATTAGCACTCCCATGAGCCTATCATGCAAGCTTGACAAGGATGAAAAAAGTAAAAGTATTGATTTAAAACTTTATAGAGGCATGATTGGTTCTTTACTATATCTTACTGCTAGTAGACCTGATATCATATTCAGTGTTTGTTTATGTGCTCATTTTTAATCTAATCCAAAAGAATCATATTTGAATGCTGTTAAAAGAATCCTTAAATACCTAAAAGAAACTCAAACATTAGGATTATGGTTTTCTAAGAATTCATTAATTGATTTAATAGGATACTCAAATGCAAACTTTACTGGATGTAGATTAGACAAAAAAAGCACTAGTGGACTTGCCGATTTCTAGGGGTTAACTTAATCTCATGATTTAGCAAGAAGCAAAATTTGGTAGCATTGTCAATGGTCGAGGCCGAATACATTGTAGCCAAAAGTTGTTGTGCATAAATTTTATAGATTAGGCAACAACTTGAGGACTTTGATATCAAATTTAACAAAACTCCCATAAGATGTGATAATACTAGTGCCATAAACTTAACAAAGAATTCTATACAACATTCAAGATCTAAATGTATAGAGATTAGACATTATTTCATAAGAAAAAATATTCAAAACAATGATATGATACTTGATTATGTTTCTACTAAAAAATAATTGGCTGATATTTTCATTAAGACTTTAAGTAAGGATAGATTCTATGAGATTAGGAGAGAATTGAGAATCCTTGATCCTTCAGCTTAAGTATCATTTCAATTCTAAGTTCTACTTATCCAAATTATCTTGAACTAATCCTTGAGCTCACTTCTCTTTTTCTATCTTAAAAAGCTCAAATTTACTCTTCCTTTAGTCAATCGTGTAAGTGCATTCTTTCTCTTCAATCCAAAATTTTTCTTGAATTTTTTTTTATTTTCTTGGATTTTTCTATGCCATGGGAGGACCCAGGGTCGACCCATAAGTTGACCCTAGGGCCGATCCAAGGGCAAACTTATAATTTTTCTAAATACTCAGTCATCCATTTTATTAGAGAAGAAAATTTCTCTTCGGCCAAAAAGAGGCTGACCCCCTTCCCTGTAGCTTCATTCCACCCATGCCAAACCCTCTTTTCTCTGCCACCAACAGCAAGAACCATCAATTTTTTTTTTTTTGTTGCCACTTGTTTTCCCATCCAAAATTGACCCTAGAGAGGTGAATCCCTCACCCCCTTTCTCTTCTTTGGGCGAAATCTAGGTCTCTAAAAAGCCTAGCTTCTAAACCCCAATCTTCCCACCATCGGTCATTCTTCCTCAAATCCTTCTCCTCCCTCTCAAAATCCTTTCTATTCTTCCTCTCCCCAAGCTCCTTGGTTGGATTCAAGCCCTCCATTGCTCTAAATGGCACCAAGGATGAAGCTCCCTCAAAGAAGGAAGTCCACCCATGGTTTAGAAGAAGACAAGAGAAGAAAGAGAATGGCTCTTGCATCTTCATCGGCTTTGGTTCCTGCTTAAGGCCTAGTTCTAGCTCCATCATTCTCTCCCCTCAGCCCTAGTAAGGTACCTCTATCTAAAAAAAAAGTAGAACCTGGAGACAACATAGATTTTCAATTTTTTGAAAAAGATGGCTTTACTATTGGATCAAAAATTTAAAAGCAAGATTGGGGTTTCTACTGTTAACTAAAAGAAATCACTTATATTGATCTTGTGAGAGAATTCTATTTGAATTTGGGATATCAAAATGGAACAATAAAATCAGTTGTTAAAGGTGTAGAAATTATTTTCGATTCAGTTCATTTGGGAGAAATACTATAATTGTATTGTGAGGGTTACACTAAAATGGAACTTCCAAATAAAGAAGATAGATTTCAAGCTATTTTAGGAAGTAGTAATTGTAGGAGACCTAAATAAGTTATATGCCAAACTCCTCTCAGTAGAAATGAGGCTCCTATATCACACGGTTACAAAATTATTTTTTTCGAGAGGTGGGAGACATGATCTTCTATCAGGTAGAGATATTTGTATCATGTATTATGTAGTTTCTGAGTTCCCCCTAAACCTCCCCATTTTAATGATTGAGGCTATGCGTGAGATCTTGAATAGGTCTAAGGCACATCTACCACATGGTATGGCTCTTACACTTGTATTTAGGAGGTTTGGAGTGAGTTTTGAGGGTGAAGCTACCACTAGATTATCCCATACTGATACCATCAACTGCCATACTTTACATTAGATGAATTTTACAAAAGGTGATGATGGTTGGTACAAGGGGACTGAGGAGGATGATGAGGATAGAGCTGAGGGAGACGGACCTCCATCTCCACCCTATGATCGTAGAGATTCACTGGATATACAGTTTATTTCTGATCATGAGGCTGGACCTTCAGAAGCTATTGGAGGCACTTCATCTGAGCCATGGTCTGAGCATCAATAGTATCATTCCACTTTCAGACTTCCTGACGATCAGCTTCAGACTCTTGCACAGGAGGTTGGCACCATCATCTTGTCAACTCAAGGGACTACTTAGGGGGAGAGCACCTTCTCGGTACCATCTACTAACCACTCCATCATTCCTCACATTACCATAATTGTCTCTGGTATGAGTATGACACTTGAGCATCTAGTTCAGATAGTTTCTGATCGAGTTCTAGAGTTTTAGCTTTAGAGAGAGAGGTTAGGAGTCTTTCACTTCCTGCTGGTCGAGACTTGGGAGATCCCACTTAGATTTCAGACTGATCAGCTAAGGCTATGAGACTTCATAGTTTTATTGAGTCAAGGATCGCTGCTATGAGAGAGGATATCAGAGGTTCTGAAGAGGCCATTGCTGCTGGGATTTATTCTCTGATGCAGTCCTTTTCGAGAGCTTTAGGGTAGCTTGATTCGATCCGACTCATCCTTTTGACCCAATCATCCTAGGCTGTCGGACCCTCTTGTCCACTTGCTCGTGTTCGTACTTCTACTCGAGGTCGAGGTAGACATGGTCGGGGTCGTGCCCATGGCTTTGATCTTGATACTTCTCATCAAATTATTGACTCTTCTTCTGATTCTGACTTTGGTGGATCCAGTCATCTCTTCTACTAGATCTTGACTAGCTAGCCTTATGTACTTTAGGATATAGCTTATGGCCTATGTATTTTT
Organism: Cocos nucifera; assembly: GCA_006176705.1. Lineage (NCBI taxonomy): Eukaryota > Viridiplantae > Streptophyta > Magnoliopsida > Arecales > Arecaceae > Cocos > Cocos nucifera. The sequence continues at coordinate 68,134 of QRFJ01001177.1, forward strand.
GGTTATTTCATGGATGTTTATTTTTTGATTGTCCATGACTTATGTACTCTGAAGGCCTATGACTTATGATACTTTAGCATTTTGGTATTGGATTTTGACTACTTGTTCTTATGACTCTTGTTATATTTTGGATATATATATATATATGACTTTGGTTTCTATGAATGTTGTTTGGCTTATGAATCATGTACTTTGAGAAATTAAAATGTCTTGTGTGTTTATGGTTTATAAATTGGCTTACAAATGCTATGTGTATTCATGATGAACTTTTAATTCAGTAGCAGAATATAGGAAATTAATTGAGGGGGGGTCTTTCCCTTTCTAAGAGAAACTTCTTAACATAATAATTGATGATGTCAAAAAAGGGGAGTAGTATAATTGGCAATAAGCAAATTATTCAAAATGCAAATTATTCAAATGTTGGCAATAAGCAAACTTCAAACACAAAATTCAAAGCAAATTATTCAAATGTTGGCAATAAGCAAATTTTAAAATTTTAGCATCTTTGTCTTATATGCCTTAGCAAATTTCTACATAAAATTAATGAATTGCAAACAACTCTTCTAAAAAGAGCTAAAATACCAAATCAAATTAATTTTACTCTTGTACATAGTTGTGCTTTTAAATTCTGAAATTCTTAATAGCATTCCTTTTACTCCAATGCTTCATACATATCATATTTTTGCTTATACTTAAATATTTTGTCATCATAAAAAAGGAAAAGATTGTTGCTTCAAGAATTGATTTTGATGGCTATAAAATATTTGAGAAAAGTATTAATAATTTTTGGCTTGGAAAAAGATTAATTATATATTTTAAGCTTCATAACAATTTTCAAGTTTATTTTAGAAGATTGAAGAAGAGCAAAATCATAATCTCATCAAGTTGGAGATCAAGAAAATATATTTCAGAAGTCTCAAGAGCAAGTGGAGAAGAATTTTGATCTTTTGGAGATAATTTCAGAATTTTTAGAAGTCAAAATTGAAAGAAAATTATGTTTGAGCAAAAGGATTGACCCCTAGGTTGACTCGTGCTGAAACGGATTGATTGCACGCTGAATTCTGGCTGGCACACCCAAAGGAGATGATCCTAGGGTTGACCTCTGCTATTCTATAGGTCAGAATATAGAAACTAGTATTTTTTATTTTCTACCATAGAGATCGACCCCTATGATGGAAAATTTCTACAATGGCTAGTTTTTCAATCAATTTTGGTTGCATTTAATGCTCATAATGGCTCTCTAATGGCTACAAATGGGCACCGTTCACTCTCTAGCATTCAATAAAGATATAAAGGCATTCAAATGGAGGGAAAACTTAAGGAAAAATCAAGCAAATATTCATCCCTAGTGAAAAACTCTCTTCCAAGCAAAGAAGCATTCAATTCAAGCTCAACCACCTCTCCAAAGCTCATTCAAGTCTTCATTCATTTTGAGAGGAATCTGAAAAGCTTCTTCCCTTCTTATGTAAAGTATTTTTAAAGATCTATTATGCTCATTAAAGGGGCTAATCTTGTATTTCTTTGTCATTAAACTTGTACTTTATTTTAATTACTTTGTTTTAAGTTTTGGGATTCCAAAATTTGGGAAGGTTGATTCAAACCTTGAATCAGAGTGTATTAGATTGGCTTGTATCTGAAAAATAAGTATTCTAGCTTAGGATAGCTTAGGTTGGAGCTTACCGATGTTGTATTCATTTTGAATACATTTAGTAGATTTGAATTTTCAAGTAGGAGCTTAGGGAGTAGATGTAGGTGCAAGGTTGGCATCAAACCACTAGAAACTTTGATTGTTTATAGTGTGTTGATTTGGTATCTATCTTTATTACTTTATTTCCTTGCATACTTCCTTCTTATTTCTCCACTTTGCTTAAATCAGCCACTATATATTACTTATTTATCTTTTTATAATCTTTGTGGTTCACATTCACTTTAAAATTTTAAAAACCTAATTCATCCCCCCTCTTGAGTTGCATAGCTGGACAATACTATATGATGAAACACAAGTCAGATTCATTTGAAATGTTCAAATAATTTTGAAGTGAAGTAGAAAAATAAATTAGGAAGAGTGTTAAAACTCTTCAGCTTGACTGAGGAGGTGAATACCTTTCTAGTGAGTTTCTTACATATCTAGAAGAGAATAAGATTCTCTTCCAATAGACTCCTCCAAGAATACCACAATATAATGGGATGTTTGAAAGAAAAAATTAGACTCTATTAGATATGGTTTGATCTATGATAGATTTTGCCAGCTTACCAATATCCTTTTGGGGATATGCACTCAAATTGGCTTGGTATTTTCTAAATAGGATTCTGAGTAAATCTATAGTTAAAACTCTATATGAGATATGGACAGGACGTAAGCCAGTATTCTCACATCTTAGGGTCTGAGGGTGCTTGGCTTATGTCAAGCATTTAATGATAGACAAATTTGGACCTAGGTCTGACAAGTGCATTTTCTTAGGATATCCAAAAGAAATCAAAGGATATTACTTCTACCATGCTAATGAACAAAAGGTGTTTGTCAGTCTTAAGATAATCTTTTAAGAAAAGAAGTTTCTTTGTAAAGGAACTATTACCCCTAAGGTTGAACTTGAGGAAGTTCAATAGGTAGAAAAGCCGACATAGTTAGTTGAACTAGAATTGGATTTGATTAGATCAATAGGTAGAAAAGCCGATACAAAAGATGAACTCTTTAAATCTTGAAGTAGAAGATGTAGGATTGCACTTTGAGGCTTGACTTCTATTCAAATGATGCTTAAGAGAATGTGAAAAATATTGGAGTAGATTGCACTTGAAAGCTTGCTGAAATCTGTACATAATTTTTCCTCTTTTCTTTCTTTTTAATGGTATTCAATGATCCTTATATAAATTAATGTGTTTCTCTTTTTGATCCTCTTCTCTTGACTCTTCATCAAATTTGGAAGCTTATAAATTTTTTTTAGTGGCCAAATTAGCCATTTCTAGCTATTAGAAAAAAAAACTAACCGTTAGAAATAATTCTGCATACTTCTAAAATTCTACAGAGCTAGCCATTGGAGCCTCGAGTTGACTCGACTAATTCCTCGAGTTGACTCGACTATCCTGTGAGTCTGCGCCTAACTTTTGTCCCAAAAATCAGCTTCTCTATATTTTTCTAAGACCTGGACTCGAGCCTTCTACTCGAGCGAAATATTTTTCTGCTCTGAAAAATTACTTTTCTACCATTCTGCATTCGAGTTGACTTAGATCCAACTTGAGTCGACTCGAAGGCATGCTAGCTCAAATTTTTGTGTGCCAAAATGCTTTTTCTTCATTGTTTTAGCTCGAGTCGACTCAAAATCCACCTCGAGTCAACTCGGATGATAGCCTACTAAAAAATTTTGTATATTTTTTTGTTTGAGGGGCTTTTTGTCTTCAACTTTTAAGGGCTTCTTCTACTTTAATTTCTATGGTCTTTCCTACCATTAAGGCTTTCAAAAATTTCTTGTTTAAGCTCTATTTGACCATTAATCATCATTCTTTTGAAATGATTCTTCTATGAATAATATTTTTATTTTAAATACTTAAAAAATTCTACATTCACTTATGAACATATGATTGGTACTATAATCACTCAATGTTTTGTAATCATCAAAATCAATCATAGGATCAATAATCTCCTCCTTTTCGATGATGACAAAACTTTGAGTATATGCATAACAAAGTATAATATGAATATGAATCATGAAGTAAATAAGTAAGCACTTTCAAGAACATACTTCATGAATGCTTCAATAAGATTTATTATAGAATTTTCATCATAAATTTTGATACCAAAATTCAATACCAATATTCAAGATGGCACATATCCTAACATACTCATTTTATATAAGTATTTCAAGAAAGAAATGAGCATCTTACATCTTAAACATATTTTTCTCATATATACTTAATTTAAATATGAAGTATGTGAGTATGAAATTAATTCAAACATAAACTCAACAAGCATATACTCAACATAACATTTCTCCCCCTTTTTGGCAGTATCAAAAAGTCTAAGAAAAAGATTTAAGATGAATCATCAAAATCAATTCAAATTCAAATATACACATATTCAATATTTAAATTCAAATTTTTTAGCTTGTGATACCATCTTCTCTTTTGGATAACTACTCCCTTTTAAAAAATTGATAGCAAATTCAAATTGAATTTCTTCTTTCTTTTAATCAACATATGTTAAAATGAAACATAGCTTCCCTTTTTTGAATAAAGTTGATACATTAATTTAAATTTTTAAATTCAAAGACAAAATTACTTTGAAATTTAAGAATTGAAGACCAATATAGCTTTTTTAAAATAAAATTATTTGAGTATTAAGACCAAGCATAAGATATATTTTAATATTCATTACTTTTTTTTCATATATTTTAGATTCATCATTTTCTCACAACGCCCCCAAATTTAGAAATGGTATTATGAATGTATTAGAGTAAATCTATGGTCCCAACATGTAGTATTCAAGTAAAATCAGAGCAAAACATATTATTAATGCAACATATGTTTGAGAAAAAGATTGTTTGATATCAATTATAAAAATAAACATCTCTATACCAATTTTGATACCTATTATTAAAAAAAATAGCTTAAATAGTAAATTTCTTAGATATTTTCCTTGATACAGAGAATATCTATGAAAATCATTTCTTTCTTATCTGGAGAGGTATCAATCAATTTAAAGCATAAAGGTATCAATCTTATAATTTGTCTCAAGGAGTAATGTCAATCATATATTCATGCAAAACATATTTAAGACAATGCATTCTTTTCTTTTGCCAAAGATAAAGTAATAGAGTATAAAGCAATAATGGTCTATTTGATACCAATTATTAAAATTTTTGATCGAGGAAGATAAATTGATTAAATTCAGATCAAATTATTTTGATAGATTATTTTGAATTGATATCAATAGATCATGTAAAGCAATTCATAGAGAATTATTTATTTATTTAAATTTAGATCTTCCTTTTCTTAAGAAGTACTACTTAATTAAGTTCAGAAAAGATATAAAATTTTTTAAATTTATCTTAAATAATATCATATTAACCATACAAAATCAAATTTGAGACAAACACATTCTTCTTCTTTTGCCAAAAGATAAAACAATAAAATTTAAGATAAGAATAAACTACTGGATACTAATTATAAGAATTAGGATATCAATTATAATAGTATTCTTAAAAATTTTTGCTTGATACAAATTGAAAGAAGTTTGAACCTATATCTTTTAAAAATATTTTATTTAAAATAAAAAATAATTAATTTAATTCTTCTTGGTACCAAATATTTTGAAATTCAATCCAAATAGCAACTATCCCAAAAGATTTATCTTTCTTTTTTTGATCAATGTAGATTGACAAGCACATATCTTTCTTTTGAATAATGATCGATACATTAAATAAATTCTCAAATTTAATTATGGAAGAGCTTGAGTTTCAAAAATTTTAGAGTATTGGAACTTTTCAATAATTAGGGATATGCATAAGATAAACTTTATTGTTTTCTTTCTTTGAAAAGTATCACTTATTTATGTTTTTAAAGGATGTCATTTTTTTAGATTTGTCTAAAAAGATGTCATATCAAAAATATATCAAAGCAAGGTATGGTATCGAGTAAAGTATACTTAAGAAGAAAATAGTTTTATATTAATTATTTTGAAAACCAAACTTAATAGTATCTTTTTTTAAAAGATTTTTTTGATATCAAATTAAGATACCACTTGAAGTTTTTAAATTTATTTTTCAAAAAAAACAAGTTGAAACAAAGTATTTTTTAGATACCAATTAATTATAAAATGGTATAATCAAACCAAGTAAGATGTGAATGGGTAAATCAACAATCATATAAATCCTCAAAACAAAGATGGACAAGTCAAGCAACATAAGTGACTTCTTTTTAAGTTCAACAATAATTTTTTTTCAAAATAAGTCAAACAACGTGAATATTTAAATATTTAAAATGATTTCTTTTGAAAGTTGCAGCTCCTAGCCGATGAGGGTATTGCTTGAAGATCTAAGAGGAGTAATTTCTTTTATTATCTTTCAACATAACTCAATCAAAATTTTCAATTGGAATAAGATTAAGTTTAGAAAATATCTCTTCCTCATTTTGAATTTAAAATTAACTTGGTTGGTTTCATAAAATACAATTTCAATACTACATTTTCTTTTTCTAAAGACCATAGATTTAAAAAGAAATACTTCTTAAGGATCAAAAAGCTCAATGAAAGGGTTTTTAGAAATCATCAAGTAAAGTATCAATTAAATTCATCAATCTACAAAGACATATTCAAGAGCACTTTTAAACTTAGGAACAACTCTTGAATTCATATCGCATAAGATATTTTCTTCTTTTTTGCATAGAATAATTTATAGAAAAATATCATAAAAATTAATTAAGTTATATCAAATTCAGAAATTATAGTAGGATGTACCAAATATTTTGCTATCTTTGTATATCGAAGAGTATCAAGTTCAAATTTGTGGCACACTTTTCATTGCTCTCAAATGCATGAATGCAAAGCATTTTCTCAAATACAATTAGATATAAGCATTTCAGAAACTCATCTTTACTTTTCAAATTTAACTCATCTTGTTGTTTTCAAATTCAAATCAATGTATTTATGAGCTAGAGTATTTAGAAATTCAATATTAAGACTAGTCATTATATAAAATTTAAATCATCCTCTTCTTAAAAAATATCACTCATTTAAGTCTAAAGAGACATGAAATTTCTAATTTTGTCTCAAATTACTTTAAGAATGTAGCAATGTTAGTCAAGTGTTAAGACTAAAGGATCAATTTCATTTACTCCAAAAGATTGAGATAGTAATTTACAAGACAAAAGCAAGAATATCAAGCAATAAAAATTATTTTGCAAAAATTATTTACTATAATATCCACTTATGCAAAGTTCATCAATAAATTATCTTTTAAAGGTTACTAAAGATTTTTATAAATAAATCAATAGAGTAAGTTGATTTAGACAAGTAAAGCATAGATACTAATTAATAATTTCATGGTACAAGTAAGTTGATTTTAGTATTCTAATAATATTTTCTTCCCCTATTTTTCATAGCAAATACTAGAAAATTAGTGTTCTTGTGTCTCTTCCCCTTTTTCTTTCAAATTATGCATTTTTATTCAATTTGATCAAGTATTCATTTAAATTTAATACTAGCTTATATATATTTCTCTCCCTTAGTTTTATAAACAAGGCAAATATTCAATTAACCAAACAAGGATAATCATTAAATATGTAGACACATTAAGTTTAATAAAAAGTTATATTTTTATTAATTTTCTAAAACATGATTACAAAAGTGATCTAAATTTTCATTGTACTAAACATGAAAATCAAATAAGATATGTGAGAGCTATATCCTAAGGATTCAAAAAATGGATTGCTAGGGTCACTAAAGTTCTAAGAAATAAATGCTAGCATCCTAAGTGAGAGTTGGTTGGTATAGCTTTAAGAAGAAAGTTCAGATTGACTAGATGAAGATGGTGGTCTAGTATCTCTAAATAACTAATCTCAGTCATGCATATACTCCCTCACTGAAGTGATGCCTGAATCAATCACATTGACTCCTTTCTGACCAATGATTATGCATGCCTCCATCAGATCTCATCTTACCTACTGTGCTATAAAGTAAACCTTTAAATTTTTGCACAAACAGAAGGAATGATTCTGGTAAAATGCATTCTCATCTAGTGTACTAAATAATTGATCTGAGCTCTATAGATGATGGTCTATGAAAGTGGAGCTTGTTTTGTCTATATTATTGGGTCCTCAATCCTGATATCTATTACAGCATGAGTGCTGGTATGAAAAGTAAAATCTTCCAGAGAATGTAATGCACAACCAATATGAAGAAGATCCTATTGATCATAGTAATATTTTCATACTTAGTTGACTGGTACTAATATCCTCAATACTCTCGACATTATCTCAAACCAACATAAATTTCAAATATGTCACTACTTAAGATAATCCAAGGTGCTCTTAGTATGCGTCCAATATTATCAACATCCATCTCAATCTGCATGACTTTTATTTTAAAAATTAGATTTTTAATTCTTACTTTCATACAACCATAAAATTCTCTCACTGATTTAGGGTAGGTGAGCAAATCTAAGGAGCAGATAAATTTTCAACCCATCAGTAGATATCTTTAGTATCTGAGCTAATCTTATATCATCCAACACAATACAGACACTTTAAACTTCTGAGTCTAGATTTTCAATTCTAAACTTTATGTTTTCAAAGAATTCTTGAACTAAGTTTGGATAGGTTAGAAGAATATATAATTTCTTAGCCTAATCTCTTAATTTTCTATAAAATTAAAATTTTTCTTGCTTTAGAAACTCAAAGATTATTTTGATGCTTGGTTCTTCTTTCTAGCACAAGAGAGTGATTTGGAAAAGCCTTAAATTTTTCAAATGTCTACATGAGACTTTCTTTTCCTTTGTGCTAATTACTTTTGAGGTGCCATTGGAGAACAAAAACCACAAGAATAGGATGAAAACAGAGAGGAAAGGTTAAATTTTGATGGGAGAGGGGTTTAAAAGGGATTATGGCTCAACAAACATGAAAATAGAATGATAAAGTCTTGAAACATTTTCAACTAAGAAACCCATCTCAAACATAAGGGTTGACTCCTTATTGAATAGTTTTTCTTCAAGAAACTATGAGTGGACTCCTCTAGTCTAAGAGTGACTCCTCAATGTAGAAAATAGTTTAAGGAGTTTTGATTCAAAGAGAATATAGTCAAATTGAATTAGAATCAATAGTAAATCAATTCAATGATCAAGAATGATATTTGATTTAGAATTTATAAATCAATTTGGGGAATCAAAAATTAATCAAATTGGACAAGATAAAATTAAGAGGATACTAGATAATAGCTCTATGAATTTTGGTTCAACTACGAGATTTTGTAAATCCTTAGGAGTCAAGCTAAGATACAATGCAAATCTTCAATATCAAGCATACCGTCTTTTATGAATGGATGCCTTAACTTGATGTTCTTTGAATCAAGCAACTTTTGTGAGAATTTTAAATTTTGATTTGCATGATTTGCATCCAAATAGTTTTATATCCCATCAAACTCATATTAGTTTAAGTTTTGCAGGTAATAGTATGTTATGAGGAGTTGAGAACGTGCACAAATTAGAATAAAACTTATGCTTATAACAATCAATACGATACTAGAATTAAGAGAGAAAATTTATCAATCTATTCAAACAAGCAATGAAAAATCATCACAATATAATGCATATGTAGGAAGCATTAAAATCAATCATTTAGACAAAATAATATCATAAATTAGTAATGGTAAGATGTGAAAAAAGTTTAGATTTTATCAAACATCATCACCCATCCAATTTTATTTCCAAAGCATCCATCCATAATATTTTTTTCTTTTCATTCCATTAGATCCTTGATGTACCTACAAAATTATTTTTCAATTTTTGCTACCCAAGCCATATTGGGTTCATAGTAGTTAGTGCTCAAGGTTCCTCTTGAAACCTAAATTTGCTTGATTAATGTTTGGCAAATCCTTTTAAAATTACATTCAAAAATTTTATGACCAATTTGTTTATATTTGAAATATTTAATAGAATGATTTTTAAATAAATCTTTTGTGAATATATTTTTAGTATGTTGTTGTTTTCCTAAAGAATCAAAATCAGTTTTATTGAAAACAACCTTATTATTATTATTTACTATAAATTGAAGATTTTGAAGGCTAAGGATAAATCTTTTAGCTATGGATTTTAAAATCTCAATCTCTCTTCTTAATTTTTTATTTTCTTTCAAAAGCTCTTTCTTTTTATTTAGAAGATTTTTATTTTCTTCTAGGAAGAATTTTAAATTTTTATATTTTTTCAGCTTAATATTTTCTTCAACTAAAGAATTTTTAGATTTCACCCATTCTTCTTTTTCTTTAGCTAAAGAACTCTTTTGTCTCAAAATATCTTTCTTTTCTAATAAGACTTTACCCTTTTCATTAACTCAGAGAAGATTAGACTTTTTGAACTCTTTATTTTTCAGCTTTAATTTTTCAAATTCATCCATTAATTCATTAAAGGCTTCATATAATTCATCAAATATAAATTGAAAAGAATTTTCAGAATTCACCTCATCTTCATTGACCATAAGGCAAAAATTTGTAGCACTTTCTTCCTCTTTTTTATTTCTCATTTCTTTGCTTTGCTCTTCCTTAATTAATACTTTCTTTTTTCTTTGCTTCTTCTTCTTCTTTTTCTTTCCATCCTTATGAGCCATGAGGCATAGGTTGGGGTGAGCTTCCTTTTCTTCTTGAAAGCTTGATTCTTTTTTTAGATTTGCTCTTCCATAAGTCATTTTCAATTTTTTCCAAATTTATTCTGCTAAAATGCAAGAAGAAATTAGATTGAACTCATTTATATCTAATGAACAATAAAGCATATTTAAGGCCTTAGCATTTAGTTGGATTATTTCTTCATCACCTATCAATGCATTGGGTGTGTGTGGACCATTGATTATAATCTTCCATAAATTATAATCATATAATTACATGAAGATTTTTATTCTAGCTTTCCAATATATATAATTTAATCCATTTAATAGTGGGGGTCTATCTATAGAATATCCTTCATTAAACATAAATTTTATTTTGAATTGCTAAGATCTTTAGCTCAAGATCGCTAGATCAATAAATAATAGAGCACCTGCTATGATACCATTTGTTGCTAAAAAGTGTAGTAACCCAAGAGGGAGGATGAATTGGATTGTTTAAAAAATTTAAGATAAATGAATCTTTAAGCAAGTATGTGCTTCTATTTAAGCTAAGTTGTGTATTTAAGATGTATAATGCAAGCAATAGTAGAATCAAGATATAATTAGGACTATGTAAGAATTAAATTAAGCTAAGCAAAAATTGAAAGCATGCAAGATAAGAGAGAAAATGCATAATACAAATATAAAATAATTTATAATGGTTCGGTGCACCCTTGCACCTACATCCACTCCCTAAGAGCTCCTTAAGAATTTCATTATAATCTCTTGACTACAGTATGTTTATTTTAACTCGAGATCTAAACAAATCAAAATAATTTTTCAGGATCACCAACCACAACCTTACACTGATAGTTTTTTGGGCTCACTATCAATCTAGTTGGTTTTCTAGATCACCAACTACAACCTTATACTAATAGTTTTCCAGGATCACTATCAATCTAGTTGATTTTTTGGATCACCAACCAAAATCTTATATAATATCTAATTTCTAGCTTGGACGAGCTTTCATCCCAAGTTTCTTTTCCCCAAAAAAACTTATAAAAAAAGCAAGAATGCAAGTATAAAATTTTTGAACAAAGTAAAACCAAAATATGAACTCTTTAAATTTTGAAATAAAAGATGTAGGATTACTTTTTGAGGCTCGATCTCTCTTCAAATGATGCTTGAGAGGATGTAGAAAATGTTGGAGTAGATTGTCTTGAAAGCTTGCTGAAATCTGTGCATAATTTCTTTTCTTTTCTTTTTTTTTTTAATGGTATTCAATGATCCTCACATAAACTGATGTATTTCTCTTTTTGATCCTCTTCTGTTAATGCTTCATCAAGTTTGAAAACTTATAAATTCTTTTTAGAAGCCAAACTAGCTATTTTTAGCTGTTAGGAAGCAAAAACTAGCTATTAAAAATAATTTTGCACACTTCTAAAATTCTGTAGAACTAGCCATTGGAGCCTCGAGTCGACTCGGTTGATCCCTCGAGTCGACTCGACCATCTTATGAGTCTGCCCCTAACTTTTGTCTTGAAAATCAGCCTCTCTATATTTTTCTGAGATCTCGACTCGAGCAACTCGAATCGATTTGAGCCTTCTGCTTGAGTGGAATATTTTTTACTCTGAAAAATTATTTTTCTACCATTCTGCATTCAAGTTGACTCGGATCCAACTCAAGTCGACTCAAAGGCATGCTAGCTAAAATTTTTGCATGCCAAAATGCTTTTTCTTCATTATTTCAGCTCGAGTTGACTCGAATGATAGTCTACTTAAAAATTCTGCATATTTTTTTTGTTTAAGGGGCCTTTTGTCTTCAACTTTTAAGGACTTCTTTCACTTTAATTTTTATGGTCTTTTCTACTATTAAGACTTTCAAAAACTTCTTGTTTAAACTCTGTTTGACCATTAATCATCATTCTTTTAAAAAAAAATTATTAATAATTTTTTTTATTTTAAATACTTAGAAAATCCTACATTCACTTATGAACATACGATTAGTACCATAATCATTCAATATTTTGTAATCATCATAATCAATCATAGGATAAATATTTTATTTTTTAAAAAAATTTTTACTCCTAGTTTGTAGCTCGAGGAGGCAGCCAGGGGCTTAGAGAGGCTATGATGATTGCCTGTGCGAGATGGACCTAAATGGAGGGGATGCATTTCTACTCTTATTGTTATATAGTTAAGCTTGGATGGTTTGTTACATTATAGGCAATCGCTTGCAGCCACCTCATGGTTAAAGGTGTAGAGGAACTTGCAATGTCTTATTTTTTAATGATAGGTCTGAGCCTTCTTCATATTTTCATGCACTGAGAACCAGCAGATGAGAACCAGATAATGCCTAAATCAGGAGACCAGCAGACTAACACATTATCATGTACTGCTAGATGATAATTATTTTTCTGCTGATACATTGTAGATACTAACTAACAATCTTTGTTACATGTGAGTTAAATTTTGATCATCTTATTATATTTTGATAGATATTTTGTTTGAACCAATTTTTAGGTTATCTACTTATTTTGATTTTTATTTTTATTTTAGAGATTATACATCATATCTTTAAGAGGTTGGACCTATTTCAATTAGGGATAGAGCTCTCGAGAAGAGAACAATCATGTAGCCAGCTCATATGGTTTCGCATCTCTCATATCGAATGATAAACTCTAACACTTTAGATATTATTGTTTAAGTTATTTTGTCCTTTGCTAACTAATATAACATTCTTTATATTAGATATTTTATGCTCAGGTTCGAATGATAGGGGGCCACCAGTGATTCCATAGTCACATGCAGTAGCGACTAGCTCCCAGACATAGAGTCATGTCGAGGATCCGTCCGACTTGTGGCACCTTCGATTCGGCTGGAGGATAGGTAGCTCATCCATGTTCAGAGCCACTCATAAGTACTATAATTTTAATTAATATATTTAAAATTTAAACATTTTAGAGTTAACATTTATTTTTCAAAATCAATTTTGCAACATATTTAGAGAGTCTAGAGTATCTCGTGTGGTTACTGGCATCATCTGATGCTTGATGCCTGGGTTGGTGAATGAGTTCTCTAACTAGCCATCTAGAGCTCATGATGCAGTCTGGAAGATATTTTTGATAAGTCAAAACTAGTTTAATTTTTAAATTTCTGATATGTTGGTATTTTAATTATATATTAATACACACTTGCATGTATCTTGTAGGAGTACTACTGATTTGAGACTTTCTAGGATGAGAAGACTAGCCATCAAACCTTTGAGGAGGTGGCCATATGGAGACTTTGAGATGGCCTTTATAGCCTCAGGTAGTCCACCATCCAACACTCTGATTCTCAATCACCATCGAACTGGAGGTCCTTCACAGATCACTGGATGCAGACGAATATATGGCAGGCCCTCTATGATCAGTGGAGTAATGAGGAGTACTCCGATAGGTGGCAGAGAGGTTGACAGACTGGACCATCCAGTAGGATCTAATCAAGCACACGGGTGGCTTCGTCGGTATACATGTTATGACCGATAGACTGGTAAAAAATCAATACCAAAACTCTTTGCTATAACTATGAAAACTCTTATATGCATATTTTAATTAATTTAATTTTATTATTTACTTATTATAGATACGGTAGCTGGGTCATCCACTAGATCAGTTGTAGTTGTGGTGGACCACACACTAGTTTAGGAGGATTGATGACTATTTAGATTCTATATCACGATATATCACGGTAAGAACTTCAAACTTTATTTACTAATTAAGTTGCTATAGGATCTAATTTTTATATTAGAACTAATGTATTTCTAAACTGTGCAGATACGTTATATAGCGTATATTATTGAGAGGTATGATGATGACCCATCTTCTTAGTCCCTCTTGATCTTGAGGGATGGCTCGCACCATCGGGAGGTGAGTAGGAGCCGAGTCATAGGATTTGGCCATAGTTTTGACCCTCTATCACCTCGATATCCTTCAGCATCTTTATAGACCTTAATGTCCTTGACTTGGAGCAATGCATACATGAAGAAGGTCATGCAGAGGCTTCTAAGCCAGCGACCTTAGAGCCTCTTTGATGCCATCTATGATACGATCGTGGAGCTTCTTCAGGACTGTAGCTGCATGACTAGTTGGGCTCGTTATTTCAGCCATCACATCAGATAATTATATTACTAAATCCTTTTACTTATTTTAAGTTTTCATATTTAGAAGCTTCATATATTTAGGTTTGAGTCTAGGAAGGGAATCTATATGCTAAAAATTTAATTTAACCATCCAATTGATGGATTAAAGATGTCTATAGCTCTGTATCATTGAATAAAATATGTAGAAATAATCTATTCAAGAATTTAAGTATATCAAAAGATACACCTCCATATCGAACTTACTAATATTATTTTATTTTTTTCGTTATAGAATTGATAAGTACCATAAATTCATCAATAAAAGTATTAATTTATCAATTAATTTATATTAATTTTTAAGAATTAATGATCAATTTATATATATTTTTTAAGAAATTAATATTTTAATAATTAAAAAATTAATTAAAAAATAATAAAAATTAAAAAATAAAATTTTATAATCAATAAAAAAAGCTTATTTTTTTAATCACAACGAAATAAGTTTCATGCAAAATGGAGCTAAAATGGAGAAGATATAAATTTTTAAAAGATAAAATAAATAAAAATTAAATCAAAAATAACATAAGGCTCAGTCGGCTTAAGCCACCGTGCCATATCAGCCGACGCATCCAAACGTGCTGAGCCAAGCCGACAAAGCTAGCATGCTAAGCCAACCATGCAAGCCAACTCAGCCGCGAAAGTCGTCAGCCAGTCCACGATCCAAGCGTGGACCGCCAGTTCAGCAAAAACTGACAAATCATGGAGCGACACGTGGTGGACCTAAATCCTTAAAGGATTTATAGAAAATCTATCATGGCTCACAGGACATTTTGGACTTTTCACTCGATGATAGGAGATGCTAATTCATTATGGTGTGTGGTGCAGTCGGTCCACATGGTCCATGGGAATAGTAATTGCATGATCGTGCAGCTGCGGTTGATTGCAGTCAAGATCGGATGGTAGAAAAAATTTTCTACTTCAGACTTCATATGAATCACCATCCAATGGTAGCGCTCGATCCAGGGGATGATCCAATGGTGGAGAACACTCTCAGCGGTGATCAGGACTCTCGATGCACGATCAGCGGCCAGATTTTCTCCATCAATGCATGATCAATGGTCAGAATTTAATCCGACCTAATCTAGATCGATACACATCCAATTTTGATGATTCTTGGTCCGTTGGATTCCTATTAAATGGTTAGCTTTCACCAGACTTCAACAGAATTCATTCAGAACTCTTTTAATCCAATTTTCACTCAGATTTCTTCATATTTTGATGATCAAAGACCTCCTTAGTCCCATATTGCCTATAGAAAAACTCTCCAGCCTTCCAACACCTATAAATAAGACCCCAGGCCTTCAGAGTTTAGAATCTGGGGTCAAGGTAAAGCTTTGATATAGGATGAAGCCAGGCTTTGGATTAGAGGCTCCTTCAAAGCAACAGGTGTCGAGAAGAAGAGTTGGGCTTCTACACCATCTTTCTGCCAATGCCGATCCAAGATCAGAGGTCAGCCTATTTTATTTTTTTTATGTATTTAAATTATGAACTTTTTAATTAATACAATATTTATTTTCATGTTCTTTAATTTCATGCTCTTTATTTTTGTTGTAATTTAATTTTTGCACTTTAATTATTATTTTTTATTGTATTGCAAGTAGATGCTAAGATCTAACCAGTAGATTTTAGTACCAAGTTTAAATTTCTACACATTTTAATTTTTGCTTTTTATTTTTTGACTTCACTTTTGATTTCAAAATACTTTTTTTTCTTTTTCTTTTCAAAAATCAAAGATTTCAAAACTAAAACACTACCTTCCCTATGGATTCAACTCGATTCACTGCTTTAATTATTTTAAGAAGTCGGATTAAACTGATAAACACGATGTCTTAACGACAACATCGCAATCTTATCAAGTTTTTGGTGCCATTATGGGGAAAGAATTAGATGTTATTTTTTGTTGATTTCTTTGATTTTTTTATAAATTAATTATTAATAAAATTTTAATTTTTTTTAATAAATATTGCTTACTAACTTTTTCTTCTTTATTTTGCAGAAAAAAAGAAACAAAGAAAACAAAAAGATTAGGACAAGAAGGAAGCTTCTAATCCTACTTGGTGAGATCAATCCTAACTGTAGTCCTTTTCTTTTTTTATTTATTTATTTATTTTATTTTTAAATTAAATTAAAAAAATATATCTACTTAAATCTAATTAAAAATCTCATGATAAGATTAGAAATTCTAACTGCTTAGAGCATGCAACATATTAGTTTTATTTTTATTTTATTTGATGATCGCTAGAGACAAGGTAAGCTCTTAAGTTTAATCAATTTCATGCATCTACTTTAGTTGCATAGAATCCCTTGTTGAAAGTGATTGTGCATGTGCATCTTTAAATCAAATTAAGGACAACACCTAATTAAACAAGATAAGGTGGAAATTTGATCACCCTTCCTTGGCCCACAAATAACTAACCAACATCCTGCATTGACCTAAGCCTTTAATTTTAAAATCAATTGGACATCAGCCCTAGGAGCTCGAGCTCAATAGGATAAGGAACCCTAAGAGTTGAACCAGGTTAGGATTAGTCAATTTGACTGGTGTCTAGAAAAGTGGTTCAGAGACGATTGGGCCCGAAGGAAGGTAGTTTCTAATTGATTCCGTTAGCTTACCTGGCCAAGCATAATTGGTGTTTAAGGCAAGCAACGAGGGGACTCCCACCGACCTTACATTTATTTGGCCAGTTGATTGGTTGATCCTACACTTGGAGTGCTCGAAGGCTGACTTAGAACAGTTAGGAGCTGTCTAGGTCTAAGCTGATCTTAGGTTAAGATTAATTTATTTGAAACTTATTTGAAAATAAAAATTTTTACTTTAGATATTTTCAATCTCTATTGTCCTGACATAAGGTTACCCTAGCATAATGGGAAATTATGTTGCATGGTTGTCCTAGGGTATGAAAAGGTTGAATTAACTTAGAACTTAAAAAAAGAGAGTTTAAAAAAATAAAATTAAAAAAAAAGATTGAGGGCATTGAGAATATAGTGAATTCTTCAACATTCGTGTGGAGAAGGATTTCAGATTGACTAGTCAAAATGGATTTAGTTCCTATTTTAGATCCTACAATCTCAACATCCACAATGGATTTAGCAAATCAGCCTCAGCCTCAAACCCTTAAGAACTTATGTTATCCAGTTGGTTCCATCCAACCCTTTTGCATCAGGTTGCTCCAACCCATAGCAAACAACTTTAAAATTAAACCTCAAATCATTAACGTGCTTTTAAAATTCACAGAAATAGAGGATGCATATATATTCATTTGAGAATTTGAAGAGGTTTGTGCAACTATGAAACTACAACAATTGTTAGAGGACGAAATCAAACTAAGATTAATCAATTTTGCCCTTAAGGATAATGCCAAAAAGTGGCTTTATAGTCTTTTAAATCTATCTATCACGACCTAGAAGGGCTTTATGAGAATATTCTTAAAAAAATATTTTTCTTATCATAAAATAGCTAGAATTAGAAATGAAATAAACCAATTCTATCAACTAGCTAGTGAATCATTTTGGAAATACTTTGATCGATTCAAGAACCTCTTGACCTATGCCCACACCATGGAATAGAAAATTAGAGGCTATGCCAAATAATTTATGAAGGGTTAGATTCAAATTTTCGAACAATGCTAGAGTCCATGTGCTAGGGACAATTTATGTACAAAGAACCAAATGAAGCCTGACAATTTCTAGAAGACCTAGCCGAGAAAAGTTTACAATGGAAAATAACTAGGGAACCAAAAAAATCTACACCTTCAAGAGGTGGAATATACCAAATTCAAACCTCCCTAGCTGCAGAAACCAAAATTGCAACTTTGACACATAAGTTAGAGGCCTTAGAACTTCAGAGACCAGCTAGTGTGAATCAAGTGTCTGCACCCATGTGCAATGGGTGCAATGCACCAGACCATGTCCTTGAGAAATGTCCCCTCCCAGTGAACCAATTAGATAATGGATGTGCACAAGTGAATGGCACATATCAAAGACCGTTGAACAATCCCTATGCACCCACTTATAACCCAGGTTGGAGGAATCATCCAAATTTTTCATGATCACAAAATCCAAATGTAGGCAGTCCAAGTTTCAATCAGCAGAACCTAAGGCCTAATCCTGTGATAAACACCCTGCTACCACCAGGCTTTAATATTAATGAAAAGAAACTTAGTTCTTTAGAAAAAAGCCTGGAAGCCCTAGCCAAATCTAATGCTGACACCAATGCCACCTTAAGCAATTTCATGCAAACCACGGGCCAAATTCTGAATTCAAATTCTTAGGCCATAGTCCGCTTAGAAATGCAAGTGAGTCAGCTAGCATCTACCATAAGTGAACGTGAATGAGGTAGGCTATCTAGCCAACCTGAGCCCAACCCAAGGAATCAAAATGGTAGACCATCCCAAGGAAACCAGGTTAATCAAGTTAATGCTATTCATTCCTTGAGATTAGAAAAATAAGTGGATAATAAGGTAAATACACCTGACACTAGAGAAGACTTGAGTGCTGAGTCTGTTGAGCCACCCAATGAACAATCTACCTTACAAACTCAAGCTCCTAAAACTGATAATGCACCAAACTAGATGCCCACAATCTCTAGAGCTCCTTTCTCAAATCGATTAAGGTCTAATAACAATCAAAATATTTAGACAAAATGTTAGAGTTATTTAAGCAAGTTAAGTAAATATTTCTCTACTAGATATGATCCAACAAGTTTTGACTTATGCCAAATTCTTAAAAGACCTTTGCACCAAGAAAAGGATGACTAATGTACCAAAGAGAGCTTTCTTAGCAGCAAGTGTCAGTTCATATTTGTTAAGTCATATGCTTATAAAGTACAAGAACCCAGGGTCTCCAACAATTTCATGTGTCATAGAAGAAACCCACATTGAGAAAGCGTTACTTGATTTAGGGGCTAGTGTAAATATTTTGCCCTATTCAGTTTATGAGCAATTAGGATTGGGAATGCTTCAGCCAACAGGGATCGCATTATAATTAGTAGACTGATCTTTTAGAATCCCTAAGAGAATGGTAGAAAATATTTTGATTAAGGTTGGAAATTTTATCTTTTTAGTTGATTTTGTCATTTTGGAGACTAAGCCAATATCAAATCCTAAGGGTCAAATCCCAATGATTTTAGGAAGACCATTCCTAGCTACTGCTAATGCTGAAATCAATTATCGAAATGGACTTATGAAATTGTCTTTTAGAAACATAACTATTGAGCTAAAAATTTTTAATTTGGAACAAGATCTACCAAGCATGCTAATGTAAGTGTAGTCCAAGATGAAATTTATGAATCCATAGACATTAGCGATGAGGAAGTCGATCTTGAATCTAGTATCTGGCCAACCCATGAATATGAGAACCTAGATAAAATACTTGGAGATAATAAAAGTGGCCAGAGATGGGAGCCTCCCACTGAATCACTCATAGAAATGACTAAACCATCACTTGAGTCATCAAAAGAAGAGGCACCCAAAGTAGAGTTGAAACCCCTCTCCGAGCACCTCAAGTACGTATATTTAGGTCCAGAGAAAACCTTGCCTGTAATTATTGCATCAGACCTGAATCCTGACTAAGAGAAAAAATTATTAGCGATCTTAAGAGAAAACCGAAAAGCAATAGGCTGGACCATGACAAACATTAAAGGAATAAGCCCTTCCATAGTTCAACATAGGATACACCTAGAGGAAGAGGCTAAACCAACTCGAGATGCCCAAAGAAGATTGAACCCAGCCATGAAGGATGTAGTCAAAAAGGAAATTCTGAAGTTGTTGGATAATGAAATTATTTACCCCATTTCTGATAGTTCGTGGGTAAGCCTCGTACAAGTGGTACCAAAAAAGTCTAGGGTAATAGTAGTCCAGAATGAAGCTAATGAACTTATTCCAACTAAGACCCAAACGGGATGGAGGGTCTATATAGATTATAGGAAATTGAATGCAGCTACAAGAAAAGATCACTTTTCTTTGCTATTTATTGATCAAATGTTGAAAAAGTTAGCCGGATAAGAATTTTACTATTTTCTAGATGGATACTCTGGTTATAATCAGATCCCCATAGCCCCTGAAGATCAGGAAAAGACCACATTCACCTATCCATTTGGAACCTTTGCTTATAGGTGTATGTCCTTTGGACTATGTAATGCTCCAGCAACCTTTTAGAGATGTATGATCAACATGTTTTGATGATTGAATGATATCTAGAAATTTCTATGGATGACTTTTCTATCTTTGGACCTAGCTTCTCTGAATGCTTAAACCATCTAAGACTTGTTCTAGGAAGATGTAAGAAGAAGCATTTAGTTCTTAATTAGGAAAAATGTCAATTCATGATCAGAGAAGGTATAGTTCTTGGTCATGTAATTTCAAAGAAAGGAATAGAAGTTGACAAGGCCAAAGTTGACCCAATTGCTAGTCTTCCACCATCCAAGACTGTTAAAGAAATTCATTCATTTTTAGGACATGTTGGATTTTATAGAAGGTTCATACCCGATTTTAGCAAAGTGGCTCGTCCTTTAACTAACTTGTTAGCAAAAGAAGCGAAATTTGAGTTTACTTCTAAGTGCCTTGAGTCTTTTGAATTCCTTAAAAGGGCACTCATTTCAACTCCCATCATTCATCCACCTATCTGGATCGAACCTTTTGAGCTCATATGTGATGCATCTGATTATGCTGTAGGTGCAGTCTTAGGTCAAAAAGTCAACAAGCTATCAAGAGTTATTTATTATGCAAGTAAAACATTAAATGATGCATAGCTTAATTACAGCACCATGGAGAAGGAATTCTTAGCTATTGTCTTTGCCCTAAAAAAATTTAGGTTCTATTTGGTTGGATCTCATGTTATTGTCTATACTGATCACTCAGTCATTAGACATCTCCTAGCAAAAAAAGATGCTAAGGCACGTTTAATTCGATGGATCTTGCTCCTTCAAGAATTTAACCTGGAAATTAAGGATAAGAAAGGGACAGAGAATGCAGTTGCTGATCACTTGTCCTAAATCATAGTTACGCCATCTAATGAACCACCTGTCAATGAGTATTTTCCAGATGAACAACTCATGTTGGTGTCCACTGAACCTTGGTATGCGGATATTGTGAATTATTTAGCCATTGGTAAAGTGCCTTCTCATTGGACTAGTCAGGATAAACACAAATTTTTTTTCTAACTATTTCATTTGGGATTATCCATATCTATTTAAATAGTGTCCTGATCAAATAATTAGGAGGTGTGTCTCTGATAATGAGGTTAAAAGTATTCTGTCATGTTGTCATGACCGAGCATGTGGTGGTCATTTCGCATCTAAGAAGACTGCTGCCAAAGTACTTCAATGTGGATTTTATTGACCTAATTTATTTAAGGATGCACATGTGTACTATAAAAGTTATGATCGATGCCAACAAATGGGTTGGATTACAAAGAGAGATATGCTGCCACTCAATCCAATCTTGGTAGTCGAAATTTTTGATGTCTGGGGAGTTGATTTTATGAGACCATTTTTGAATTCCTTCAAAAATGAGTATATCTTAATGGCTGTTGATTATGTTTCCAAGTGGATAGAAGCTATTCCATGTAAGTCTAATGATAGCAAAGTGGTCATTAAATTTTTTAAGGAAAATATTCTCTCTTGCTTTGGTACTCCTAGAGCAATCATTAGTGATCGGGGAACACATTTTTGCAATCAATCCTTTACCGCATTAATGAAGAAATATAATGTTACCCACAAGTTTGCCACACCATATCATCCTCAGACTAGTGGGCAAGTTGAAGTGTCCAATAAACAAATCAAACAAATCTTGGAGAAAATTGTTAATGCCAATAGGAAGGATTGGTCTGTGAAATTAGTTGATGCACTTTGAGCTTACCGCACTGCCTACAAGACCAACCTAAAAATGTCTCCTTATAGGATTGTGTTTGAAAAACTATGTCACTTGCCTGTTGAGTTAGAACATAAAGCCATGTGGGCAATAAAAAAATTAAATATGGACCTAGACATAGCCGGAAACCATAGAAAGCTTCAGATCAATGAATTAGAAGAACTGAGAAATGAAGCTTATGAGAATGCCAAGCATACAAGGAACGGATGAAAGTATTTCTTGATCAAGCAATTCATAGAAAATCTTATACTCCTAGATAAAAAGTTCTTTTGTATAATTCAAGGTTACATCTTTTTCCTGAAAAGCTTAGGTCTAGATGAACAGGACCTTTCTTTGTTAAAGAAGTTTTCCTATATGGGGCTGTAGAGATTGAAAACCCAAGCAATGGTATTGTTTTTAAAGTTAGTGGTCAACAATTGAAACCATTCTTGGAACTACCCAAAGAATCTATGGAGGAAGCCATGGTTCTTTATAAACCAACATATCTCAGTTAGTCTGTTATCACTGTTTAGTCTGGCTGAAGACTTTAAATTTAACGCTCCTAGGAGGCAATCCAACTTCTTTCTTTCTAATTAGTTTTCTTTTTAGCATTATCAGATCAAATAAGCTCCATTGAATAAGTTGGAGGGAGAGTTTAAATTTTCAAAGGCATGTGCTAGACCAAAAATATAGTCAGGTGTATTCTTTCATGTTCTTTATTACACCCTTTATTTTTTCTTCTCCATTAAGAACAATGTTGATTAAGTTGAAAGAGAGAAAAATAAAAATTTTAAAATTTTAAATCCTCAAAAAAGTTAGTATTTAGTATTTAGACACCTGATTATGCTTAAGAATCGAATTAAACTAAGTATTTTTAAAAAAAAATTGATGCACAGATCAGAGAATCTGTGAGATATTAAGGAATCAAGTATTAAGAAAATTCAATAAAGAGTTAAGTCTAGAACATAAATTTTTTTTCTTTTGAGCATTTCTAATTTTTCTACTAGCATCAAAGAAAAGTCTACTTTTTATAGTTTTTGTGTAGGGTAACTATACGTCTCTTCATATAAAAAAAAATTTTAAAATAATTTTCAAGTACTTCTCACTAAGTAACCGAGTCTCTTTACCTAAGCAAGCATTGAGTTTAACGTCAAAAGATGGGAAGGGCAAAGAAGCTCATTGTAAAGCTAGTCTTAACTCATAGTCTATTTGATTTGAGCTAGTAAGCCCAAGAGATATTCTATACCTAGTGCCCTAAAGCCAACTGGTTTGGGAGTCATTGGCCCAAGACTCGCTACATGGATCAAATAGAAAGCTTAAGGAGTTAAGACACTCAATAGTGATACAACATTTAAAAAAAAAAAATTAGTTTCTCACCGAGTAATCAGGTCCCGTTGCCTAAGTAAGCAATGATATTTGCATCAAAAAGTGGATAATATAAAAATAAAAATCAACAAATGAAGGACGAAAGTAGTAATACACTTGTCTATATGAAAGTTTAGATAATTCAAAGATAAAGGTAGGATAATTTAGAAAAAGTTCAAAAAAATTTAATATTTTTTACTTAATTTTTCTATTGATAAGTATTAATATCCCAATGATATGTCTCACTTAAGCTCTATTGAATATCAATAGCCATTTTGAAAATTACTTAGGTAAAATTCAAAACTCTAAAGTTAAAAGGTATTTAAAACTAAATTCTTTCTTTACTCGAGGACAAACAAAGCTTAAGTTGGAGGTGTGATAAGTACTATAAATTTACTAATAAAAATATTAATTTATTAATTAATTTATATTAAAATTTAAGAATTAATGATCAATTTATATATATTTTTTAAAAAAATTAATATTTTTATTATTTAAAAAATTAATTAAAAAATAATAAAAAATAAAAAATAAAATTTTATAATTAATGGAAAGAGATTATTTTTTTGATTATAATGAAATAAGTTTCGCACAAAATAGAGCTAAAATGGAGAAGATATGAATTTCTAAAGAAATAAAATAAATAAGAATTAAATCAAAAATAACATATGGCTCAGTCGGCTCAAGCCGTCACGTCATATCAGCCAATGCGTCCAAACGTGCCGAGCCAAGCTGACGAAGCTAACGTGCCAAGCTAGCCATGCAAGCCAACTCAATCGTGGAAGCCATCAATCGGTCCATAATCCAGGCGTGGACCGCCAGCTCAGCAGAAATCGATGAATCATGGAGTGACACATGATGGACCTAGACCCTTAAAGGTACTCGACGATAGGAGATGTTGATTCGTTATGGTGTAGGGTGTAGTTGGTCCATGCAGTCCATGGGAACAGTAATTACGTGATCGTGCGGCTACGATTGATTCCGATCAAGATCGGATGATGGAAGAAATTTTCTACTTCAGACTTCACACGGATCGCCATCCAACGGCAGTGCTCGATCCAAGGGATGATCGGATGGTGGAGAACGCTCCCAATGGTGATCTGGACTTCCGACACGTGATCAGCAGCCATATTTTCTCCATCAACATGCGATCAATGGCCAGAATTTAATCTGACCTAATCTAGATTGATACACATCCAATTTTGATGATTTTTGGTCCATTGGATTTCTATTGAACGGCTAGATTTTACCAGACTTCAACAAAATTCATTCAGGACTCTTTTAATCTAATTTTTTACTCAGATTTCTCCATATTTTGACAATCAAAGACCTTCTTAGTCCCATATTGTCTATAGAAAAACTCTTCAGCCTTCCAACATCTATAAATAAGACCCCAGGCCTCCAGAGTTTAGAATCTAGGGTCAAGGTGAAGCTTTGATACAGGATGAAGCCAGGCTTTGGATTAGAGGCTACTTCAAAGCAACGGATGCCAAGAAGAAGAGCTGGGCTTCTACACCATCTTTCTGCCAATGCCGATCCAAGATCAGAGATCAGGCTATTTTATTTTTTTTTTTATGTATTTAAATTATAAACTTTTTAATTAATATAATATTTATTTTCATGTTCTTTAATTTTATACTCTTTATTTTTATTATAATTTAATTTTTATACTTTAATTATTGCTTTTTATTGTATTGCAAGTAGATGCTAAGATCTAACTAGTAGATCTTAGTATCAAGTTTAAATTTCTACACCTTTTAATTTTCACCTTTTATTTTTTGACTTCATTTTTGATTTCAAAACTCTTTTCTTTTCTTTTTCTTTTCAAAAATTAAAGATTTCAAAACTAAAATATTACCTTTCCTATGGATTCGATCCGACTCAATGCTAGCTACGTATTTTTAATTATTTTAAAAAATTAGATTAAACTGATAAACATGGTGTCTTAACGATAACATCACGATCTTATCAAGAATGTTGGAATATCTGATTCTCATCCACCAGCTACTGTAGAGGAGCAAGAAGAGGAGGCGGACGATGATAAGGATCAAACCTGATTTTTTTTTAATGTATTATATTTTTTTGATATTGCTTGTAAAAAATTATATAACTTATATTTTTAATATAATATAATTAGTTTTTAATTTTTGATTATCATATTATCTTTAGATTTTAATTATAATAGATATTAAAAACCATAATTCATTATGATTAATTAAAATAAATTTTAAAAAAATATTATAAATATTTTTTTTAAAAAATAAAATTAAGTATTAGCATCAATATTAGCGACGATATTAGAGACCAAAGTGTCATTGCTAATATTTTTTAAAATATTTTTTTAATTTTATTTAAAAAAAATAAAAATAATATTAATGATGGTATTTGTTGTTGCTAATAATTATTAGTGATGGCATTAGCCATAAAAATACCATCACTAATATTTTTTAATTTTTTTAAAAATTAATTAAAAAATTTAAAAATAATTAGCGATGAAATTATTTTATTGCTAAAGCTGTCAGTAATAGCTTTATTAGTAATGGCTAGGTTTACCATCGCTAATAATGATAATTAGTGATCAGTATTTTTTAGATTGGCTATTACGATGGAATTAGTGATAGCAAGGTCATTAGCTATGGTGGATGGACTATTAGTAATGGCAATTAGCTGTCGCTAATAGTTTATATTCTTGTAGTGGTAATTATAGTTCAATGTCACTCTTTTACAAAATTTGATGCACATAAGTACCAAAGTCCATCTAAAATAGGACCAGTATTATATGATATATTACTTCATACAAAGACATATATACTCAATAAATAAGTATATAGTATACAGCTATCAAAAACCATATAGAGGAAAATCACTAATGCACAAAAATAGTTTTTATATAAATAGGTAATTAATGTTTGAGAATTCTTATCTCTATTGATGATAAACTTTGGAATAGAATTTACCTATCTATGACTAGTATGTCCCCTCAATGACATAATTCCAATACATTCTTAATCAACCATCAGCACAAAAAGAAGTATCATTAAATTTCTATTTTTAAAGCTTTAATATCTAGATTACTTTTAATCCTAAATTTTTCCTGATGCCATCAAATACATGACTAATTAATAAATAAAAATTTAGTGATTTATCTTGATTTAGAAATTAGAGTATCAATCCCTTGCTCAACATATTCTTGTCCACTTGATTGCATGCCCATAGAACCAATCATAACAATTGCCTAGCAAATCTAGGACATAACAAAGTTAGTGATTGCATGCACTAACCTAAGCAGTTTGGATCTAGGTAACCAATGGATTATTAAATAGGTCAGACAAGAGCAAGCAAGGCATAATAGGATTATCAAGGATGAGGTTCAAAGATGTCCGACATAAACCAGATGGAAGTCAATGATCATAAACAATGAGTTCAGAACCTTCTTTCGGGAGCAACCTAAGGCTACCATCAAGCTTTCTAAACCCATCTTTTTTTCCTAGATCCAAGAAGAGAGAGAAAGAAAGATAGAGAGAGAAAGGTAAAGATAGAAAGGTAGAGAGAGAAAAGAATATATCCCTCCCTCTCTTCCTCTTCTCCTTTCTTCAAATAGAGGACCGCCCCCTTCTTCCTTCTTTCCCTCCCAATACGGCTACCAGGCCCGATGCTGGTGACCCATGGTAGCGCTTGACAATAGCAGCCATGGTCGACCATTGTTGGTGAGGAAAGGAAAAGGCAAAATAGGGGATGCCCTATTTAATCCAAATTGATGGTTCGCCGGATCAAATCCAAGTGGCGGTGATAGCCCAAAGACCCAAAAGAAGAAGGAGGAGAAGGAGGTGGAGGTGGTTACCAGGTTCGACAATGCCTAGGAGGAGAATCCAGCAATCTTTGTAGAGGAAATTCAAGAATAAATCCCCAACAAAATACTTGGAATTGGTGTTGATTTCTCCCATAGTGGAGTCCATAGGAGAGATGCGAACCCTTTATAGATGAGATCCTAGGGCTTTAGTTTGGTTTCTAGCTTGCCCTATGATCAATTCCACTAGGATCAAGAGAAGAAGAAGACTCCTAACCGAAGTCTTCTTTCTTTCGCAAGCACCTACTAAGCATGCATGCGAGAGATGGGCTTTGATAAAAATTGGGTGTTTACATTCTCTCCCCTTAAAATAATTTCATCCTCAAAATTAACTTGTTTAATGCTCAAACTTTAAAAGAACTCAACCATCATATCATGCAAATTATTTTACTTTTAAATTGCTTGCTCTACAAGATCTTGATATAAAGAATTATGTGGCATCTTAAAACTTGACCCTTTCCATTCACAATACATATCAAACTCTCTCTCGATCTCTTTTTAAAGAGAACACTAACAACTCGACCTTAAATTGGAATGTAATGATTACTTGCCCATGAAATTAATTGCTTTAGATCAATTCTACACAAAATTCATAATTACCCAATCTGCTCTTAATAGAAATAAAAGAAAGCCTAAGCATTGAACACTCATTATAGTCTATAGCCTTCTTTCTTTTCTTAACCTTCCTTATGATTTAACAATTCCACTTTTATCTTGGGAAAATCTTAAGCTAGAAGAAGGAGATTTGTGCCATAACATTCTAGGTCCAAGTCTCCAAAAAATTATCAATCATTAATGCTAACTTTAAGATACCCAAAGTTCTCCCTAGCACTATCCACAATAAGAGAACCTATTAGTGAAAATTGCATGGCCACATCCAGATTAGTCAAAGAATAAATAATAGTCTTTCTTTATCATTAAAATCCCCCAATACTAAGAAACTAACTCAAATTTCCACAATAAAAAGATTTGGGTCAAAGAATAAATGTTTCCAACCAGTTTCAAAATAACTCAAACCATCATGCTTCTGTTATACACTTTGATCTAAATTTACCAATAATTTTATGGGTTCTAAAATGATTTTTGACCAAAGTAGTTTTCTATGTTAGAACCTAGAAGATTAAAAATTTTAAAATTTCCAAGCAAATTTGGAATAAAGTCTTTTTATCCTCAATATGCCTCGAGCATACCGTATCAAGATTAACCTTGGATCACTTCCCATATTTGAAGCTCTTGCTTAACGTTCACCACTCATTTAGAACTCGATAAATCTAGAATTAGTCTGAAATAAGTTAATCCTAGATTCACCTGATAATCAATTTAATAATTCCCATCCAATTTTCTTTTTAAAGGATTAACTCCAAACTCTAATAAATTGCAAGACCTCAAGTTAACAACCCTCAGAGTAGAATCAACTTAGTTGTTTCTCATAGAGCTTCTTTTACCATAATCCTTACCATCAAACAATAAACCCAATTGAAATCTCGTCCCTCAAATGTCAAGCTCATATAAGTCTCCTAAAACCAATTCCTTCATTAAATTCAACATTAGTAGTGAGATACTCTAGATTAGCTCAAAAATCTAAACTTTGACTTGAAATGTAACACACCCAACAATCTCCAACAAATATAAGGAAGATCAAGTAATCTAATCCAAGGATGGTAATACAAATTATCAAAGATTCTACCAAGATGTGTGTGTCATGTTCTCACAATAAAATCCAATCTTCCAATATAACCAAATATATTTTTCATCTATATGTGAGGTTCACACATGATCCTCTTATAGGTTTAATACTTGAAGAATATTCCTCTCTCATATGATGCAATTCTTTCTTAGGACACATCCTAAACAACTTCCTTCTAATAAATCAAAAATTTGCCAAAAATAGTTAGTAATAAAACTAAAAGGCTATCATGATCTTTTAAATTACTTAATTGATAATTGCATAAATATATATGACACAATAGAACTAACTCATACAATATACTAAATTCTATAGTCAACATCTCTTACTCTCATCCCAAGTCAAATCCCACTTATCGAAATTGAAGATATCAATCACCTATTTATACTCATTGTATGCAAAACTCTATGCATAAATTTGTTGCAATGCTTAAAAAGCTTAAATCACAACTCTAAGTCAATTTCTACTCCCCCTAAAAAAAGAGGTCCATTTCTACTATTTCTGTAATGTCCCTAGTAATCATAACTAAAAATTCAAATACCAATTAAGTCAGAGTCCCTAGTGAACATAACCTTAAGTTCAAATACCAAGCCATAGTCTTCAGTAACCATAACCTAAGCTCTAATTCCACTATGTCATGTCCTGAACCCAACTCTTGCATCAACCATGTGACACAGCCACACACTCCCTATGGTAATGTCCTAAAGAATATGCAAGGCTTTAAAATCTATTACAACATCAAATTTTTAAAGAATAGTATTGATCTCAATCCGAACAAATAACAAAACTTGTATAATTATAAAATTCAATCACTCGACCAGTACCACTGAAGCTCTATCTATTCAATCTTTACACTCGTGATCCCAACGATAGCCAAATACATTTGCTATAACTTGAAAAAAAAAAAGTGAAGGAGTTATGAGCTTTACATCCTAATAAAAATTCTACGCACCAACATTAATATAATAGTAATAAATAAGAAACTAATAATGTTTGTTATTCATATAAATTTGATGCCATAAGATATCATGATTGTAGATTATGCATAGTAAATGCATCTTTTTGTATAATAAATCATATCAAACAATGATCTCAAATTATTGTACATCAGATCTGATAATATTTAATTAGGTGTTGGCTCTAGACTGCCATAACCATGTTTTGCATCCATAATGGGGCATCAATATAGTGGCTAGTCTTGTGGACTATCACAATCATAATTCCAATTTATAGCGAGGCATCAATATAGTGGCTGGTCCAGAAGATCACAAGTGCTCAACTTTGACTGCTACAACTATTATCTCAAGAAATGATTTTGATGATTACAAAATATTGGAGCATAATTTTATACTAACATTTTTCAAGTATGTCAAAGGATTATTTTTGTAGAAGAAAAGATCATTAAAAGACTCCATATTCAATTGAAGGTTTATTAAGTCAAGAGAAATAATTTTTGAAAATTTTTAGCACAAGAAAAACCATCTCAAAGTATTCAAATTGACCAACCCTTGAATCGAGCCAGCCTTGGCATGGTACACTCATATTTCTTTGGCTTGGCACACAGTTGAATTAGCTCAAAATGGATCTAGATTGGCCCTCTCATAGTGGTAGAAAAATTATTTTAGAGTTTTGTTGATCGAGCTAGCTCGAAGCATCATCGACCCGACTGTCTCAGATCGATAGAAAAGTGATTTTTTGACTCTATCATTTGAGCCAGCCTGAAGTAAGTTCAAGCCAACTCTCTCAGATTGACAGAAGTACTATTTTTCAAATCTGTAGTTTAAGCTAGCCCAAAGCAAAATCGAGCTAGCCCTATCAATGGAATAGAATGATGTTTTATGAAGAATTGCTGCTCAAGCCGACCGAGGCTAGATTCGAGCTGGCTCGATGAAGACTGATATGTGTAATGACTAATTCTACAAAAGTCTATTTTTGCTTAGAAAAAGTTTTCAATGGCTATTGTCGATCTCCAATGGTCATAAATGGCAAGATCAAATCAATCCGAGCCTTAAAAAAATGATTTAGGCACAAAAGAAAAATAAGAAATATAAGGGAAGATACTATTCAGCACTGTTTCATTGATTTGAACAAGAAAGAGAGCACTTTAAGCATTTAATAGTCTCTAAGAAAGTTTACCAACTCCTATTTTAATTCTTTCTTGAGTTTTCTAAGTACATTCAAAGAGAAAAGAGAACATTCTTCATCTGCATTCAAAGCATCCTCAAAAGAAAAGCTACAATGACAACAATCCAACCAAAATGGGGTTTTCTTTATTGTATTTATTTCTATTTCAAATCTATTGTAAAAGTTTCAACAAAGGCTGAAACTTGAAGGGTTAAAAGCTGTATCAAACTTGGTTTAGTTTGGGGGAGCCTTTGGATAAGGCATGCAAAGATTTGGATTGGTTGACCTAGGATAAAACTAATTGGATATGTTTGTGAGCTCAGTGAAAACAAATACACTATAATCAAGTAGTTATAGTAAAATTTTCAAGCGGTCGCTTGAGAAATGGATGTAGGTGCTAGAGGTGCACCGAACCACTATAAATCTTTGCTATATTTGTGTGTGTGCATTTCATCTCTTCTATTGTATTTATTTTCTATTTTTTAGTAAGTTTATATTTAGCACACTTTCACTTCTGCACTGCACACTATTGCTTAGACTTTTTAAATAAAAATTTTAATAACCCAATTCACCCCTCCCCCCCTCTTAGGTTGTCTAGCTAGGCAATAAGTAGTATCAATGCTTGGTTCTCAGCTAGAATATTAATCTAACAATCAAGAGATAAAGATCATGACAATACAATTGGGAGGTTCACTTGCCGAAGGGCAATTCACTAATAGACCACCATTTTTTAGTGGTACAAAATACATATATTGGAAAGCTCACATAAGGATCTTTATTCAAGCTCTGGATTATGATATGTGGAGTATCATAATCAATAGGCTGCACACACCCACTAAAGATTAACATGCTTATGCACCAATATGAGCTTTCCAAAATAGAATCGACTGAATCAATCACTAAAATATTCACACGCTTTACTAATATAACTAATGGTTTGAAAAGTCTTGGAAAAATATACTCCAATAGTGATTTGGTGAGAAAAATTCTCATATCTTTACCAAAGTCATGGAAAGCAAAGTTCACCACAATACAAGAGATAAAAGACTTGAATAAGCTACCATCGGAAGAGCTGATTGGATCATTAATGATGCATGAACTAACAATAAGGCAGCACAACGAAGATGAAGGCCAAAACAAAAGGACCGTCACCCTCAAATCTATTACAATTGATGAAGAAGAAGATGAGTCAACTGATGAAGATAATGAAGATGAGGGCATAGCATTGATCACGAGAAAATTTAAGAAATTTATAAGGTGAAGAAAGCAAGGTTTCAAGAAAAAGCCTCTAATTAAAGGTGAACCAAGCAAAGATAAAGAAAAGAAAATGGAATAGTCATTGTGTTTTGAATAAAGAAAATTTGGACACTTCAAAGTTGATTGTCCTAACTTGAAAAAAAGCTTCAAGAAGATCAAGAAGAAAGCAATGATTGCTACTTGGAGCGACAATGATGAAAATAGCTTCAATGAAAAAAGTAAAAATATAGTGAACTTGTGTCTCATGGCATAAGAGAATGAGGCAAACTTTGAACTTATTCCAGATTTTACTTTTAAGGAATTACAAGATGCATTTCATGATTTAATGAAAGACTATCAAAAAATATCTAGTAAAAATAAAAACTTAAAAATAAAGACTGCAACCTTATCTAAAGATAAAGAAGAAATCTTACAAAGAAATAAACTTTTTGTTGGGGATAAACCCTGCTTCCGTCGAAGTCCAGTCTGATGCTTAGCTTGATGTAACTGGTAATCGCAGAAAAGCTTCAATCGTGAATTCTTCCTCTTGGGACCTCTCCAGCAACCGAGCTCCTTTCGGACCTCTCCAGCAGTCGAGCCTCTTTCGGACTTTGCCTTCAACCGGATCCCTCCATCAGACAAATTTTTCTTTAGGTCTCTCCTCCCACGGATCTACATGCAGATTCCTCCAGCAGACCTACTTTCGGATCCCTCCCAGCGGATCCACGTTCGAACATCTCCGATAGACTTCCTTCAAAGACTCCTCCAGTTGCAAGACTCCCAAACCCCTCCCAGCCAAACTTTCAATAATTGCCTAGAAAGGTCTCCCCTCGAATCCAACTCCATACACAGCACGAATCAACTCACACACAGACTGCCATAGAGGAGTCCGAACTCCTCTAAAATTGATATAACTCAAAGTTCTTCACCAACCGACGTCTACCCCATCCGAACTTCAACTATTGAATCTTAATAGACTAGCAAGTCATGACAATGGACACCATTCTTGATTGGCAAGTCATGACAACAAACACCATTCTTGATTGGCAAGTCACGACAATGGATACCATGCGCGACTGACAAGTCGTGACAACAGACATCATCCTCTGTAACAAACTTTGCATGGCCTGAGCAGCCCACTACCAAATGGTTATGGCTGTCGCTATCAGTTTGTTACAGGCTCTATCTATAAAAATGACCCTTCAGATATGTTTTCTCTAAGCTCTCTTCTTCTTCCCAAGACTCCACAACTTTCTTGACTGAGCACTCCATTTCTATTGGCTGAAAGAGCTGACTTGATCATCGGAGGGTCTTGCAAGAGCTGCCACCCCTGGCTCTAGATGAGACTTATTTTGTAGATCATCGATGGTGACCTCATCTTCTCTGACTCCAGCACTTCTCCGATGACAATCAGATTTCGTACCAATAGGATTGGTGCTAGAAGGAGGGCCCATGCCTTTGCCTTTTGAGGTTTCCTTATTCTTAAAGGAGTGCTCGGTGGAGATCTCTCTTCTTCTCCTCCAAAGTTCTCCTTCCCAAAAAGGATGCCCCCTAGGAAGGCTTCAACTCGGTGATCAGTGACCTCCATGGCCAGATTCCATCCAGATCTGCCCACCCCTATTTTATCCTCGATAACTCAAGCTCCACCTACAGCAATGATGGATGTGGAGCAGTTCAACTCTCTGGTCCAGCAGGTTCGTGGCCTCATGAAAGCGGTGCAGGCCATGCGACGGCAGTAGCCTCCAGCATTGATTCGATCAGAGCAGACTTCTCCAGAACCCTAGGATCCAGTCTAGGGATGGTCGACTCAGACTAGCCGATCGGTGAACTTTGAAAAGAAAAGGTAAAGGGCCGAGAGCCCCTACTCTGATCATGATTCTATCCTTAAGGGACTTTGCCCTCGTTCAGTTAGAAGACCTTAGAGATCCATGATTGAAAAGATCTCTTGGATCAGAAACTACAGGAGATGAACTAATGGATTGAGAAACTCCGCTGTGCTCTCCCTCCCACGGTAATGATATCTATACCAACCCTCCTTTCTCCTACCACATCATGCAAGAACCTATCTCATCGAACTTCAAGCTCCCTCAATTCGAGAGCTACGATAGAACTACCGATCTGATCGACCATCTAGAGGAGTTTCGGATGATGATGCTGCTCTATGGCACACCAAACACCATTCTCTGCCGAGCCTTTCCATCCATCTTGAAGGGAGCAGCCAGAAATTGGTACTTGGCCCTCAAGTCGAGCACCATCTTCTCTTTCGATCAGATGAGCCATCAGTTTGTGGCTCATTTTGTTAGTAGTCGACATCTTAGATGAGGTTCGGATCCCTCATCAACATCATGCAGCAAGAGGCAAAATTCATCCGAGATTATGTCAACTGCTTTAATGTTGCTGCACTAGAGGTCCGTAATCTGGACCAGTCCATCACTATGGCCGCACTAAAAGGCAGCCTTTAGAAGAACAATCTACTGTTCTTCTTGGAGAAGTACTCCAGAGATTTTGCTGATATACTGGCTCAGGCTGAAGGATATGCCCGAGCGGAAGAGGCCTTCAAGGCCAAGGATAATGAAGCCATTAAAAAGTGGTGAATGGGCGAGCCGGGTAGGCACACTGAGGAAGGAAAGTCGAGTGAAGCTTGGCCGCGCTCCCAAGCTCCCCTTGAGTGCAAGCGAGCCCGAAATCCTCCCCAAGCTTGAAAGCAGGGAAGCCCTGACAGAAGGGTGCGATGGGGCTCCTCCTTTCGAAGGTTCCATAACTATGCCCCTCTCAATGCTCCAAAAATCCAAGTACTGATGGAGATCAAGAAGCAGCTGCCAAAGTCGGAAAGTATGCGCTCCCATCCTGATAGATACAATCCAAACAAGTTCTGCCTCTATCATCGTGATCACGGTCATGATACTAAAGAATGTATCTTGTTTCAAGATGAGATCGAAGAGCTCATCAAGCGAGGTAGGCTCAGTCGATTCCTATGATGCTAGCTTGAAGGAAGGGAGGATCGGCCAAGGGCACTACTGTAATCTGAACCGACTAGGAGGGAGGAGCAACAAGGAGATTAGCCATCTCTCGACGTCATCAACACAATCTCTGAGGGACTTTGATGAGGGGAGGCTAGTGGATCAGCAAAGCTCAAGAAAAGGTAGCGAACTGAGGAGCCCATCATTTTCACTAATGAGGATGCCCAAGGAGTTCGATTCCAGCATAATGACATGGTTGTAATCTCTTTAAACATTACTGATTATAATGTACGCCATATTCTAATAGATAATGAAAGTTCTGCTGATGTTTTATTTTACGATGCTTTCTAAAAAATGTCTTTACCTAATAATCGCTTAGGACCTATGAACTCCCCGTTGGTAGGCTTTTCTAACGATGCTGTGCCAGTTGAGGGCATAAAAGCTCTAATTATGGTTGTAAGGTAATGCCCAAAGCTGGCCAGAGCATAGATCGACTTTTTAGTTATAAAAGCTTCATCCACCTACAATTTTATTCATGACCGACCTGGTTTAAATGCACTCCAAGCTATGGTATCAACTTATTACTTAAAGATGAAGTTTTCGACGAGCTGTAGAATTAGAGAAATTAGAGGAGACCAGGCCTTGGCAAGGCATTATTACTCCATGGCCCTACAGAAAGACACCCAGCCCAGCCTTTGCTCTGTTGATGGACTGGATGTCCGCGATGACCTAACGAAAGAACAGGGAGAGCCTATGAAAGACCTCATTTCTATCCCATTAAATGATAGAAATGTAGAGCATACTGTACAGATCAGCTCCAACTTGGGGGATGAGGTCCGAGAGCAACTCATTACCTTCCTTCGAAGAGACATGGACGTCTTCGCTTGGATTCCAACGGATATCCAGGGATTGATGCCGAGGTCATGGAACATCGGCTGGCTATTGATCCCAAGTGTCAGCCAGTAAAAGAGAAGATGTGCAGCCATGCTCCAGAGAGGCAGAAAGTAATTGTAGAAGAAGTCGACAAGCTCCTCCAGGTCGGATTCATCCGAAAAGTTAACTATCCAAACTGGATCTCAAACATGGTGCTCACAAAAAAGGCAAATGGTAAGTGGAGGATGTGTATAGACTTCAAAAAGATGAACAAAGCCTATCCAAAATACAACTACCCTCTGTTTAGGATTGATCAACTGGTGGATGCAACCTTGGGCCATGAGCTCCTCACCTTCATGGATGCCTTTTCTGGCTACAATCAAATCCAGATGGCGCCAGAGGATGAGGAGAAAACTACTTTTGTTACTGACCATGGTCTTTACTATTATAGGATTATGTCTTTCAGACTCAAGAATGCAGGGGCAACGTACCAGTGCCTGGTCAACAAAATCTTCAAGGAGCAGATTGATCAAAATATGGAGGTGTATGTGGATGACATACTCATCAAGAGCCGAGCTTTAATAAATCACATTGCCGACCTTAAAGAGATCTTTAGTGCACTTACGAAGTATATGATAAAGCTGAATTCGACCAAGTGTACCTTCGGTGTGACCTCAAGAAAGTTTTTGGGATTTATGGTGTCGAGGTGCGGGATTGAGATGAATCTAGAGAAAATCTGGGCTATTTAGGGGATGATCACTCCAAAAATGGTTAAATTCAGTGTTTGACTAAAAAAGTGGCATCCCTAAACCACTTCATCTCAAGATCAATCGAGCGATGCATGCCCTTCTTCCAAGTTCTCAAGCAGTCAAAGAGCTTTTACTGGACAGTGGAATGCCAATAGGCATTTGAGGAGCTTAAAAACTACTCGACTCACCCCCACTACTGACAAAATCTGAGCCTAGAGAAAAATTATTCTTGTACCTGGCAGTCTCCTCAGTTGCCCTGGTAGCAGTCCTGGACATGGAGGAAATGAAAGTGCAGTGGCTGATCTACTACATAAGTCGGGTCCTAAGGGATGCAGAGACCAGGTACTCTAAATTAGAAAAATTGACTTACTCTCTTTTAATTACTGCTAGGAGACTCTGATCTTACTTTCAAGGACACACCATAACTGTCCTCATGGATCAACCAATTAAAACAGTCCTTCATCGAATGGATGCCTCTAGAAGAATTGCAAAATGGGCAATCAAGCTTGCAGAATTCGATATCAACTACCAACCTCGACCATCGATCAAAGTCCAGATATTAGCAGATTTTATAGTAGAATGCACCATTCCAAATGAAGCCAAGCTTGAATAGAATGAAACTGACATTTCATGGTTGCAACTAAGCCCCTTCGAAGAGAGAGCCGACCTTCTCGAAGGTTTTTGGGCCTTGTACATGGATGGTTCATCCAACACTGCTGGAGCAGGCGTGGGGTTGGTCTTGATTAACCTCGAGGGAGTCATCGTCAAATATGCGCTATGCTTTGAATTTCCTACAACTAATAATGAGGCCGAATATGAAGCTTTGATCACTGGGTTAAAAATAGTAAAAGAATTAGAAGCAGACCGACTCCAAGCCTACAGTGATTTCCAACTGGTGGTTGGATGGTTAGTGGTAGTTACAAAGCTCGGGAGGAAAGCATGATGAAATATTTTGAGAAAGTAAAGAACTTGACTCCGACCTTCGATAGTTTTAGCATTCAACAGATTTCGAGGGCAGAAAATGCACGAGCCGATCTTCTCTCTAAATTGGCCACTTTAGCCCCAACTGAACTACTCAAAGAAGTATTTCTAAAAATTCTAAAGTGCCTAAGCACAGAGGAGTCACAACCTGTTATGTAAGTCGAGCATGAGCCAAGCTGGATCGATCTACTAGTTGTCTACCTTAAGGATGGAGCTCTTCCTCATGATCTGAAAGAAGCTCGAAAACTCAGAAATCAAGCTTTTCGGTATATTCTGTATGAAGGCAAGCCGTATAAAAGGTCATATTCTCTACCGCTCTTGAGATGTCTTCAACCTTCGGAGGCTGATTTTGCATTATGTGAAGTGCATAAGGGAATTTGCGGAAATCGTGTAGGAGCCAAATCCCTGTCACAAAAACTACTTTGGTAGGGGTACTATTGACCAACCTTGTACCATGATTCTATAGAGTATGTCAAAAAATATGATCGTTGTCAGAGAAATACAAACATACAAAGACAGCCGACCTTTGAGCTTACTCCACTAAGTGCACCTTGGCCATTCACGCAGTGGGGGATGTCCAATGGCATTCGGACAATAAAAGTTTCTCCTGGTTGTGATTGACTACTTCACCAAATGAGTTGAGGCTGAACCGTTGGCAAAAATTACTAAAGCCAAGGTATAGAACTTCATTTGAAAGTCAATCGTCTATCGGTTCGATCTATCCTAAACTCTCATAATCGATAATGGATGATAGTTTATTGGAACAAGGTTCGCTAAGTTTTGTGAAGATCTGAGCAACTCCCATCACTTCACATCAGTGGCCCATCCATAGGCAAATGGTGAAGTAGAGGTGACAAACAGAATCCTACTGTAAGGTATCAAAGCAAGATTTGAAAGGATCAGGGGGACCTGGGTAGATAAGCTCTATCATGTGCTCTGGGCATACTGAACTATCCAAAGATTGCCAATCGAGGAAACCCTATTTGCCTTAGCTTTCAGAATAGAAGCAGTCATCCTAATAGAACTTAAGCTTCCATCAGCACAAGTTATGGCATTCAATGAGCAACAAAACTCACGAACCTCAAGGCTAACCTTGACTTGTTGGAGGAAAAATGGAAAAAAATTCAAGTTTGGATGACAGCCTACAGGCAAAAGGTAGCTCGCTACTACAACTCAAAAGTCAAAGGCAAAATATTCAAAGTAGAAGATTTAGTGCTTTGACGAGCAGCTGTTTCACAACCTTAGAATCAAGAAAAGCTCGCTCCGAATTGAAAAGGTCCGTATGAAGTAGAGGAGGTCGTTTGATCTAGAACTTATCGCTTGAAAGAGCTTAGAGGAATAACTCTCCCGTGACCTTGGAATTATGAAAACCTAAGAATGTACTATCAGTAACTTTTCTTTAATAAAACTTTTTTATTTTTATTACTTTTTGATGCAAAAATTGCGTGATGACAAATAACTCTTTAAAGCAACCTAAAGTAGCCCATTAGGAATAGGAGGAGAATCTTATCCTAATGTGAGCAAAGTTGAAGACCTCGTTAGATTAAGATGAGATGAGGAAAGAAGTCCTGCCAATGGCCCTAACATGCCCCTACGGTCCGTTAGGGATAGGGGGAGAACCTCACCCTAATGTGAGCAAAGTCGAAGGCCTCATTAGATTAAGATGAGATAAGGGGAGAGGCCCTGCCAACGGTCCTAACATGCCCCTACAGCCCATTAGGGATAGGAGGAGAACCCCGCTCTAATGTGAGCAAAGTTGAAGGCCTCATTAGATTAAGACGAGATGAGAGAAGAGGCCCTACCAATGGCCCTAATATGTCCCTACAGTTCGTTAGGGATAGGAGGAGAACCTTGCCCTAATGTGAGCAAAGTCGAAGATTTTGTTAGATTAAGACGAGATGAGGGGAGAGGCCCTGCCAACGATCCTAATGTG
The DNA here is from genome assembly GCA_006176705.1 of Cocos nucifera. Classification (NCBI taxonomy): domain Eukaryota; kingdom Viridiplantae; phylum Streptophyta; class Magnoliopsida; order Arecales; family Arecaceae; genus Cocos; species Cocos nucifera. The sequence continues at coordinate 108,196 of QRFJ01001177.1, forward strand.
CCCCTATACCCTATTAGGAATAGAAGGAGAACCTTGTTCTAACATGAGCAAAGTCAAAGGCCTCATTAAATTAAGATGAGGTGAGGGAAGAGGCCTTGCCAATGGCTCTAATGTACCTCTACAATCCATTAGGAATAGGAGGAGAACCTTATCCTGACATGAGCAAAGTCGAAGGTCTCGTTAAATGAAGATGAGATTGGGGGAGAGGCCCTACTAATGGCCCTAACGTGCCCCCACAAACCACGTCAGGAATAGAAGAAAAATCTCATCCTAATGTGAGCAAAAGCCAGGACCTCATTGACCAAAGATGAGGAAAAAATAGAAGCTCAACAACCCTTACACGTGTTCTTTCTATGACTACATGGTTATGCCAAACATAAAAAGAAGGACCCTATCTCGATTCATAGAAGAGACCTCGGCTCGACATCCACGGCAAGCATCGCATCAGAAGACAACATAGATACATACAAAGTAAAGAAGGTAAAGCCATGAACAAACCTTAAGTCCATGCGAAACAAAAATAACAAAAAGGAGAAAGAAAGGGGAATGGCCGCCGAAATCCTAAGAAGAAGGGCCAGACTCCTCAAACTTCGGACTAGTGGGCATTACCAAAGATTCCTTAAGATGATCGACCTCCTCCTTAAGCTCCCTTTGCCTTATCATATTATCACGGAACATCCTATTGGCTTAGCGATAGTTCTCTTCTGACTCTTGCAGCTTCCTCCTTAGGACCTCAGACTCGACCTCCGCATCCTTGGTAGCTTGACTCTCATAAGTCAGCTCAAGCTTCAGCTATTGCACCTCGATCTTTTTTGCACCAATCGACTTCTAGAGCTCGCCAATGGTCCTCCTCAAAGAGGCGACCTCCTCGGCCTTCCTACTTGTACCAGTCCAAAAGCCATCATCAAGTTGCCGCTAAAGCCAGGCTACTTCATTGTTGGAGGCACGAAGCTTTTATTCTAATGTGGACATCCTACCACTCTAGTCCAGTTGGTAAGTCTCATATGTGATCTCGACATCATGCAGTTGCTTTTGAAGTATGGAGAACCTTGTCAATCAGTCCCACTCAAATTGTGCCTCATCAGAGGACCACGGCGAGCTCCCTTTCAGAAGTTGAATTTTCTCCTTTGCCGCCTTGAGTTGAGTCTCGAGGGAGTTGATCTTCACCGTCAACATCTAGGATTTATTACTTTCATTCTTCCGAAGTTCGGGTATCAGCATGCACCGCATGTCCCACTCGTCATGACAGAAGAGTGGCGATGGACGGAGTCTTTATGGCACCATACCTAGGGTAAAGTTTAGGCTAGAGATTCGAAGGGCCATCTTTTCGAACTCATTTCAGACTTAGAAAGCTTCAATGCCAACGTAGTAAACACCAAAATGTCTCATCCTGATAAGTGTGGGAACCTGGAACCAAACTTTGGTAGTCATCTTTTTCCTTCCTTCAAATTTTGAACTCGAAAGTAGGAAAACTATTATTGGAGATAAATTCTGCTCCCGTCGAAGTCTAGTTTGATGCTTAGCCTAATGTAACTGGTAATCGTAGAAGGGCTTCGACCATAAATTCTTTCTCTTGGGACCTCTCCAATAGTCGAGCTCCTTTCGGACCTCTCCAATAGTCGAGCCCCTTTCGAACCTCTCCAATAGCCAAGCTCCTTCAGAGCCTCTTCAGCAGTCGAACTCCTTTCGGACTTCGCCTTTAGCCAGATTCCTCCATTGGATAAATTTTTCTTCAGGTCTCTCCTCAAGCGGATCTACATGTAGATTCCTCCAGTAGACCTACTTTCAGATCTCCCCAGTGGATCTACATTCGGACATCTCCGACAGACTTTCTTCAAAGACTCCTCCAGTTGTAGGACTCCCAAACCCCTCTCGACTGAACTTTTGGCAGTCGCCCAGAAAGGCCTCCCCTCGAATTCAGCTCCATACATAGCATGAATTAACTCACACACATACTATCTTAGAGGAGTCCAAACTCCTTAGAATTGATATAACTCAAAGTTCTTCATCAACCGATGTCTACCCCATCTGAACATCAATTATTAAATCTCAATAGACTGGCAAGTCAAGACAACAGACACTATTCTCGATTGGCAAGTCATGACAACAGACACCATTCTCCATAATAAACTTTGCGTGGCCTGAGTGGCCCACTATCAGATGGTTATGGCTGTCACTATCAGTTTATTACAGACTCCATCTATAAAAGGAACCCTTCAGATATATTTTCTCTAAGCTCTCTTCTTCTTTCCAAGATTCTGTAACTTTCTTGACTGAGCACTTCCATTTTTATTGGTCGAAAGAGCTAACTTGATCATCGGAGGGTCTTGCTGGAGCCGCTACCCTTGGCTCTGGATGAGACTTGTTTTGCAGGTCACCAATGGCGACCACGTCTTCTCCAACTCTAGCACTTCTCCAACGATAATCAGATTTTCCACCAACACTCTTAATAAAAGAAAATGACTCATTAAAATAGGAGGCTCAAATGCTAAAATCTTTAGTTGATAAGTTTACATGCAATTCTAAAAAATAAAAAATAATTTTAAACAACCAAAAGGCAATCTATGATAAAGCTGGAATAGATTTTAATCCTAACAAGAAACAAAAATTCTTAAAGAATCTCTATACTAGCTCATCATTATCATACTCTACTTCACACATTACTTGCTTCAGCTATGGTAGAGTAGGACATAAAGCATATGTATGAAACTTAAGAAAATCCAATGAAAATATAGTTAAGAAAATTTGGGTACTAAAAGAAACTATAAATGCTAATCCTAAAGGATCCAAGAAGACTTGGGTATCTAAATCACCCACTTGACTATTTTGCAGAAATATCTTACAGTCGATAAAAATGAAAGGGCTTGATATCTAGATAGCGACTATTCAAAACATATGACGGATGATAAGGAATAATTTATTATCCTTGAGAAAAAGAATGGAGGAATAGTAACCTTTGGTGATAATGAAAAAGAAAAAATCATTGGAATTGGTAAAATCAAACTCACTCCCTCCACTTTTATTGAGAATATTTTACTTGTTGATAACTTAAAGCATAATTTCTTAAGCACAAGTTAATTGTATGATAAAAGCTTTAAAGTCATATTTGAATCATCTTCGTGTATAGTCACTAGTCCCTTTAATGATAGTATCAAGTTCATTAGATATAGGCATGGGCATATCTATATGGTTGATCTTGATGAGATAGCCATGAAGAGTAGTCAATGTCTTATTGTTAAAGATACTAAGATCAAAGAAACTACTTGGCTATGGCATCGCATCTTAGGTTATGCAAGCATGCATACTTTATCAAAATTGATTGCAAAAGATTTAGTTAAAGGTTTGCCTAAATTAAATTTTGAAAATGATCATGTTTATAATACATGTCAATTTAGTAAACAAACTAGGAAGAGTTTCAAATCCAAAAATATATATTCAACTTCTAGACCTCTTAAATTAATTCATATAGACTTATTCGGACCTAATGGGATAAGCCTAGAAGGAAAGAAATATGGACTTGTGATCATCAATGATTTTTCTTGCTATACTTGGGTTCTACTTTTGGTACACAAAGATGAAGCATTCTCAAAATTTTATAGAAAAGTTACAAATAAAAAGAACTCTGCACTTATTAAAATTCGAAGTGACCATGGTACTAAATTTAAAAACCAAAATTTTGAAACTTTTTGTAATGAGAATGAAATAGAACATAATTTTTCAGCTCCAACAAAATGGTATTGTTGAGAGAAAGAAATGGCTAGAACTATGTTATGTGAAGAAAATCTTTCAAAATATTTTTAGGCTGAAGCTATTAATACTGATTGCTACATTTTGAATCGTGTTTTGATCCATTCCATTCTCAAAAAACCTTCTATAAGCTTTGAAAAGATAAAAAACCTAATATTAACTATTTTCATGTATTTGGATATAAATATTTTATTTTGAATAATGAAAAAATAAATTTGAAAAGATTGATGCTAAGTCTGATGAGGATATCTTTCTTGGATACTCCACATCAAGCAAAGCATATAGAGTTTTTAACAAATGCACCTTAGTTGTTGAAGAGTCCATTTATATTATTTTTGATAAAACTAACAACCTATCATCAAGAAAGAAAGATATTTTTGATGATGATGTAGGAAGCTTAGAAAAAAAAATGAAAGAACTCAACTTGAAGGATAATTTTGATCAGAATGAAGAAGAAAAGTCAAATAATGATAACCATGAAGAAGTCCAAGAAGGTATAAATAAAAAATATCAAGATCTACCCAAAGATTGAAGGTATGCCAATAATTACCCTAAAGATCTTATAATTTCTGATCCGTCTTAAGGTATAAGAACTAGATCTAATTTTAAAGAACATCATGATTATCTTGCTTTTGTCTCAAATAGAACCTAAAACTATTGAAGAAGCTGAAAATGATTCTAATTGGTTAATTGCTATGCAAGAGGAACTAAATCAATTTGAAAGAAACAAAGTTTGAAAATTAGTTGATAGACCACTTGATCACCCAATTATTGGCACTAAATGGGTATTCAGAAATAAACTTGATGAAAATAGTAATATAACAAGAAATAAAGCAAGATTAGTTACTAAAGAATATAATCAAGAAGAAGAAATATATTTTGATGAAACTTATGCATCCGTAGCTAGATTAAAAGCCATTAGATTGCTTCTTACTTTTGCTTGTTATATGGATTTTAAATTATATCAAATGAATATAAAAAGTGTATTTCTAAATGATTTTATTTTAGAAGAATATTTTTTGGAACAACCACTAGATTTTGAAAATCATTCTTTTTCAAATAATATTTTCAAACTTAATAAAATATTGTATGGTCTAAAACAAGCACCAAGAGTATGATATTATAGATTAAGTAAATTTCTACTCAACAATGACTTTTCTAGAGGTAATATAGATACTACATTATTTTTGAAAAGAAAGAAATCGGATCTACTTGTTATTCAAATATATGTAGATGATATTATTTTTGGTTTTACTAATAAAAATTTTTACCAAGAATTTGCCAAGTTGATGCAGGATGAATTTGAAATGAGCATGATGGGGAAGGTAACGTTCTTGGACTTCAAATCAAATAATCAAAGAAAGAAATTTTTCTTTCCCAAATGAAATATATTCTAGAAATACTAAAGAAGTTTGGGATGAAGAATGCAAAGGCAATTGGCACACCCATGAGCCCATCATGCAGAATGAATAAAGATGAACATGGTAAGAGTATCAATCAAAAACTTTATAGAGGTATGATTAGCTCTCTACTATATTTAACTGCTAGTAGACCTGACATACTCTTTAGTGTTTGCATATATACTATATTATAGTATAATTCTAAAAAATCTCATATGATTACTATTAAAAGAATTTTAAGATATTTGATAGGAACACAAAACTTAGGAATATGGTATTCTAAGCAAATCTTAATTAATTTAATTAAATTTTTTGATGTTGATTATGGAGGTTGTAGAATTGATAAAAAAAGTACCTCCAGTACATCTCAGTTTCTTGGGTTAAACTTAATTTCTTGGTTCAGTAAAAAGTAAAATTTGATAGCATTATCCACGATCGAGGCCAAGTGCATTGCAGTCGAAAGTTGCTATGCTCAACTCCTTTGGATTAAGCAACAACTTAAGAATTATGGCATTAAATAAAATAAAATATCTTTAAAATGTGATAATACAAGTGCCATCAATTTAACTAAAAATTCCATTCAATACTCTAGAATAAAATATATTGAAATTAGGCATCACTTTATTAGTGATCATGTTCGAAATTATAATATTATACTTGAATTTGTTTCAACTGAAAATCAATTAGCAGATATTTTCATAAAATCTTTGAATGAATATAGATTTAATGTAATTAGAGGTGAGTTAGGAATATCTAATCTTTTTTAAATGAAAATTTACCTTAATATGTTTTTTGCACATGGATTGATTGGGTTAATCATCATTTTTTTCAAAAGTTTAAATGAAGTTAAATTTTGATTTCTATTGGCTTGAGCTGGCTTGACTATACCTTCGAGCTTGCTTGGTTGTCGAGCTGACCCGAACAGGGTTTGAGCCTGCTTGATGATTGGGGCCCAGCTTTTTATTTAAAACATCCGACTTTCCTAAAATCCTATTCACCACTCCAAGCCTGCCCCACCTCAATCAATTTTTTGGTTCCTTTCCAAAACCTTCCAAAATCCCATCCCTTCTTCATCATCTCTCTAATCTGCAAGAATCCAAGCAGTGGCACCAAAGACTCGCACATGAGTCACGAAGAAGCGCCGCATGGATGAACAACCCGATGTCCACTCAAAGAAGAAGAAAACAGCGAGCTCTGCACCCTCTGCTTCTACAAATTGACCTTCCATGGCTTCACGAGAAGTTACTACTGGTAGAAAGGTCAATTTTGAAGTTTTGGATGAAGAAAATTTTTGGATAGGATCTTAGATTAGGCAGCAGGGTTGGAAAAAGATATGTTCACTGGATGTACCCACTTATCCCCACCTTGTTAGGAAATATTTTGAAAATTTGAAGATTGGTATTGATTCCATTTGGTTAGAAGTGAAAGGAACTGAGATTATCTTGGATAAAAGGAGATTAGGGCATCTCTTGCAAATGCCATATGCTAAAATTCGGGCTGCTAAACTAGAAAATGACTTTGAAGGATTGAAAAAGATACTAGGTAGAGATAATGTGGATAACTTAGACATTCATAATGCTAATCTTCTATTGATAGAACTGAAGCTTCTTCATAGCATGTTATGCATGATTTTCTTTCTGAGAATTGGAAGATTTGACTGGACGTCTTCAAGGGACTTGGCTGTGATGGTTCACTTAGTTGATGGGACTCCAATGAACCTACCCTTTATGATGATTGAACAAATCAAAAATGCAGCTGGCAGATCAAAAGGGAAAGCCTGCTTGTCTTACAACATGGTATTCACTTTATTATTTCCTAATATAGGCATTGACTTGGATGGGAAGGATTCCAAGTCACTCACTCACACTAATTACTACACTATTCAGTCTTTTCATTAGATGAAATTTGAAAAAAAAAATGGTGTATGGGTCAAAGAGATTGAAGGAGTGTACCCTCATATTTCTGGATCATCATCCTCTCCTTTAGACTCTACCGGGCCATCCTCTCCTACACCTGCTATTGCACCATCATCACCAGTACCAGCACCAACACCTAGTTCAGTGGCTAGAGAGCATCATCCTGGACCCTTTGTTTCTCCTCGCACACCTGCTGTATTTCCTAGTTTTTCTACTGATAGTATTATGGAGTAGGTAGTAGAGCAAATTTCTAGAAGAATGGATGACATGTTTTTTGATCTTAAACAGAAAATCGCTTGGAGTCTAGAAGAGCAGAGAGTTTCATCAAGGGATAGATCAACATGTTGAGTCAACAAATTAGTAACCTATCCTAAAGATTAGAGATTTTAGAAAAAGAGCATAATGGATCTTTTGTGTTGGTGTAGAAAACTGTAGACATCAAAATTAGCTGGAGTCGAGGTAGATGAGGTTGCCACCAAGATCTACAAAACAAGTTCAAATCGGAGATGGGGTGGCTTCGGCAGGATCCTCCGATGGTCAAGTCAGCTCTTCTGACCAACAAAAATGGAGTGTCAGGAAGAATTAAGGCAGAGTATTGAGCTTAGAAAGAAAGCATATTTGGAGAGTCCTTTATATAGATGGAGCTCATAACCAACTGATGGTGATAGCCATAACTGCCTGATAGTGGGCCGTTCGGAGCCACATGGAGTTTGTTATAGAGGATGAGTTGTTATTTATCATGACTTGCAAGCAGTTGAGATCCATTTATTTGAGTTCGGACGTTGATTGAAGATTTTAGTCTATGCAATGAGCTTGTAACTGGCCGAGGTCTACTGGGATGATCTCCAGTGACTTCGAGAAGTTCGGGAACATCCTAGATTGCATGCGGATAGGGACCCCCTAGATTGAAACCCAAGGTAATGTGTCTCATCCTTCATGAAGAAGCTATCATGGATCAACGATTTGAGATAAGAGAAGGCGAAAGGCCCTCTCAACTGCCCTTTTATGCCCCTGCGACCTTATCTAGAGTAGGAGGAAGACCTCATCCTAACAAGGATAAATGCTAACTATGTTAGAAAAAGCAGAAGAACTTCGTCCTAATGTAGATGAAGACCTTCGGTTGTTTGAGATAGGAAGATGAGAGAGGCCCCCTCAACGACCCTTTTGTACCCCTGCGATCTTGTCAGGAATAGGAGAAGGACCTCATCCTAACAAGGATAAATGCTAACCATATTAGGAATAGGAGGAGAACCTCATCCTAACATGGATGAAGACCTTCGATTATTTGAGATAGGAGGAGAGAGACCCTCTCAACGGTCCTTTTGTACCCTTATGACCTTATCAGGAATAGGAGGATCTTGTCCTAACAAGGATAAATGCTAACCAGATTAGGAATAGGAGGAGAACCTTGCCCTAACATGGATGAAGATCTTTGGTTGTTTGAGATATGAGAAGGGGAGAGGCTCTCTCAATAGCCTTTTTATGTCCCAATGATCTTGTCAGGAATAGGAGGAGGATCTTATCCTGACAAGAATAAATACTAACCATGTTAGCGACCTTATCAGGTATAGGAGGAGAACCTCATCTTGACAAGGATAAACACTAACCACGTTAAGAGCAGGAGGAGAACTTCATCCTAACATGGATGAAGACCTCCTATTGTTTGAGATAGGAGGAGGGGAGAGGCCCTCTCAACGGCCCTTCTATGCCCCTGCAATCTTGTTAGAAATAAGAGGAGGATCTCGTCCTAATAAGGATAAATGCTAATCATGTTAAGAATAGGAGGAGAACCTCATCCTAATGTGGATGAAGATCTATAATTTTTGAGATAGGAGGAGGAAAGAGGTGTTAGATATGTATGCCCTAGAAGCTAGAATTGGCTGACACTTGTAATACACTTCTAAGGACAAAATTATAATTTTGACTATAAATAATAAAATGGATTATTTTCTATCATATATGTGTATTTAGTGTCTGTGATACATCCTTTGAGTTAATGATAATGATAATTCATATTTTTAAAAAAGTTAAAAATTTAAGACATAAATTTTTATTTATTAACTCATAAAAGGCTTCTGACCGTAGGATCGTCATGAGGATGGTGATTGATCCGGAAAGTTAGTGTACAATTGCTTCTTTATAGTAAATGAGTCTCAGTCTACGGTGTAGAGACACCAGAGTGAGAGTACAGATACTCGTTAGAGAACGAGGGTACTGAGCGTGACCACCTCGAGTAGTCATAAGAAAGTCTACCTTCTCATCGATGACAGACTCGAAGCTGCAGTGGTGTATCTGGTTCTTTGATCTGAGGTGCATCGACAGTTCACCTTAAGGGTGTTATAGTTTAATTACACCATGACTCGATCTCCTAGCCATTTGAAACCTCGAGGTGTATGTTGGCTATAGCATGTTCATTGTAGGAATTGGATTGCATAAAGATGGAATCTATATACCTCGATGGATGAGGAGTAGTCCTATGATGATCATGAGAATCAAGTCCATAAGCCCATGGCCATGGTAGAGAGTGAAATAATAGAAAGAGTTTCTACTAAGATTTTCACATCAGACTTGAATCGAATGATTAAATCATATGATAAGAATTAGGGTTTGACGAGTTCACCTTAACCCTAATTTGATCAGGACTCAAGATAGAAGAACTTAATCAGACAAATAGCTGCACCGAGAGATTCTTTTTCAATTCTGATGGATTGCTACCATATACTGCTAGGTGTCACTAATGGATTTTAGAAGCAATTAGAATGATTTAGATGATTGATCATTCTAGTTGTCTGAATCAGAAGAGTTTCGATCTATTGAAGGAAGTTTCGATGATGTTGATGATGGAGATCATGACATATCCCATTATCATACAGAGCTGAATCTAACTAGATCACACAAATAAGGGTTTAGATCTGGATATCATCAATTGGACTAACCCAGTTCAATTGATTTGAATTAGATTTAATTAAGTTCAAGGAAATCATACTAGCACACGATTGAGCCTAACATTCTCCTTCTCATTGTCATCATTAAAAGTTGTCTCGACTGAGCCACATATGTTTGTGCTCACTCAGGTACCTTTACCTGGTCTGACTGAAACTTGTCCAGATCAGAAAAAGAGTTGTCTTAATTTATGAGATAAATTTGAGACAACACCTACCATTTTTTGTCACCTACTAATTTTTGTCCTTTGACTTTGGTCAAACGTTGACCTTTGACCCTTGGACATCCGTCCATATGTCATGTACCCATAGGAGAGACTTATTGACCAAGTCCACCTACCATTTGACAGGCAGATGGAGGGTGCATGCCTAGGATGGCGTGCGCTTCATGTGGATAAACACTGGAGTCCCATACGGATGGGACTCTAGGTTGCTTCTTGGATTCAAAATAGGTGACCCTTACCTATTGACTTTGACCAGTCTAAGGAACCATCTAAGGATGAATCTATGGGGCTCTCATCTAATTGGATTAGGTGATGTCATTCCACCAATCAAATTTAGATCTGATTGCACGAAGCAATGCGATTGGTCGAGATGATGTAGCACTGCATGGCATAGCAGGGTCTATAAATAAACCTTATCTGCACCCAACCAAAAAAAGAGTTCCCCTTAGCCCACGCCCCAAGATTGCCCCTCTCCCTCCTCCATGCCATCTTTGGACCCTCTCTCTCCTCTCCATGCCCAAGGAAGTTGGGCTTTAGTTTGGTGCGATCCAGGCAAGAAAAGGCTGACGAGAAAGGAAGAAGGCAGCACTACTGCAAAGACGACTGCTGATTTTTGAAAGAAGTTTCGAAGATCCTCCAAATCAGATCCAGATCTGATTTTTGGAGAAAAGAAAGAGAAGAAGAAGATCTCTAGATCCTGCCTGAGTGAATACCGGTAGAGGCTAGGTGCTTATGTGGCTAGATCCAGAACCTCAGGCAATCAGTAGGATCATCAAAGGATAATCAGATTACCCAAAACCAAGATAACATTAATTTAGATTTAATTTAATTTAATTTTTTTATGTATCAGATCATAAAGTTAGATCTAAAAAATATTAGATCTAATTTGGATCTAAGAGAAAATTTTTGAAATATGCCTTTCGATCCAATCAGATTTGAACGAACCTAATCCGAAAAAATCTGATTTCCCCTTCAACTAGTATCAGAGCCTGGTTGCATAAAATTTATTTAGATCTAATTTAGTCTGATAAATTAATAATTTTATATATCACATAAGATATGATTAGATCTAAAATAAAAAAAATAAAAAAATTAAAATTAATTAATCTAGATCTAAAATGTATGAGATACATAACTAGACTAGGATTAGAATTATTCTATGTGTAGTCTAGTATAATCATAATTTTTATTTGACTAAATATAATTTTAAGATCTATTTATTTACTATTTTTTGATCTTATAAATATTATAATCAGATCTAAAAATAGAAAATAAATTAAATTTAATTTGTTCATATGAGATATGATAGTTGCATGTTTAGACTAGTTATAGAATAGTTCTATGAAAGGGTCTAGATTAAATTTTATTTAATGTGATCAAATTTAAATTTAATTTTTTAGATGATTATGAGATAATTTAAATTTGAAAACATGCATGATATGATGTATGCAAAACATGTTTTAATTAGATCAATTTTTATATGAGATATATGCTTAGATCTAATTAGTTTTGTGGATTAGTTGTATTTCTGATTAAGGCGTTCCCCTTGGCCGTCTGGTCATAAGAAAAAAATAGGATTTAAAGATCCTCTCCTTCCATTCGATGGGGTGTTCTTATGATGCGTAGAGGTGCTATGCATTCGTCCTTAATCAAAAATTGAAAACTTACTTTCTATAAAACTCTAGATCCTGAAATCCTAGGATCTTATTTACATGTTTTATTTATAAACCCTAAACTTAATTAAGAATTAAGATTATGAAATATATTAGATCAAAAATTAAGAATTTTTAGATCTAAGACATGTTCATAAAATTGGGTTTGGGCTTGGGTAGCTCAATTAGGTCTAAGCGGTTGATCAAACCGAATCAAGAGTTGGTTAGATGGGATCAACAGTACTTAAATTGACCAGCCAAATAGGATTAAGTCTGGGTCAAGATTGAGTCACATGAGTAATCGATTAAGCTAAGACCTAATTAGGCTCAGTGGTTAGAGTCTGGATTGTAGGCTAATTCGATTGGTTCTGACTTAATAATTTGGTGTCTAAGATAAGTTTAGCAGATATGATCGACTAATTTTTAATTGGGAGCTACTTGACTCAAATGTGTTCTTATCGAGTTAATGGCATATCCCTTCCATCGGTCTTACTTACCTGGCCATGTTTGTTGGTTCAATTCTGATCTAAGGTGGTCAATAATTCGAGCTTACCCATGCCACTAGGTTAGTCATAATGGTTATGACTATGTCAAGTCTAGTTTAATGAGACCTAAATCAAATCTCCCTAAGAAAATATTAAGTCTAAGGTCTTCCACCTTTGTAGATGTGCGAGCCCTTCCCGGAGTTGATTATTCTCAGCTGGTTATAGTGGCTCAATTGCACCGAGAAGACGCAACTATGTCTATTAGGCATTGGATGCTACAGACTGGAGGATGGATTGGGCTCAATATTTTGGATATGGTGAGAGATCCAATTAGGAATCCAATCTATGTAAATGGTGGGTCTGACTTAACTAAGAAGTGGATCAATATTTCGGACATGATGAGATTCATGAATTAGAGATCAAGTTAGGGTGCACCATGATCAGAGAATCATTGAACAAGAGTTGTTCACTCATTGGCTAACCCATCACCAATAACTGTTAGGTGAGGTGATGAGTCAGTTGGTGGGACCGCACCATCCACTAGAAATTAATAATCATGGAGATTTTCACATCTCTACAAAGGGAGTGTAGGGATCTAAGAAAATAGTGAAAGCTAATTTATTTAAAAATAAAATTCTCAAATCAATTGGTTAAGTCTTAATCATAATATCTAACTAGAAACTTTGACTCTCTATAGAAAAATGTCTGCATCCAATCCACTAGCATATATCCTGGACACCCATAGACTGATCGAACCAAATTACAAGGATTGGCTCCAGAACTTCAAAATTATTTTGGATTTTGAGAAGTTAACTCATGTACTAGATCAGGATCCTCCCATCTTACCAGCTCGTCCATCCACTAAGCAGAGAGCATCTTTGGATAAGTGGACAGACAAAGATAACAAGGTCAGATACTACATGTTGGGCTCAATGTCTGATGAACTTCAGCACCAACATGAAGATATCAGGACTGCTCGCCAAATATTGGCTCACCTACAGGAGATGTTTGGTGAACAGAGTCGCGCAACCAAGTATCAAGTCACTACATGACTATTCAAGGCTAAGATGCGCGATGGGCAATCGATCCAAGATCATTGTCTGATGATGATCAAGAACTTGAAAGAGCTTGAGAAGCTTGGAGTAAGGTTGGACTTGGATTTACAGAATGATATAATTATGCAATCCTTGATTGATGCTATGGACAGTTCATCATGAACTACCATATGCATAAACTTCAAAATTTCTTGGTTGAACTTATGAACATGCTGATTATTGCTGAGCTTTCTATGAAAGGTTCTAAAGGCTCAGTGCTTGCTATAGAACAAACTTCTTCCAAGAGAAAGTCTTTTGGAAAGAAGAAGAAGTTTGCAAAAATGCAGAAGGTGGAAGGAGGAAAGAAGAAAAAGGCAGAGCTGAAGAAAAAGACCGCTAACAAAGAAAAGTATTTCCATTGCAATAATGACGGCCACTGAAAATGAAACTGCCCTACTTACCTGGCCATCCTAAAGAAGGAGGCAGGTCCTTCTGGAGGTATGCTCGTTATTGAGTCTAACCTTACGATTTCTTCTACATCCAATTGGGTGCTTGACTTTGGTTCTAGTGCTCACTTGTGCACTTCTATGCAGGGTCTTGAGGATAGCAGGAGGCTGAGGGACGGTGAGATGATCCTGCACATAAAAAATGGAGCAAGAGTTGCTACCGTGGTCGTGGGAACATACCCTCTTCGACTACCATCTGGTTTAGACTTAGTATTAAAAGATTGTTATTATATGCCTGTAGCAAGCAGGAATTTGATTTCTGTTTCTTGCCTTACATTAGAAGGCTATGTAATTAGTTTTCTTAAGAATCATTGTAACATTCTTTATGAAAGAAATAAAATTGCAAATGGTTTTCTTATTAACGGTCTTTATCAGTTACATATTGATGTATCTATTTTTAATATCAAGTAAAATGTGAATACCATAAAATGACCTAGGAATAGGCCAAATGATAGATATCTATGGCACCTAAGACTAGGTCATATAGCAGAAGATAGGATTAACAAATTAAAGAAAACTGGGCTATTGAGTCCGTTGACTTCTGAGTCATATCCAATTTATAAATCCTGTCTTCGTGGCAAAATGACTAAGCTCCCTTTGGTAGGACATGGCGAAAGGGCCACGGATCTTCTTATCCTAGTGCATACTGATGTGTGCGGCCCATTTGATGTGCCAACTAGAGGCAACCTAGTCTACTTTATAACCTTTACCGATGATTTATCTAGGTATGGGTATGTGTATCTTATGAGACACAAGTCTGAAGCCTCTGAAAAGTTCAAAAAATTTAGACATGAAGTAGAAAAGCAAATTGGAAAACCCATTAAGGTTTTTCGATCAGATCGAGGAGGTGAATACCTTAGTCAGAAATTTTTGGACTATCTCAAGGAAAATGGCATAGTCTCTCAATGGACTCCACCTAAAATACCTCAACTCAATGGAATTTCAGAATGGAGAAATCTGACCCTATTAGATATGATCCGATCCATGATGAGCTTTGCAGACCTCCCTGATTTTCTTTGGGGGTACTGTTTGTTAACTGCAATATACTTACTGAATAGGGTTGCTTCTAAAACCATTCCTACCACACCGTATGAGATATGGCATGGTAAGAAACCAAGTCTGAGTCATCTCAAAATTTGGGGTTGTCCGGCTCATGTCAAAAGACAACAAGCGGATAAGTTAGACTTTAGGTCCTTTAGAGCTCGATTTATAGGATATCCTAAAGAGTAATTAGGATATTATTTTTACATTTCAGAAGATCACAATATGATTGTGAGTCGACATGCCATTTTTTTTGAAAAATAGTTTATTCAAGATGGTGGAATTGAAAAGCAAATCAAGCTCGACGAGAAAATCTCACAAGAGCAATGGGCTAAGGACCTAATGGAACCAAATCAGGTTGAGTCAATCCATTCACTACCTCCACCTCGTAGATCGAAAAAAATTTTCCATCATCCTGAGAGGTACTTAGGTACTATTTCAGAGGATGTAGAGAAAATGTTCCTTATAGGTAATGGGGTTCATGGTGATTCCAAAAACTATAATGAGGCGATATCAGATATCGACTTCTGAGAAATGGTTAGAGGCAATAAAGTCAGAAATTGACTCGATGCACTTAAACCAAGTCTGGACCTTGGTAGATCCACTAGAAGGTATAAACCTATTAGATGTAAATGGATCTACAAGAGAAAGATTGGAGCAGATGGAAATGTGGAGATATTCAAAGCTAGATTAGTGGCAAAAGGTTATAGTCAATGTGAAGGCATTGACTATCAGGACACCTTTTCGCTAGTAGCTATTCTAAAATCCATCCACACATTGCTTGCTGTTACAGTCTATTTTGATTATGAAATATGATAAATGGATGTGAAAACAACATTCTTAACTGAATATCTTGAGAAAGATATCTATATGGAACAGCTGCTAGGTTTCACATCTAGTGATGAAGATCATAAGGTATGCAAACTACAAAGATCCATATATGGACTTAAGCAAGCATCTCGAAGCTGGAACACTCATTTTAACAATGTGATCAAACTATTTGGTTTCATCAAAAACGAGGACGAGCCATGTATCTTTAAAAAGGTCAGTGGGAGTGCTATTGTCTTCCTCGTATTATATGTAGATGACATTCTCCTTATTGGGGGAATGATATTTCGATGTTGATCATAGTTAAAATATGGTTATCTAAAGAATTCTCCATGAAAGATCTAGGAGAAGCATCCTTTATTCTAGAAATTAAGGTCTATAGAGATAAACCAAATAGGATGCTAGGACTTTCATAGAAAATGTACATAGAAGAAGTGCTAAAAAGATTTAGCATGGAAAACTCTAAGAGGGGTTTAGTATCCTTCAGATATGGCATTCATCTTTCCAAGAAGATGTGCTCTAGCACACCTAAGGAAATAAAATGCATGAGCAAGATCCCTTATGCTTCAGCAATAGGGAGCCTCATGTATGCCATGTTATGTACACGACCTGATATAGCCCATGCTGTGAGTGTCATGAGCAGATATTAGTCGAATCTAGGTGAAGAACACTGGACTTCTGTGAAATGTATCCTTAAGTACTTAAGAAGAACTAAGGATATGTTGTTGGTCATTGGTAATAAAGAACTCCAAGTCTAGGGGTATACAGACTCGGATTTTATATCCAATGTAGATGATCAAAAGTCAACATTTGGGAGTCTGTTTGTATGCAATGGTGGAGCTATCACTTGGAAAAGTTTCAAGTAGACAGTGATAGTAGATTCCACCAAGGAAGTGGAATATATCGCTACGTCAGAAGCTGCAAAGGAGGCATTCTGGTACAAGAAGTTTGCTGCAGGGATCGGAGTGATGCCATCAGATGCCATTCCTCTATACTGCGACAACAATGGCACCATAGCCCTTGCTAAGGAGCTGAGGTCTCACCAAAAATCCAAGCACATCGAGCAGTGATACCATCTCATCCACGATTACCTCGAGAAGGGTTACGTCGAGGTTAAGAGAGTCAACTCCGTAAATAATGCAACGGATTTGCTTACAAAGTCATTGGGCTAGTAGAGGATCGAAGTCCACCTTGAGAAGATGGGACTTAGATTTGTAGCCAATTAGCTTTAGGTCAAGTGGAAGTTTGTTAGATATATATGCCCTAGAAGCCAGAATTGGCTGACACTTGTAATACACTTCTAGGTGCAAAATTATAATTTTAACTATAAATAATAAAATAGATTATTTTCTATCACATATGTGTATTTAGTGTTTGTGATATATCCTTTGAGTTAATGGTAATGATAATTCATATTTTTAAAAGAGTTAAAAATTTAAGACATGAATTTTCATTTATTAACTCATAAAAGGCTCCTGACCGTAGGATTGTCATGAGGATGATGATTGATCCGAAAGGTTAGTATACAATCGCTTCTTCATAGTAGATGAATCATAGTCTATGGTGTAGAGACACTAGAGTGAGAGTACAGATACTCGTTAGAGAACGAGGGTACTGAGCGTAACCACCTTGAGTAGTCATAAGGAAGTCTACCTTCTCGTCGACGATAGATTCGAAGCTGCAGTGATGTGTCTAGTTCTTTGACCTAAGGTGCAACGGCAATTCACCTTGAGGGTGTTATAGTTTGACTACACCATGACTCGATCTCCTAGCCATTTAGAATCCTGTGGTGTATGTTGGCTATAGCATGTTCATTGTAGGAATTGGATTGCACCAAGATGGAATCTATCTACCTCGGTGGATGAGGAGCAGTCCTATGATGATCATGAGAATCAAGTCCATAAGCCCATGGCCATGGCAGAGAGTGAAATAATAGAAAGAGTTTCTATTAAGGTTTTCACATCGGACTTGAATCGAATGATTAAATCATATGATAGAAATTAGGGTTTGACGAGTTCACCTTAACCCTAATCTGATCAGGGCTCAAGATAGAAGAACTTAATCACATAAATAGCTGCACCGAGAGGTTCATTTTCAGTTTTGATGGGTTGCCACCATATGCTGCTAGGTGTCACTAGTGGATTTTGGAAGCAATTAGAATGATTTAGATGATCGATCATTCTAAGTTGTCTGAATCAGAAGAGTTCTGATCCATCGAAAGGAGTTTCGATGATGTCGATGATGGAGATCATGACATATCCCATTACCATATAGAACTGAATCTAACTAGGTCACACAAATAAGGGTTTGATTCTAATTATCATCAATTGGACTAATTCAGCTCAATTGATTTGAATTAGATTCAATTGGGTTCAAGAAAATCGTGCTAGCACACGATTGAGCCTAACATTCTTCTTTTCATTATCATCATTAAAAGTTGTCTCGACTGAGCCAAATGTGTTTGTTCTCATTCAGATACCTTTATCTGGTTTGACTAAAACTTGTCCAGATCAGAAAAAGAGTTGTCTTAATTTATGAGATAAATTTGAGACAACACCTATCATTTTCCATCACCTGCTAATTCTTGTCCTTTGACTTTGGTCAAATATTGACCTTTGACCCTTGGACATCTACCCATGTGTCATGCACCCATAGGACAGACTTATTGACCAAGTCCACCTACCATTTGATAGGTAGATGGAGGGTGCATGCCTAGGATGGCGTGCACCCCATGTGGATAAACATTGGAGTCCCATATGGATGGGACTCCAGGTTGTTTCTTGGATTCGAACTAGATGACCCTTATCTATAGACTTTGACTAGTCAAAGATGCCATCTAAGGATGAATCTATGGGGCTCTCATCTGATTGGATCAAGTGATGTCATCCCACCAATCAGATTTAGATCTGATTGCACGAAGCAACACGATTGGCCAGGATGATGCAGCACTGCATGGAGCAGCAGGGTCTATAAATAAACCCTATCTACGCCCAACCAAAAAAAGAGTTCCCCTTAGCCCATGCCCCAAGGCTGCCCCTCTCCCTCCTCCATGCCATCTTCTGACCCTCTCTCTCCTCTCCACGCCCAAGGAAGTTGGGCTTCAATTTGGTGCGATCCAGGCAAGAAAAGGCTAACGAGAAAGGAAGAAGGCAGCACTGCTATAGAGAGGACTGCTAATCTTTAAAAGGAGTTTCGAAGATCCTCTAAATTAGATCTAGATCTAATTTTTAGAGAAAAAAAAGAGAAGGAGAAGATCTTCAAATCTAGTTTGAGTGGATACCGATAGAGGCCAGGTGCTTGCATGGCTAGATCCAGAATCTCATGCAATCAATAGGATCATCAAAGGATAATCGAATTACCCAAAATCAAGGTAATATTAATTTAGATTTAATTTAATTTAATTTTTTTATTTATCAAATCATAAAATTAGATCTGAAAAATGTCAGATCTAATTTAGATCTAAGAGAAAATTTTTGAAATATGCCTCTCGATCCAATCAGATTTGAACGAACCTGATCCAGGAAAATCTAATTTCTCCTTCAAGAGGCTCCCTCAACGGTCCTTTTGTGCCCCTACGATCTTGTCAGGAACAAGAGGAGGACCTCATCTTGACAAAGATAAATGCTAATCACGTTAGAAATAGGAGGAGAACCTCGTTCTAACATGGATGAAGATCTCTGATCATTTAAAATAGGAGGAAGACATTATCTAATAGTCATTTCATTAAAAGATGAGATGAAGAAAATAAAGAAATCGATAGGTAATAAACCCACATAGAGTAAAAAGACAATCAAAAGAAGCATCATTTCATTGAAGCTGAAGTTCTTACAAGTGAGGTCCTATAGGACCATGTACAGAGAGGAGAACAAAATGGAGAGACAGGACAAAGTCCTAAGAAGGCTTGGATTCTTCAGACTTTGGGCTACCAACTCCAGCCATCATAAGAGACTGCTTCCTGCTAATAACTTTTTCTTCTAGTTCCTTTCTCTTCAACAGACAATCCCTGAATAACTTGTCAGCTCAACGACAACGATCCTTAGACTCTTGCAACTGTCTTCTCAGGACCACCGACTCAGCCTCCGTATCTTTGACAGCTTGTTGCTCATAAGTTAGCTAAATTTTCAGTCATTGTACTTTGGCCTTTTCTTCTCCAATGGTTTCAGAAAGGTCGTCCATGGTCTTCTTCAAGGAGGTGATCTACTCCGATTCTCCACTTGAACCCGCCTGCTGACTATCGGCTAATTGCTTTTGAAGATGAGTCACCTCATCTCTGGCTGCCTTATGCTCGTGTTCGAGTCTAGAAATTTCCTCCATCCAGCTTAATCTATAATTGTTATGCCAAGTCTTAGTATAGTGAAGTTATTTCTGAAGCTCGAAAAATCTTTTGACCAATCCCAATCATACCATGTCTTATCAGAAAACCATGATGAGCTCCCTTCCAGTAGCCAAATTTTTTATTTTGCTGCATTGAGCTTAACTTCAAAGGAGCTAATCTTGGACGTCAAGGCCCATGTCTTCTCACTATCATGCTTCTTCACTCGCTCTTCTATCAGAATCCACTTCTGATTTATGAAGCTCATGAAATCCTTCTTATGCAGATTTCGAAGGTGGGTAACTTCAACCATGGCCTTCGATTGATTTTTCCTTAATCTTTGAAGTTCATCTTCTACCTTCCTTAACTTCTTCTTCAAATGATGAACCTCCTTGCTTATGTTTTTCACATGAGCTTTCAGAGGAACATCCTAAGGTAAGGGATAGGCTTCGGCAGGAGACTGCACTTGAAGCATGAAGGCATCATGATGCAAATTTTGGTGAAAGAAAGAAATTTGCTATAAAAATAAACTTGATTTCATTGATTAAAACATTTTTTAAGTATAAGAAAAAAGGTAAATAAAGAAGAAAAATATTAAATGGGAGGTCTCAGACCTTCGGAGGGATGGCGGAGTCTGGTGCGGCCTTGATTGGGATAGGCTCCTCAGTAGCAGAGGGAGCGGATGAAGTTGGAGACACGATGGGAGCTAGCTCGGCAAGTGGAAAGTCAACCTCTAGGGGGTTGACGAAGTTCGGTGCAGCCCTCGGTGCGAGCTCCTTAGTAGTGGAGGAAATGGATGAAGTTGGAGGTGCAACAGGGCCAGGCTCGTTGGGTGGAAGGTCGGCTACGATGGCAGATAGGTCCGCCGCTTTCTCAAGAACTTTTCCATATAAGAAATCGAGATCAAGCTTAGAAAACTTGCCAGCCACTCGATCCTCACAGAGCTCGTATCCCTTTTTAAAGGCCTCCTGGCTAAATGCAACATTCAGATCCCTCATTTCAGAGGAAACCTTAAACTCCTCTACTGCTTGGATCTTTGCCTCTGAGATCTGCCTTGAAGTTTGATCCTTCAGCTCAATAATCTTGACCTCAGTCTTCTTCCTCCTCTGCTCCTCCAAAGCTAAAATGACCTTCAACCCCATCGAGGTGAGCTCTTCTTTTTTGAGTGCCTTCTGAAGACCTTCGACCTCGACTGCCTTCTCCTTTAAGAGATGATCAACCTTGATGGTCTTCTCCTAAAGGCGGTCAACTTCGGCTTGAAGGTCCTCCTGAGCCTTCAATGCCTCCAACTTCAAATGGTTCACCGTTCTGATATGTGCAAGTAGTTGGTGATTCAATGGAAAAGAACAAATCAAGTTATGCATGCATAAGAAGGGAAAAGAGAAAGGAGAAGTAAAGAGATGATTACCCAAAGAAAGATTCCAAGGGAGTCCCAGGTGAGCTGCGCATGTTCAAGGTCAACCATTTGGTCTACCACCTCGGGTAGAGTGAAATTATCAACCAAATCCCATATGATGTTTGGGTTGCTAAAGGGATCCTCCTCTAAGTCATCGCTATCATCATTGGACCGATTGGGACAACCCTTGCATTGTACCTTTACAATGGTCGATTTTTTCTTTTTCTTTCCCTTTTGCCCTCCCTTCATTTTTTTAGCAAAAAGGCTTGAGGATGTAGGAGGCATTGAATCCCCATCGATGATGCCAGCCTCGGTGATAGGGGCGACTTCAGTGCTCTCAGTAGCCTTGGAGGCGGCGGCGGCATCGATGGGAGCTGTGGGGCTGGGAGTGGTGATCTTCACCCTCTTCGAACTCTCTTTGGTACCTTTTCTTTTCTTTTGTGGGCATGAAGCCCCTTGACAAGCATTCAGCTATTTGGGCATCCATCTCTGCAATAAAGAGGAGGTCGCAATTAGAAACATCCAAATATACAAAATCCCATGAAAGTTCGTGGAATGCAGAAATGTACCAGTAGGGTCGAGGATGCTCAAACCTATATTGAGTAGAGTTTGATCTTTCAGGAGTTCAGATAGAAGAGGAGCTCGATAATTCCTGAGCTTATTGGCAGAATCAAGGTCACCCCTACCTAAGTTGGGAGCTCAGCGGATTGACTCTCTAAGGAGACCCCAAAGAGGAAGTCCTAACAATAGAGTTAGACAAGACATAAAGAAGAACTTCTCCTTCTAGTTATGGATGGTGGAAGGGGCACCTTTCAACAATCCTTTCTTGCCGAACTGAGGTAAAAAATACCACCAGTCCTTCATAAAAGAATAGCATTTGAAGGTATAGTAGTTCTTGAAAAGAAAAATGGGTCGGACAAACTTCGGCCAAATGACAATGGGAGAGGAATTCGATAAAAAATCTAAAGGAGTTTGGCACTACAGAGATGAGTGAGATGTTTAAGAAATGAAAAAGAATAATTATAAAAGATGGGAGAGGGAGTCTCAGTCCAGCATGAAGAGCCTCTAGGTACAGGCAAAAATGGCATGAAGAAGGGGAACAAGCCCGATCACTTGATCCAGGAAGTTCAAGTTCATACTCGATAGGGACCCCGTATTGGATCCTAATCAAAGAAAGATCATCGGGGGACAAGGAACAGGGGATCGTATCCGGTACGAAGGTCAGATGGGGCATGTCACTTAGTTCAACCTCCTTCCTGGGATTTGAATTTTCGAAGGTCGAACCGAACGGACTCCTAGAACTAGTAGATCAAGAAGTCTTCGAAGACATTTAAATCAAATTAAGTTTTGAAAAACCCCCAAAAATCAAGAAAAAAATAGGGGGCAAAACCTCTCTAAAGAAACCAAATAGACAAGTCACAAAAGATGTGAGAATAATCAGAAAAGGGATTTTGAAACTAACCTAAAGTGATTGGGAAGAGTAGAAAGACAACGATGCGATGAAAATCAATTAGGAAGATGCCTAGAATTAGAAGGAATGGTGGAGGAAGCTGGAACTCTCGAAGCGGAAGAGAGAAGAAAAATAGAAGAAGGAAAGGATCTCGGATGAAATGAGTCCCTAGAGGAAGAAGGCAAACTTAAATATCCTACGAAGTTTGAGACGGTTATGATGGTAGATATACTCCAACCGATCTTCACTTGACACGTGTCCTACTCATCATGATAGAGGACTGGTGGCTAACAAAACCTTAATTATGCCGTACTTGGGGCAGAACTTTAATGAGAGTTTCAAAAAATAGTCTTTTTGATCGCCTTGAATTGAAGAAGCTTCAATGCCAGTACATTAAATGCCAAAACTCTCCATCAGATAAGCATGGAAATCTAGACAAAGACTTCGACTGTAGTAATTTCTCTGTACTTTCTTCATTCAAAATTCGAGCTCGGGAGTAGGGGAACTAGTGTTAGGAAAAAAATAACCCCTATCAAAGTCCTTAACTATCAATTCCCATCTTACATGAACTCGCTGATTCTCTCAACGACAAGCCCATGCCGTAGAACTCGTCATAGACATGAAGAAGCCTGGGTAGACAATCTTGAATAGTAAGATTATACTGTTAACTGATTAACTTTATTTTTTAGCTCCAAATGAATGACATGACCAAAGTTCAACCCTCCCGACCTTGGCTGGTGTCAAGTTTTGGACTCCTCTAAGCTAGACTCCTCTAGTTGCACTCCTTTCAGACTCCTCCAAGCTAGACTCCTCTAGTCACATGCCTTTCAAACTCCTCCAAATCAGATTCCTCCAGTCGCACTCCTTCCGAACTCCTCCAGTTGCACTCCTTCCGAATTCCTCCAAACCAAATTTTTTCAGTCGCACTCCTTTCGGACTCCTCCAAGCTGGACTCTTGTAGTTGCATGCCTTTTGGACTCCTTCAAGCCAGACTCCTCCAGTCGCACTCCTAGACTCCTCTAAGCCAGATTCCTCCAGTCGCATTTATACCAGCCAAACTCTCTTTTGACGAGCTTCCCCCAACCAAGTACAGACCTCGCCAAATCGTTGATCCACGATAACTACTTCATGAAGGATGAGACACATTATCTTGGGTTTCAATCTAGGGGATTCCTATCTGCATGTGATCCAGGATGCTTCCGAACTTCTCGAAGTCACTAGAGATCACCCCAGTAGACCTCGGTCGGTTACAAGCTCATTGCATAGACTAAAATCTTCAATCAACATCCAAACTCCAACAAATAGATCTCAATCGCTTGCAAGTCATGACAAACAACAACTCATCCTTTGTAACAAACTCTACATGACCCAGAACGACCCACTACCAGAAAATTACGATTGTTACCATCAGTTGGTTATGAGCTCCGCCTATATAAGGGACCCTCTAGATATACTTTCTCTTTAAGCTCAAAACTCTATCTTAATTCTCCTTGAGCACTCCATTTTTATAGGCCAGAAGAGCTGATTTGACCATCAAAGGATCCTATCGAAGCCACCCCACCTCTGGTTTGGATTTATTTTGTAGGTCCCGACGGCGACCTCGTCTTCCTCAACTCTAGTTAATTCTGGTGTCTGTAGTTTTCTGCACCAACATTCTGGATAGATAGAGCTACTAATTGGGAAAGCTACCAAGATTGCCCGAAGAGTTGAAGAGCTTATTATTAATCAGCATGGCAGCATAGAGATCATCATCACTGTACTTCAAAGAGTTGAAGCGAAGCTTGGTGATCTAGACTCTCAGATTTTCCCTCCTTCCTCTCAGCCTAGACCCTCCTCTAGCCAGCTTTAACCATCTTCTATCTTACCCCACTTTAGTGCCACTGTTAGATCCGATACTTGTTTCCCTACTTCTCGCCTCGGGTCCTTTGCAAGAACCTGGAGCAAACAAACTGCACCTTCCACCTCCTCCTGCATTCCTATCATTGAATTTTCTTCCTCAAATGAGGAATAGTCATCTTAGGACCTAGCTTTATCTTATTAGTCAGCTTACTTTTATTTTGAAATGAAATCAAATGTTGTATTATTTGATTAGTATCTTTTTGTAAACAATACAAACATGTAATGATTATCATCTATCAATGAATGTTTACTTCAGTTTATCCCAAATGTTTATACTACTTGTATTGCTCTATTGTTTATTCTTTTTAATATTGTCAAAAAGGGGAAAAAGGACTTGTTAAGATGCTCAACCTTGAAATGGTCCTGTCTGACATGGCAACCATGACCGAACCTCGACTCTAATAAGTTCTGGCTCCAATTCACTCTAGAAAAGCTGACCCCCAACTCGTGCAGGTCGGACGATTCTTGATTTTGATAGTCAGCTCCTTCAGATTACCGCATAACCCATAAGGCATTGCGGGTCTCACCCAGGCTAGTTTGAATAATAAGGGCAACTGAATTCCCCCACTATAAGCAGTTAACCCCCTCCAGCCAAACTCCTTTCAGACAAATCTGGATAGCAAAAGCAGTCACCTAAGTGGCTAGAGTGCAAAGTATTCGACCCCAAGCCAGCCTAGCCTGGCCAACCTTGAAGTTGGCCAAACTCTTTCTTATTCAGATCCCCTTCAAGTCCAGTCCCACCATCGCAGTGGGATCTCACGACAGGAATCACAGGATCGACAGAGCTTCTCCTTGGATGAGCTTCTATAACTCATCGCAAGTGGCAGATCTCAACATTCCTGCATCAAGTACCTTGAGTGTGCAATCCAAAATTAACAAAGGGACGTCATCTTCAAAATAAGTCCAAACTTCTTTCCTAAAAACCTATTGCGGTTCTAAATCAGTGAACCCACCGCCTTCATCAACCTTCAACCTAGAGCTACTATTCATTTGTAGACGACTTTGGAAGTGGCAGAACTCCATAGGAATAGTCAAGACTCACCAAAGTATTCTGGTTGTGTTCGTCCATCATAGTTGCCAGTCGACTCCTGATCTAGATGAATTCCTTCCATTAGCCAATTGGACTCCTTCAAGTCTTCTATTCAAACTCCTTCAAATCTTCTAAATGAACCTCTTTTAGTTGTCCATTCAATTTCTTTCAGTGGACAAGTTAGTCACCTTACATCTTGAACATCAATCAAGCAGGCTTAAACAATAAGAGGACCTCAGCATCTGTGCAAGATCAACCCCCAATATAGTGGATATTAATCCACATGCGGATGATCTCAGAGAAATCCGAACCTCTCCTAAACAACTGAGGTGTGAAGTCCTTCACTATCTATGATAGTTCTATTTGAACTTTAACTATTAACTCCTAATAAAGTAGCACATCATGACAATAGACACTATCCTCCATAACAAACTCCATGTGGCCCCGAACGGTCCACTACCAAATAGTTATGGTTGTTACCATTATTATGGTATCAACTCGCTCTGATACCAAACTATTAGAATATTAGCTACTCTAATACACTTATTAAGGATCTAGTACAAAATTATTATGATAGAAAGAAGAAAGAAATAAAATAAGAAAATAATCAAGTACGTGGATCAGCCTAAAGGTTCACCTCCACGAGCATGCGAAACTTCATAATGAAAGAAAAAAATAGGTACAAGAAAAGAACATCCACTCTCAATTCAGTATACATAAATCTCTCTCAACTAGAAGCTACCCTCACAAAAGCTCTCTCAGAATCCCAAGGAGATCCACAGAAGCTATAAGATGCTCAGCCTTCATAGCCTCCTCATCGGATGCTATACACTTGTTGCTTCTCTCTCTCTCATGGGCTACACGTACTTGATGCTCTGCCAAGCTTCTCTCGGTGGCTGCCTGAGCCTCTTATGCCACATGCATCACCTTTTCTGCTCCATAGCACCTCAGTTCTTTAAATAGGATGAGAATCTTCTTCTCAATAGTTCACAGAAATCCTAACAAGGCTTGTTCTCCTATTATAAGTCGAACATATCCTTAATAGAGTCTTGGAATATTTTGTGACCTTTAGATCATGATCACAACCCTTCATGGCCGTTGAATCCTGTGGTCCATGTGCAACTCCTGTAGACCTCTTGGATTAATTATAATTCAAGTCCAAATAGAAAAAATCCCATCGTGCTTTGTTTACCTCCGTCGAGCTAGCTCGGTCAAGGATCAAGCTGTCTCGACTGTGTCTCGTCTGTAGTCCTACTATCTATCTGCCTGAGAGAGCTGCTCGACTGTGGTTTGAGTCAACTTGATATCAATCTGAGCCAGCTCGATTGCATATCAGATTCGGTCTGACTGTTGTATTGTGTGAGCTTAAAAGTAGTACTCCCAAGTCTTAAAAATATGATAAGATAGGTCATGAAAAGATGGAAGCGAGCCAGATGAGAAATCAGCTCTCCTAGAAAAGTTTAGAAACTAGGATGGCTCACCCTGAGACCGAGCCGACTAAGTTGGAAACTGGGCTGGCTCAGTCCAGGACTGGATCGGCTAGGTCTTAGAGAAAAATTCAGATAGAAAGTAGTATTTTTGAGCTATTGGTATGGTACACAACTGAGTCGGCTCAGTCTGGGACTAAGCCGACCCAATCATAGGTTAGTCATCTTAGTCTGAAATTGGGCCAGCTCAATTTTTGTGAGTTATTATTTTGTGTACGTGGATTATTTAAATTTGGAGAGTTTTTCTATGAGCTTGGGCTTGACCCTTTGTAAAGTATATATATTGAAAATAGGTCAAGATTGTAATGAGGCTGAAATATATTGAATAAAAGCTCTTTTCTTCTAGAAATCTTTTCTTCTCTTCTTCTCTATTTCTTGAATTATTTGATCATGCTTCTGCATTAATTTTTGAGAAGTACTTCTTTATTACTTGGCTAATTACCGATGGCCATGCCGATCCGTGTGGGAAGAGTGCGTATTTTCGATAATTGGTATCAAAGCGGTGTTGCATGGAAGGAAGGAAGACACTTAGGGTTTACTATATTCAGGATCTGTTGCACTAGATTTAATCCTAAAACTTTTAGTTTGCTTCGTGGTTGTCTCTAGATTGAGGTGGAGATTGTTTACACGGAGGAACAGTGATATAGAAGTTTGGAAAGAGGATCTAGGGCTAGTTAGATCTTCTTTGAAGGATAGTTTTGCTAGTGTGTGTAATTGTTAAGGGTGTTAGGGATCTATTTTTGACTTGTTTGAAGTCATGGGATCAAGTAGATTTAAGATGAATTTTGAGAAGTTCGACGGCATGGGAAACTTTACTCTATGGTAGCAAAGAGTAAAGGACTTGTTGGTTCAGCAGAGAATCTATAAGGTCTTGACAAAAGAAAGGTCAGAAAAGATCAGTACTGAGGATTGAGAAGAGTTGGAGGAAATTGCTTTTAGCACAATCCAGATGTGCTTGGCTGATCAGGTTTTGCTCAAGGTTTACATAGAAACTACGGTAAAGTGGCTCTAGAAGAGACTAGAGAACACATACATAGGGAAGAACATGACGAATAAGCTATGGTTGAAAAAATAGCAGTATAGTCTAAGAATGTCCGAAGGCAGAGATCTTGTTGCACATATCCAAAGGTTCAATTAGGTGTGTTCTAAGGTGATGAGTTTGGATGTGAAGATCGATGAGGATCGAGCATTGCTGCTACTACGTTCTCTCTTAGGTTCGTATGATGGTCTCATAATAATTTTTATTTATAGAAAGAAGATCCTAAACTATGAAGAGATTGTTGGTGTGCTCATATCAAATAAGCAAAGAAAAAAGATCTACAAGGAAGACTCTAAGTCTGAGATCTTAGCTATGAACGAAAGATAGGAAAGATCAAAGGAGAAGATAAGAGAAAAATTCAAGGATGGGTCAAAGTCTCGCGATCAGAGAAAGAAGATATTGAAATGTTATAAATATCATCAGCCTAGACACCTGAGGAGAGATTGTCCCTTTTTGAGATCAGAAAAAGAAAAAGCCAATAAGGAAGATGATACAGCTTCTGTTAGCAGTGGAGAAGACCTACTAGTTGTATCAGATGGATCCATAGAGTGTGATACTATGTGAATATTGGATTCAGCATGCTCGCACCACTATACTTCTCTTCGGGAGTGGTTTGCTACCTACCAGAAGGTCATTGGTGGAAGTGTTAGCCTTGGAGATGATCATCCATGCAAAGTAGCTAAAATTGGCTCTATCAAAATGAGAATGTACGATGAGATCATTCGTACATTATCAAATATCAAGCATGTACTAGAGTTAAAAAAGAATTTAATTTCTTTGGGCTACTTGGAGGAGCAGGATTATGCTTTTAGTAGTTAGGCTAGGAGTGGATTTCTAAAAATTTTCAAGAGTGCTTTGGTGGTGATATGAGGTAGAAGATTGAGCAACAATCTTTACAGAATGGAATGCTCAATGGTAAATGATAATGCAGAGGTGCTAGCAGTGACACAGGAGGAGCAGATTTTATATCAACTGTGGTACTATCGGATGGATTATATGAGTGACCGTGGGCTCACTAAACTAAGTAGAAAAGGTATGATCCTAGCCCTGAAGAAGGAGGGCACAAATCTTTGTGAGCCGTGCATCTTTGGCAAACAGCATAGGATGAAGTTTGTCAGAAGTACCAAGCATAGTGAGGGAGTGCTGGATTTAGTGCACTTGGATGTGTGGGGACCAGCTCCTATATCAGCTAGAGGTGGGGCAAAATACTTTATCACTTTCATTGATGATTTCTCAAGAAAGGTGTGGGTTTATCTGATCAGGAAAAAATCAGAGGTATTTGCCTGGTTCAGAGCTTGGAGAGTTGAAGTAGAGAAGGAGTCAAGAAGACACGTAAAGTGTTTGAGGTCAGATAATGGAGGAAAGTATACTAGCCTAGAGTTCAGGAGGTATTGTGAGAAAAATGGCATCAAATTTTGTTACACGGTGAAGATGACTCCCCAGCAGAATGGTGTCGCAGAAAGAATGAACCGAATATTGATCAAGAAGGCATGGAGTTTGAGGCTGTAAACATCAATCCCAAAGTCCTTTTAGGGTAATGCTCTATTTTTTTTTTGTTTTCTTGTGAACAGGTTCCCTCTAAAGGAAAATCTTGATTTTTCGGTCCAAGTTCGTTCAGATCTGATCAGATCAAGAGATATATTTCAAAATTTTTTCTCTTTGATCTATATCAGATCTAGGATGTTTTAGATTTGATTATTATTATTTTAATAAATAAAATAAAATAAGAATAAATTAAATCAAATTTAATTTACCTGATTTGGGTAATCCAATTACCTGTTGATGATCCTGTATGCAGCGAAAGATTCTGGATCTAGCCACGCAAGCGCCTGGCCTCTACCGATATCCACTTAGGATGGATCTGGAGATCCTCTTCTTCTCTATCACATCTCCAAAAATTAGATCTGGATCTGATCTGGAGGATCTTCAAAACTCCTTTTGAAGATCAGCAGTCGTCCTTTGCAGCAGCGCAGCCTTCTTGCTTTTGATCGCCTTTCTTTGATCTGGATTGCACCAACCAAGCTCCAAAACTATTTTGGACGTGGAGAGGAGAGGGAGAAGAAGCTTTGGCATGGAGGAGGAGAGGAGAAAAGGCCTTTGGGCATATGGAAACTCTTATCTCAATCATCTCATGTAATTTGAGTTGGGCACAGGGTCTTATTTATAGACTGACTGTGATCCAACTTCTCTTCTTCCCAACCAATCACAACCCTTTGTGAAATCAGATCTAAATCTGATTGGTGGGAATAGAGTCCCCTGGATTCCTCCTTAGAGGGCATGCCTAAGACCAGTCAAAGTTGGTTCTTAGAAGAACTCTAATTGGAATCCAAAAAGGAGATGGAGTCCTTGTCCAACAAGGACTCCTAGGCGCCTCCAACTTGGGCACACGCCTAGGGTGGCGTGCGCCCTCCTCCTTGCCAGGTTCTGGTAGGGGGACAGGCCCCCACCAGCTCTCCAATAGGTGCATGACATGTGGTCAAAAGTCAAAGTGTCAATGGTCAACGTTTGACCAGTCAAAGGTAGACTTTTGACCAAAGTCAAAGAACAAGAAATGGCAGGTGACCAAAAATGGCAGGTAATGTCTTACAAAATAAGACAACCTTTTCTGACTTGGACAACCTCCAGTCAGACCATATGAAGGCCTCTGATTGAGCACAAACTCCTTTGGCTCAGACAGGACAACTTATTTATGATAGTAAAAGAAGAACGTTAGGTTCAATCGAGTGCTAGCACGATTTTCCTTGAACCTAATTGAATCTCATTCAGATCAATTGAACTAGATCAGTTCAATTGATGATCACCAGATTCAAACCCTTGTTTGTGTGACCCAGTTAGGTTCAGTTCTGTATGGTAATGGGATATGTCATGATCTCTATCATCGACATCATCGAAACTCCTTTCGATGGATCAGAACTCTTCTGATTCGAACAGCTAGAATGATCGATCATCTAAATCATTCTAATTGCTCCCAAAATCCACCAGTGACACCTAGCAGTATATGGTGGCAACCCATCAGAGCTGAATGCGAACCTCTTGGTGCAGCTACCTGTGTGATTAAGTTCTTCTATCTTGAGCCCCGATCAGATTAGGGTTAAGGTGAACTCGTCAAACCCTAGTTCTCTGTCATATGATGTAATCATTCGATTCGAGTCCGATGTGAAAATCTAAATAGAAACTCTTTCTATTATTTCACTCTGCCATGGCCATGGGACTTCTGGACTTGATTCTCATGATCATCATAGGGCTGCTCCTCTACCACCGAGGTAGATAGATTCCATCTTGATGCCATCCAGTTCCTACAATGAACATGCTATAGCCAACATACACCTCAGGATTCCATATGGCTAGGAGACCGAGTAATGGTGTAGTCAAACTATAACACCCTCAAGGTGAACTGCCGATGCACCTCAGGTCAAAGAACCAGACACACTACTGCAGCATCGAGTCAGTCATTGACGAGAAGGTAGACTTCCCTAATGACTACTCGAGGTGGTCACGCTCAGTGCCCTCGTTCTCTAACGAGTACCTGTACTCTCGCTCCGGTGTCTCCACACCATAGACTCAAGACTCATCTACTAAAGAGAAGCGATTGTACACCAACCTTCCGGATCAATCACCATCCTCGTGATGATCCTATGGTCGGAAGCATTTTATGAGTTAATAATGATTATTCATGTCTTAAATTTTCAACTCTTGAAAATATGAATTATCATTACCATTAACTCAAAGGATGTATCACAGACACTAAATACACATATGTGATAGAAAATAACCCATTTTATTGATATTAGTCAAAATTATAATTTTGCCCCTAGAAGTGTATTACAAGTGTCAGCCAATTCTGGCTTCTAGGGCACATATATCTAACAATCTCCCACTTGTCCTAAAGCCAATTGGCTACAAGTCTAAGTCCCATCTTCTCAAGGTGGGCTTCGAACTTCTGCTGGCCCAACGGCTTTGTAAGTGGGTCTGCCACATTATCTACGGAGTCGACTCTCTTGACCTCGACGTAATCCTTCTCGAGGTAATCGTGGATGAGGTGATATCACCACTTGCTTGGAACTCTTCCAGCTGACAGCACCACCATTGCACACAAACAGACTCCAGATGTCGACTTTCGATCATCTATATCGGACATGAAATCCGAGTCTGTGTATCCCTGGACTTGGAGTTCTCCGTTACCAAAGACCAACATCATATCCTTAGTTCTTCTTAAGTACTTAAGGATACATTTCACAGAAGTCCAGTGTTCTTCACCTGGATTTGACTGATATCTGCTTGTGACACTCACAGCATGGGCTATATCAGGTCGTGTACATAGCATGGCATACATGAGGCTCCCTATTGCAGAAGCATAAGGGATCTTGCTCATGCGTTCTATTTCCTCAGGTGTGCTGGGGCACATCTTCTTGGAAAGATGAATACCATGTCTGAAGGGTATTAATCCCCTCTTAGAGTTTTCCATACTAAACCTCTTTAGTACTTTCTCTATGTACATCTTCTGTGAAAGTCCTAGCATCCTATTCGGTCTATCCCTATAGACCTTAATTCCTAGAATAAAGGATGCTTCACCTAGGTCTTTCATGGAGAATTCCTTGGACAACCACATTTTGACTGTCGTCAACATGGGAATATCATTCCCAATAAGGAGGATGTCATCCACGTACAATACGAGGAAGACAACAGCGCTCCCACTGACCTTTTTGAAAACACACGGTTTCTCTTCATTTTTGATGAAACCAAACTTTTTGATCACATCATTGAAATGAGTGTTCCAGCTCCGAGATGCTTGCTTAAGTCCATATATGGACCTTTGCAGCTTGCAAACCTTGTGATCAGTATCACTGGATGTGAAACCTAGCGGCTGTTCCATATAGATATCTTCCTCAAGATATCCATTTAAGAATGCCATTTTCACGTCCATTTGCCATATTTCATAATCGAAATAGGCTGCAACGGCAAGCAATGTGCGGATGGATTTTAGCATAGCCACTGGGGAAAAGGTATCCTGATAGTCAATGCCTTCATGTTGACTATAACCTTTTGCCACTAGTCTAGCCTTGAATGTCTCCACATTCCCATCTGCACCAATCTTTCTCTTGAAGATCCATTTACACCCAATAGGTACTATACCTTCTGGTGGATCTACCAAGGTCCAGACTTGGTTTGAGTGCATCGAGTCAATTTCTGACTGCATTGCCTCTAGCCATTTCTCGGAGTCGATATCTGATATCGCCTCGTTGTAGGTTTTGGGATCATCACCATGAGCACCATTACCTACGAGGAACATTTTCTCTACTTCCTCTGAAATAATACCTAAGTATCTCTCAGGGGGATGGGAAACTCTTTTCGATCTACGAGGTGGAGGAGGTAGTGTTCTTATTGGCTCAACCTGATTTGGTTCCAATTGGTCCTTAGCTCGTTCCACTTGTGAGACTTTCTCATCAAGCTTGATCTATTTTCCAATGCCGCTATCTTGAATAAACTATTTTTCAAGAAAGATGGCATGTCGACTCACAATCACATTGTGGTCTTCTGGAATGTAGAAATAGTATCCTAATGACTCTTTAGGATATCCTATGAATCGAGCTCTAAAGGACCTAAACTCTAACTTGTCCGCTTGTTGTCTTTTGACATGAGCTGGACAACCCCAAATTCTGAGATGACTCAGACTTGGTTTCTTACCGTGCCATATCTCATACGGTGTGGTAGGAACGGTTTTAGAGGGAACCCTATTCAGTAGATAAATTGAAGTTAACAATGAGTGTCCCCAAAGGAAATCAGGGAGGTCTGTGAAGCTCATCATGGATCGAACCATATCCAATAGAGTCCGATTTCTCCATTCTGAAACCCCGTTGAGTTGAGGTGTTCCTGGTGGAGTCCATTGAGAGACTATGCCATTTTCCTTTAGATAGTCTAGGAATTCTCGGCTAAGGTATTCACCTCCTCGATCTGATCGAAGAACCTTAATGGGTTTTTCTAGTTTGTTTTTCTACTTCATGTCTGAATTCTTTGAACTTTTCAAAAGCTTCAGACTTGTGTCTCATAAGATACACATACCCATACCTAGACAGATCATCGGTAAAGGTAATGAAGTAGACAAAATTGCCTCTAGCCGGCACATCAAATGGGCCGCACACATCAGTATGTACTAGGGCAAGGAGATCTGTGGCCCTTCTCCCCATGTCCAACAAAAGGGAGTTTAGTCATTTTGCCTTGAAGACAAGATTCACAAGTTGGATATGACTCGGAAGTCAATGGACTCAATAGCCCATTTTTCTCCAATTTGTTGATCCTATCTTCTGCTATATGACCTAATCTCAAGGTGCCATAGATATCTGTCATTTGGACTATCCCTAGGTCATTTGGCATTCACGTTTTGCTCGATAGTTAGAACAGGTACATCAATATGTAGCTGATAAAGACCATTAATAAGGAAACCATTTGCAATTTTATTTCTTTCATAAAGAATGTTACAATGGTCCTTAAAGAAGGTGATCACATAACCTTCTTGTGCTAAGCATGAAACAGAAATCAAATTCCTGCTAGCTGCAGGCACAAAATAACAGTCTTTCAAAACTAAGTCTAAACCAGATGGTAATCGAAGAGGGTATGTTCCCACGGCTACTGCAGCAACTCTTGCTCCATTACCGATGCGTAGGATCATGTCTCCATCCCTCAGCCTCCTGCTATCCTCAAGACCCTGCATGGAAGTGCACAGATGAGCACTAGAACCAGAGTCAAGCACCCAACTGGATGCAGAAGAAACCGTAAGGTTAGACTCAATAACGAGCATACCTCCAGAAGGACCTTCCTTCTTGTTCTTTAGGGTGGCCAGGTAAGTAGGGCAGTTCCGCTTTCAATGGCCATCGCTGTTGCAATGGAAACACTTTTCTTTGCCAGCGGCTTTTATCTTCGGCTCTGCCTTCTTCTTCTTTGTTCCTTCCACCTTCTGCTTTTTCACAGACTTCTTTTTCTTTCCATAAGACTTTCTTTTGGAAGAAGTCCGTTCCATAGCAAGAACTGAGCCTTTAGAACCTTTCATAGAAAGCTCAGCGGTAACCAGCATATTCATTAATTCGGCCAAGGAATTTCTGAAGTTTATGCATGTGGTAATTCATGATGAATTGCCCATATGCATCAGTCAAGGATTGCAGAATAATATCATTCTGCAGGTCCAAGTCTAACTTCACACCGAGCTTCTCAAGCTCTTCCATGTCCTTGATCATTGTCAGACAGTGATCTTGGACTGACTGCCCATCACGCATCTTAGCCTTAAAAAGTCATTTTCGTGACTTGATATTTGGCTGCGCGACTCTGTTCACCAAACATCTCCTGCAGGTGAGCCAACATTTGGCGAGCAGTCCCGATATCCTCATGTTGGCGCTGGAGCTCATCAGACATCGAGCCCAACATGTAATATCTGGCCTTATTATCTTCGTCTATCCATTTCTCCAGAGATGCTCTCTGTTCAATAGATGGACGGGCTGGTAAGGTGGGAGGGTCCTGGTCCAAGTACATGGGTTAACTTCTCGAAACCCAAAACTATTTTGTAGTTCCTGAGCCAATCTTTATAATTGGGTCCAGTCAGTCTATGTGTGTCCAGGATACGTGCCAATGGGTTGGACGCAGATATTTTTCTGTAGAGAGTCAAAGATTCTAGTTAGATACTGTAATTTTGACTTGACCAATTTATTTAGGATTTTATTTTTAAACAAATTAGCTCCCACTATTTTCTTGGATCCCTACACTCCCTCTGTAGAGATGCAAAAATCTCCATGATTAATGATTTCTAGTGGGTGGTGCGGTCTCACCAACTGACTCATCACCTCACCTAACAGTTATTGGTGATGGGTTAGCCAATGAGTGAACAACTCTTGTTCAATGATTCTCTAATCATGGTGCACCCAAACTTGGTCTCTAATTCATGAATCTCACCGTATCCGGAATATTGATCCACTCCTTAGTTAAGTCAGACCCACCATTTGCATAGACTGGGTTCCTAATTGAGTCTCTCACCGTATCCGAAATATTGAGCCCAACTCATCCTCCAGCCCATAGCATCCAATGCCTAATAGACATGGTTGCATCTTTTCGGTGCAACTGAGCCACTGTATCCAGTCGAGAACAATCAACCCCGGGAAGGGCCCGCACATCTACAATGGTGGAAGACCTCAGACTTAATCTTTTCTTAGGGAGAATTGATTCAGGTCTCATTAAACTAGACTTGGCTTAGTCATAACAATTATGACTAACCTAGTGGCATGGGTTAGCTCGGATTATTGACCACCTCAGATCAGAACTGTGTCAACAGATATGGCCAGGTAAGTGAGATCGGTGGAAGGAATATGCCATTAACTCGTACAAGAATGCATTCAGGTCGAGTAGCTTCCAATTAAAAATCAGTCGGATCGTATGTGCCAAACTTACCTTAGACACCAAATTGTTGAGCCAGAACCAATTGGGTTAGCCTACAATCCAGACTCTAACCTCTGAGCCTAATTAGGTCTTGCTTGATCGTGACTCGATCTTGACCCAGACTTAATCCTATTAGGCTGGTCAATTTAAGCATTGTTGATCCCATCTAACCAACTCTTGATTCGGTTTGATCAACCGCTTAGACCTAATTGAGCTACCCAAGCCCGAACCCAGTATTATGAATATGTCTTAGATCTAAAATTCTCAATTTTAGACCTAATTAATATTTCATAAACTTAATTCTTAATTAAGTAGGGTTCATAAACAAAATATGCACAATAAATCCTAGGGTTTCAGGATCTAGGGTTTTGCAGAAAGTAAGTTTTGGGTTTCTGATTAAGGACGAACACGCAGCACCCCTACACATCATAAGAACACCCCATCGAATGGAAAGAGAGGGCCTTTAAACCCTTCTTCATTCTTATGATCGGACGGCCAAGAGGAACGCCTTAATCAGGAACATGCAATACTACAAAATAGTTTTAGATCTATATCATATATCTCATATATAAATTAGATCTAATCATGGCATATTTTGCATACATCTCATGTATCAAATCATGCATATTTTTAGATCTAAATTATCTCATAATAATCTAAAAAATTAGATTTAAATTGATCTAATCAAAATAAATTCTAATCTAGATAATTATGTAGAACTATTCTACAACTAGTCTAGACATGCATCAATCATATCTCATATGATATTCAAATTAAATAATTTTTATTTACTATTTTTTAGATATTATTATAATACTTATAATATCAAAAAATAGTAAATAAAAGATCTAAAATATGATTTAATCAGATTAAATCAAAAACATGCAAGACTATTCTATAGAACTATTCTATTTTAGAACTAGTCATGCATATCTTCTAATCTTAGATCCAAATCATTTAATTTTAATTTTTTTTTTATTTCAGATCTGATCACATCTCATGTGACATCTGAAATCAATTATTTTCTAATTAAAATAAATTTAAAATTAGATCTAAATAATTTAGAACCATGGCTCTGATACCAGTTGAAGGGAAATCCTGATTTCTCGGTCCAGGTTCGTTCAGATCTGATCAGATCAAGAGATATATTTCAAAAATTTTTTTTCTTTGATCTATATCAGATCTAAGATATTTTAGATCTGATTCTTATTATTTTAATAAATAAAATAAAATAAATATAAATTAAATCAAATTTAATTTACCTGATTTGGGTAATCCTATTACCCGTTGATGATCCTGTATGCAGCGGAAGGTTCTGGATCTAGCCATGCAAGCGCCTGGCCTCTACCGGTATCCACTCAGGCTGGATCTGGAGATCCTCTTCTTCTCTATCACATCTCCAAAAATTAGATCTGGATCTGATCTGGAGGATCTTCAAAACTTCTTTTGAAGATCAGCAGTCGTCCTTTGCAGCAGTGCAGCCTTCTTGCTTTTGATCGCCTTTCTTTGATCTGGATCGCACCAACCAAGCTCCAAAACTATTTTGGATGTGGAGAGGAGAGGGAGAAGAAGCTTTGGCATGGAGGAGGAGAGGAGAAAAGGCCTTTGGGCGTATGGAAACTCTTGATCTCAATCATCTCATGTAATTTGAGTTGGGCACAGGGTCTTATTTATAGACTGACTGTGATCCAACTTCTCTTCTTCCCAACCAATCACAACCCTTTGTGAAATCAGATCTAAATCTGATTGGTGGGAATAGAGTCCCCTGGATTCCTCCTTAGAGGGCGCCTAAGACCAGTCAAAGTTGGTTCTTAGGAAGAACTCTAATTGGAATCCAAAAAGGAGATGGAGTCCTTGTCCAACAAGGACTCCTAGGCGCCTCCAACTTGGGCACACGCCTAGGGTGGCATGCGCCCTCCTCCTTGCCAGGTTCTGGCAGGGGGACAGGCCCCCACCAGCTCTCCAATAGGTGCATGACATGTGGTCAAAAGTCAAAGTGTCAATGGTCAACGTTTGACCAGTCAAAGGTAGACTTTTGACCAAAGTCAAAGAACAAGAAATGGCAGGTGACCAAAAATGGCAGGTAATGTCTTACAAAATAAGACAACCTTTTCTGACTTGGACAACCTCCAGTCAGACCATATGAAGGCCTCTGATTGAGCACAAACTCCTTTGGCTCAGATAGGACAACTTATTTATGATAGTAAAAGAAGAACGTTAGGTTCAATCGAGTGCTAGCACGATTTCCTTGAACCTAATTGAATCTCATTCAGATCAATTGAACTGGATCAGTTCAATTGATGATCACCAGATTCAAACCCTTGTTTGTGTGACCCAGTTAGGTTCAGTTCTATATGGTAATGGGATATGTCATGATCTCTATCATCGACATCATCGAAACTCCTTTCGATGGATCAGAACTCTTCTGATTCGAACAGCTAGAATGATCGATCATCTAAATCATTCTAATTGCTCCCAAAATCCACCAGTGACACCTAGCAGTA
This sequence comes from Cocos nucifera, assembly GCA_006176705.1. Classification (NCBI taxonomy): domain Eukaryota; kingdom Viridiplantae; phylum Streptophyta; class Magnoliopsida; order Arecales; family Arecaceae; genus Cocos; species Cocos nucifera. The sequence continues at coordinate 147,506 of QRFJ01001177.1, forward strand.
TATGGTGGCAACCCATCAGAGCTGAATGCGAACCTCTTGGTGCAGCTACCTGTGTGATTAAGTTCTTCTATCTTGAGCTCCGATCAGATTAGGGTTAAGGTAAACTCGTCAAACCCTAGTCTCTGTCATATGATGTAATCATTCGATTCGAGTCCGATGTGAAAATCTAAATAGAAACTCTTTCTATTATTTCACTCTACCATGGCCATGGATTTCTGGACTTGATTCTCATGATTATCATAGGGCTGCTCCTCTACCACCGAGGTAGATAGATTCCATCTTGATGCCATCCAGTTCCTACAATGAACATGCTATAGCCAACATACACCTCAGGATTCCATATGGCTAGGAGATCGAGTAATGGTGTAGTCAAACTATAACACCCTCAAGGTGAACTGCCGATGCACCTCAGGTCAAAGAACCAGACACACTACTACAGCATCGAGTTAGTCATTGACGAGAAGGTAGACTCCCTAATGACTACTCGAGGTGGTCATGCTCAGTGCTGTCGTTCTCTAACGAGTACCTATACTCTTGCTCTGGTGTCTCCACACCGTAGACTCAAGACTCATCTACTAAAGAGAAGTGATTGTACACCAACCTTCCGGATCAATCACCATCGTCGTGATGATCCTATGGTCGGGAGCAATTTATGAGTTAATAATGATTATTCATGTCTTAAATTTTCAACTCTTGAAAATATGAATTATCATTACCATTAACTCAAAGGATGTATCATAGACACTAAATACACATATGTGATAGAAAATAACCCATTTTATTCATATTAGTCAAAATTATAATTTTGCCCCTAGAAGTGTATTACATGTGTCAGCCAATTCTGACTTCTAGGGCACATATATCTAACACCCTCATCATAAGCTGAATGAAGACATTCTAGAGGAGGTCTGTAGTGAAAAGAAGGTGGTGCTTGACCACCTAAAAATCTTTGGTTGCACAGCCTATGCACATGTGGAGGCAATCAACAGAAGCAAATTGGATCCAAAATCTCAAAAGATGATATTCGTAGGGTATCTATAAGAGTCAAGGGTTACCTACTATGGAACTCTCAGGCATAGAAGTCAGTGATCAGTAGGGACATTATCTTTGATGAAAAGAGCATCTTGAGGAGGTCTGGGATAGATGGAACTGAGGAAACAAAGATGAACAGCGGTGGCCAATCAGAGAATGATGGCATGTAGGTTACATCTACTTATAGGAGTATTTCTGTTGAGGTGGAGCTGGGCAGAAAAGTATTATCTTAGATTAAAAATTAGCATGAAGGATCGATAGTTTAGATAGATGTGCAGGAGCAGCCACAGACATCAGACAGAGATATGCCAGTGAGAGTGGCTTTGCACAAGTCCCAGTATACTATTAGGAGGTCGATCAGATATGGCATTGATGAGATTATCTCCTATGCACTCATTACTGCTAATGGAGATCCAGAGAATTATGCAGAGGTCATGAAGATTGAGGATCATGATTCATGGATATAGGCCATGATAGAGGAGATGGAATCACTTGAGAAGAATCAGACATGGCAGCTGGTGGATCTTCCAAAGGGTGCTTAACATATTAGCTTAAAGTGGGTGTTTACAAAGAGAGAAGTACCTTCAGAACAAGGTGGTGTCAGATTCAAAGCAAGGCTGGTAGCAAAGGGATACTCACAAAGGGAAGGGATTGACTACACAAAAACTTTTTCTCCTATGGTGCGTCATACATCTATTCGAGTTTTGCTGTCACTGATGGTACAGCATAACATGAAATTGGAATAGATGAACGTGAAGATGGCCTTCCTTCATGGAACTTTAGAGGAAAGAATTTACATGAAGCAGTCAGATGGTTTCATGGAGATGGGATAGGAAGAAAAGTTGTGTTTACTTAGGAAGTCTTTGTATGGCTTGAAAAAATTTCCTCGTCAATGGTATCGAAGGTTTGATAGCTTTGTCTTGAGCCTGGGTTTTAGCAAATGTGAACATGATTGTTGTGTCTATGTCAAGAATATAGATGAGGAGGATGTCCTATACCTGTTATTGTATGTAGATGATATGCTCATAGCTAGTAGAAGCATGGATGTTGTGAAAAGGTTGAAAAGAGCATTATCATCTGAGTTTGAGATGAAGGATTTGGGTCTAGTTGAGAAAATCCTTGGAATGGAGATTTGCAGAGATAGGTGCAAAGAAGTGCTCCATTTGTCATAAGAAAAGTATGTCCAAAAGGTTCTGGAGAGGTTTGGGATGGAGAAGGTCAAAACTGTAGAGATATCATTGTTGAGCCATAATCTCTCTCCAAATTATAGAGCCCCCAGTCAGAAGAGGAGAGAGAGTACATGGAATGAGTCCCTTATGCAAATGCTGTAGATAGTGTGATGTTCACTACGGTGTACTGTAGATCAGATATAGCATATATAGTGAGCATGGTTAGTAGATACATGACTAACCCTAGGAAGGAATACTGGAAAGCATTGAAATGGATTTTGAGATATCTGCATGGAACAAGAGATTATGGTTTGGTGCTTGGTGGGCAGCCAGGAGGATTTGGAGAACAATTTGTAAAGATGTGTGAAGGTTCAGATCCTCTTGAACGATTTGTTGATGTAAATTATGCTGATAATCTTGATACTAGGAGGTCTACTACTGGATACCTCTTCTGCATATATGGCAGATCGATATCTTGGAGATCAATCCTTCAGTCAATCACAGCCTTGTCTACCATAGAGGCTGAGTACATTGGGATAACGGAGGCTGCAAAGGAAGCCCTTTGGCTTAGGAGGCTGATTGATGAGTTGGGGGTGGAGCAGAGAAATGTTACACCATTTAGTGATAGTCAGAGTGCTCTATTGTTGGCACAGAATTTAGTCTATCATGCACGCACAAAGCATATAGACATGAGGTACCACAGGATCAGAGAGCTGGTGGAGGAAGGTGAAGTGGAACTGATGAGGGTCCATACCAAAGAGAATTAATTTGATGCACTCATGAAGGTACTCCCTAGAGATAGCTTTCAGAGATGTGTGGCATGAATGGGTCTATTGAGAATAGATAAGTTCACAAGAACTTAGAAGCACAAAGGTGGAAAATGTGAGCTCAGAAGTGGCACTCCCAAGTCCTAAAAACATGATAAGATAGGTTATAGAAAGATGGGAGTGAGCTGGAAGAAAAATCAGCTCTTCTAGTAAAGTTCAGAAACTGGGCCGGCTCAGCTTGAGACTGAGCGACAAAGTTGGGAACTAGGTCAGCTCAGTCCAAGACTAGGTTGGCTAGGTCTCAGAAAAAAATTCAGACAAAAAGCAGCATTTTTAGACTATTGGCATGGTACACAACTGAGTCGGCTCAGTCTAGGATTGAGCCAACCCAATCGTAGGTTAGCCAGCTCAATTTTTGTGGATTATTATTTTATGTACATGGGTTATTTGGATTTGGAAAGTTTTTTTATGAGCTTGGACTTGACCCTTTGTAAAGTCTATATATTGAAAATAGGTCAAGATTGTAATGAGGCTGAAATATACTGAATAAAAGCTATTTTCTTCTCAAAATCTCTTCTTCTCTATTTCTTGAGTTATTTGATCATGCTTTCGCATTAATCTCTAGGTACTTTCTTGTTGCTTGGCTAATCACCGGTGGCTATGCCGATCTGTGTGGGAAGAGCTCGTATTCTCGACATGTTGAAAATTGTTTTTCTTCTTGTTGTGGATCGAATTTGATGCATCAAATCCTAAGAATCTCCATCTCGACTCAACATTCGGCCTCCACCTGACTTTGAGAGCTTGTGATCCATCTCGCCCCATGCCCTAGGGCATGCCTATTGATCATGGATGGGTAAACGTGGGAGTCGAGCTAGGCTGCTCGATCCCACCTCTATCATGGGTTGTGTCTAGTTTGACCAAAGACCTACTCAGAGAATTCTCCTATAATAATAGAAACTTTACTTTGTGACATTGCCTCTTATCCTTTCGAGTCTTCCATCTCGTGCCCGATCCATCTTCACCTAGAGATCTACCTTGCACTGGACTTCCTCTGGCTCTAGAAGCTCCACCTTGCACTGGGCTTCCTGCTAGATAGTAATGTCCTCTTGTCTTCTTCTTCTCCTCCAATATCATCCTATCGTCGTGTATGAACTTCATGATTCCATCACCTGCTATCTACTTGTAGCCGTTTAAATCCAGTCTGCTCAGTGAGATAAGATTCTGCATGAAATTGGGTATGTATCAGACCTCCCCGAATCTCCTCACTACACCATCATGTGTCTTCTAGCTGACCATCCCAATGCCTCTAATCACACAGCTCGATCCATCCGACAGATAAACAATGCCATTACTGCTCTTTAGAGAGTCAAACTACTCCTTTCTGCAACAAATATGATATGTGCATGCAGAATCTAAAATCCACTATTGGAAAGAACTAAATACCTCATCAGATATCTTCAAGACATCATCCTCTGACTCGCTACTGGCCATCGCTGCAGTAGCCCTCATTCGATCCTTGAGTTATGGATAATTCTTGACTCAATGCCCTAACTCCTTGAACCTATAACTTCTAATTTTTCTAGGATACCTCATCTTGGATCTGGATCATCCTCCTTGTGATTCTCTATCACTCCATCTACTGCCTCTTGCTCCTTCAAAAATTATCAAAGTTGAGCTGCTGTCATCTGAGCTCGAAGCTGGGTTCTTCCTCTTGAGAATCTCATTCTGGAGTATTGCTGTAGTAACCTCGTCCATCTTAATGGTGCTCTTTCTCACTAAAAGAGTAGTCACCAAGAACTCATACAAAGGAAGGAGCGATGCTAGCAAGACCAACATCTTGATCTTCTCCTCAACTTTTTCACCAACACTAAGAAGGTTAGTGATGATCTTTTGGAAGTTGGATAGATGCTCCTGCATGCTCTAGCCTTCATCCATTTGTAGCTAGTAGAGCTGCCTCCAAAGGAATAGCATGTTGGTGAGTGACTTTGCCATGTATAACTCCTCGAGCTTTGACCACAATACCATCGAGGAAGTCTCGCCAAGTACGTGGATCACCACATCATCTGCTAGATATAAGTGGATCGTGCTCACCGCCTGCATCTAGATTCGCTTCCAATCCTTCACCTCTATGGTGGCTGGCATCTCATCATACAAGAGAGCATCGATCAATCCATGTTGGATGAGGACACCCTTTACCCTCGCTTGCCATAAGAAAAAATTATCCTTCTCATCAAACCTATTGATCTCCATCTTGATTGTACTTGTCTTCTCCATATTTTCTAATCTCTATCCACTGCTACAATCTGTGCTTTGGTACTATCTAGCTCTGATACCAATTATTATGGTATCAACTTGCTCTGATACCAAACTATTGGGATATTGACTACTCTGATATCGCTTGTTAAGGATCTAGTATCAAATTATTATGGTAGAAAGAAGAAAGAAATAAAATAAAAAAATAATCAAGTACGTAGATCAGCCTAAAGGCTCGCCTCCATGGGGCATGCAAAGCTTCATTATGAAAGAAAAAAATAGGTACAAGAGGAGAACACCTACTCTCAACTCATCATATATAAATCTCTTTCAATTAGAAGCTATCTTCATAAAAGCTCTCTCAAAATTTCAAGGAGACCCATAGAAGCTACAAAATGTTCTACCCTCACAGTCTCCTCGTTGGATGCTATGCACCTATTTCTTCTCTCTATCGCGGGCTACACGTACTCGATGTTCTACCAAGCTTCTCTCAGTGGCTTTCTAAGTCTCTCTATGTGCCTCTCATGCCACACACACCATCTTTTCTGCTCCACAGCACCTCAGCCCTTTAAATAGATTGAAAATCCTCTTTTCAGCAGTTCACAAGAGTCCTAATAGGGCTCGTTCTCCTATTATGAGTCGAACATCTCCTTGATGGAGTCTTGAAATATTTTTTGACCTTCAGATCATGATCGTAACCCTCCATGGCCGCTGGATCCTGTGGTCCATGTGCAACTCCTGTAGAGCCCTTGGATTAATCATAATTTGAGTCCAAACAGAAAAAATTCTATCATGTTTTGTTTGCCTCCATCGAGCCGACTCAGTCAGGAGTCAAAATGGCTCGACTACATCTCATCCAGACTCCTACTATCTATCTACCTAAGAGAGCTGGCTCGACTATAGTTTGAATCAGTTCGATCTCAATCCGAGCTAGCTCGACCGTGTATCAGAGCTAGCCCAACTGCTGTGCTAAAAACTAATTCTCTTCTTGCTATGGATCAAATTCGAGGCATCAAATCATAACAACCATCAGCTTGTTACCAGCTCTACCTATATAAGGGACCCTCTAGATACATTCTCTCTAAGCTCTCTTCCCCTCCCCATTACTCTGCTTCTCTATTTTCTGAGCACTCCATTTCAGTTAGCCAGAGAACTGACTTGAGTGTCGGAGGATCCTACTGAAGCTACCCACCTTCGATTTGAACTTTATTTTGTAGGTCCCATCAGTGGCCTCGCCTTTTCAACTTTAGCTATCTTCGACATTCTCATAGATTTCCGCACCAATAGGATTGGCGCTAGAGGAAGGGCCTCTTAGCCTTTGTTCTAAAAGGAGTGTCCAGTCGATCCTATCTATCTTCTTCCTCTCCTAATCTTTTGAATCCACCTTCATTTAATCTCTTCTTGCTCTAGAAATGCCTCCAAAGAAAATAACCACACAGCGGTCTACTATTTCTACTACCAGATTTGAGCCAAATATGCCCATCCCAGCCCCATCATCAGCACCTCAACCTCCTCTACCGATGGTAATGGTGGACCTAGAGCAGTTCAACCTGCTGATGCAGCATGTTCGAGGCCTCACTAAAATGGTGCAGGCTATGCAATAGCCCTCAGTAGCAGCCCAGCCATAGTGACCCCCATTGGAAATTGAAGAACCAGCATAAAGAAGGGCCATCTGGGTCAACAGCCCCATTACCCCCTAGAAGGGGAAGCAGAGAGTATGGAGCCCCTGCTCCGATCATGATTCTTCTCTAAAGGAGACTTTTCTTATCTACAGCCAACAGCCCTCTAAGATTCGTGATCGAGATGATGCTCTCAATCAAAAGCTTCAGGACATGAGGTGGATTGAGGAGCTCTACCATACCACCCCAATCCACCATGATGATGTCTGCACCGATCCTTCCTTTTCTACCGAATTAAATAAGAGCCCATCCCGTCGAACTTTAAGCTCCCTCAATTAGAGAGTTATGATGAAACTTTGAATCCAATCGATCACCTTGAGGCCTTCTAAATGATGATGCTGCTTCATGATACACTAGATGCCATTTTGTGTCGAGCTTTTCCATCCACCTTGAAGGAAGCAACAAGAAATTGGTAGTCGAGCCTCAAGTTGGGTATGATCTTTTCTTTTGACCAAATGAGCCATTAGTTTGTGGCTCATTTCATAAGAAGCCAACATCCAAGGCGAGGCTCGAACTCCCTCATCAACATAAAGTAGAAGAAAGGGAAGTCCATTCAAGCTTACGTTAGCCATTTCAATGCTACTACACTGGAGGTTCGAAACTTGGAGCAATCTATAGCCATGGCCGCATTGAAGGATGGTCATTAGAAAAATAATCTTCTATCCTTTCTGGAGAGAAAATATCATAAAAATTTTGCTAATATGCTAGTACGGGCCGAAGGCTATGTTCGAGCAGAGAAAGCCTTCAAACAAAAGGATGATGAAGCCACGAGAGAGTGGCAAGTGAGTGAATCTAGTAAGCCCGCACCTGAAGAAAAGTCGAGTGAAGCTCGATCATGCTTTCGAACTCCTCCTGAGTGCAGACGAGCTGGGACTCCCCCTTGAGCTCATCATCAAAGAAGCTCGAACAGAAGACTATGGCGAATCTCCACTCTCAGAAGATTCAATAACTATGCTTCCTTAAATGCCTAAGAGATCCAAGTGCTGATGGAGATAAGAGAGCAGCTACTAGGGCTGGAAAGGATGCGGACTCACTCGACCAAGTGCAATCTCAATAAGTACTATCTCTACCATCATGACCATAGTCATGATACTGAAGAATGTATCTAGCTTCAGGATGAAATTGAGGCATTGATCAAAAGAGGTTGGCTGGATCGATTTATTAGGCACCGACCAGAGAGAAAAGAAGATCGTCCAAGAGCCCCACCATAGCTTGAACCATTTCAAAGAGATGAACCACAAGATGATTGGCCTCCTCTTGGAATCATCAACACTACTATTGGGGGACATCGATGAGGAGAGGCCAGTAGATCGATAGAGCTAGTAAAGAAGCAGTGGATAGAAGAATCCATCACTTTCACCAAAAAAGATGCTTAGGAAGTTCAACTTTCGCATAATGATGCGATTGTAGTTACTTTAAATATTGCTGATTATGATGTATGCTGCATTTTAATTGATAATGGAAGCTCAGCTAATATCTTGTTTTATAATGCTTTTTCTAAAATATCCATATCTGATAGTAGGATGGATCTGATGAATTCCTGATTAGTAGGATTCATAGGTAATGCAGTGCCAGTGAAAGAAATAATTGTTGGAATTTGTATCCTAAAGCCAATCATCTAGATTGTAGATGATTGAGCTAAATATAATTATACTTAAATTATTAATAAATAAAATTATTATTTTAGTCTTTTCATCATTTTGTGCATCTTTCTATAATGAACTCTTCTATGATAAAGTCCTTAGGGCTATTTAGACTTGATAAAGGAGGTTTTGTCATTTAGTCCTTAAATTAGTTTGCAACCAAATGACATGCTATTACTCAAGATGACAACATATCGAGTGTAGATCATTGTGTACCATAAGTATTGATTATCCTCTTAATCAAGAAGTGTGGAGATACTGTTATGGTATGCAGGTGAAGTGTAGGGGTACATTTCACTGAATGTGACCTAATTATGGAGCTCTCTACTATCAAGAGTTGCTCGCAAAGGATATCGGTATAAGTATCTCTTAGACCTGAGACCACCATGGTGACTTACAAGCAACTCATTGTACTTAGGTATCAGACTACCTAAATTTTTAATTTAGTGATGGAAGGCTACTGGGTGCAGTCAAGTACTTGTGAAGTCATTATGTGTGTCAAGATGGAATTGATCCCTCCAAGTGTTGAAGTAAGTGCATCGCTGTATTTTAATTTAGCAAATCCTCGATTGGAGTAGTCCATATGATGGATGCTAAATTTTAAAATATACTGTGGATGAATTTTAGGATTGATAGTAAATTCTAGATCGTCCTTTGAGCATCGAGGTTAAGGGGATGAATTATACGATAACCATATGCCATAGGTTCATCGATGTTGTGTTGTAATTATTCGACCTATCTGAACATCGGATACCATTACTGAATGGTCACATCAATTGGTATAAAAAATTAGTTTTTATGCTATCAACTTAGAATTCGAACTTATGGGGTCACACATAATAGGAGTATCTACCTGATCTGATGGCTGATATTGAGTCTCGATGATCTAAGACTCTGCGGTCAAGAGTCCTATTGGACTGAAACTCTATGACCAAGAGTTTCACTAGACTAGGACTCTGAGTCCTTCATGTTCGAAACTCTCTGATTGAGAGTCCTAATAATCTGGGACTCTATGGTCAAGAATCCCACTGGACTAAGACACTATGACCAAGAGTCCTAGTGGACTGGGACTCTGAGTCCTACTCATTTGGAACTCTTTGATCAAGAGTCCTACTGGTCTGAGTCTCTATGATTGTGAGTTTGATTCATTTAGAACACTGAGATTAAGAGTCCCACTAATCTGGGACTCTATGATCGCATGTTTGATTTGTTTGGGACACTAGATTCAAGAGTCCCACTGGTTTGGGACTCTTCAGGAGTTTCATGTTGATGAAACTCTATTGCCCAGACACCCATCTGATTGGGACTCTATATTTATTGAAGGATTAATTAGCAATTTAATTACTAATTAGCTCAATTTGATTGAGCGATAAGGATTTGATTAAGTTCGATTGAATTTGATTCGATTGGATTTGACTCAATCTGGTCATGAGATGACCTAATCGCTATGGAAGATTTCCCTGATTTGATCAAGAATTGGATCTAATTAATTTTTAATTTTATTATAAATTTATTGATTTGGGTTAAGCCTAATTTAGTTGGTTTAACCTAATCTAATTAGATCCAGATAAATTGGTTTAGATAAAACCAATTAGGACCAAGTCAAATAAAGTTTGAATTTTCTCCTACACCACCCTATCTATACCCACATCCTTCTTCACGTGAATTATGAATTCACTGAATAATTTCTATGCATAAAAAGATATTTGTGCCTCTCTTCTTTCTCATGTTGACCTAGTCCAGGTGTTGGATCAGATCAAATTTTGTGGAATTTTGAATTCAAAGAGTTTGGTTTGGTTGAAACCTCCCTTTCCCTCTCATCCTTATCTCCACACCCCTAAACTTTTTCTCGCACATTTTTTTTGGTGATTTATGATAGAGGGCAAGCAGAAGGAGAGTCCTTCTGCTCGTCACCCTCTTGGATGAGGCGTTGGAAAAGGATAAGACCCCATTTGAATTCAAATACTAGAGGTTAGTTGAAACTAGTTCAATCAATCTTAACCTATCTACTCCATGTAGAAATTTTACTTATTTTTCATGAAATAAATTATATGAATTTTTGTACATGAAGCCCAAGGGGTTACCTTTTTGTGGTAAAAATTTGAAAGTGATTGGACATTGATTTTGGGCAAAAAAAAATCTTGGAGTGAAGGTGAGCAGAATCTTATAGCACTTTATTTTTCCTTCATGCCTCTATTCTCTTCTAATTTTTGTATCTAAGGACACTCAATTTTTAGATATCATTTAAATAGGATTTATAGATTTGATATTTATCTTTCTATGAAAACTTGTTTCATGGAAAAACTTCACACAGAGAGGGCATGAGAGGGTTTTCAGTGCATCAGGTTTTTTGGGCCAAGTGAAACCCTAGGGTTGGGACCTTGGGTTTAGGTAGAGAGATCGAGTGTCGTGAGCATCAGATTACCACCAAACATCAGAAATCAACTCATCATCCTCCATACTTTATGTTCTAATTTTTTGGAGTGTCCAAAAAATCAAAAAGAAGACAATCGATTGGATCGATCGCAATCAACCGTCAAAGGCCCCGATGAGGAGCTAGCACTCTGATGGAGCTCATCGGGATCAGAAGCTTCATGTGGACCAACCATAGAGGCCAGATGAGTGTGCAGCTATAGCATAATACCACAGCTTCTTTTGGTGGATTTAGATCATGAAGATCAACTATCCACGCATAGGTATTAAGTTTTGAACTCGTATTGATCAGCATATTCGATTTGCTGATCGATCACATTTAAATTTTAAATTACATATTAGCATGCCTAGATCCTGAGTAGGGTTTAAATTGATTGGATCAATACATGCTGTAGATTAATATTTGATTAATTTTAGTTTTTGCTGCTTTAATTTTAAAAATATTTTGAAAATGCATGCTAAAAACCCTGCTCATTTTCCTTTAGTGGTATCAGAGTAGCCAGGTTGCTTGACATGTCTAATATGTAATTAGAAATTAAATGTTAGTATATTTAATATGCTTAATCCAGATAACTTAGTAATTGAGAATGAATGAGCCACCAAGCCATCCTATCATAAGGGATAAGTATGGTTTAAAGGCCATGTCCTCCCATTCAGTGGGGATCCCTTATGGTGGTAAGGGTGCCACCGTAAACTCATTCATTAAGATGAATAGTGAAAGAATTTTAATGATTTAAATTATTTCAATTAAAAAATTAAATATGAATGTGTTTTAGATTAAATCTAAAAGATTGATTCATAGTTTAATTTTCATTATGTTTTATTTTCTATTTAAAACTAGCAATAGATTGCTGTTTGAGAAATGAGCCGATCCGTTTCTAAAATGAGTCGATCCATTTTGAAAATAGAAAATAAAAACTTTTCAAAATTTAAAAACTATTTTCAAAATGCCGAACCCTGACCCATCAGTCAAAAAACTTAGTTAAAAAAATTAAGTATTGTTCATAGGGTCTAGAATTGTGAATTAAGATCCTAAGACAAAATCATAAGACTGTGGGTTAAAGGGTTAGATGAATTAGGTTCATAAATTGGGTTAGTGTTGGAAATTATGTTCCAAAGACAATCATCAGCCTGCTAATTGTTGAGATATTGTAATTAATTTATTAATTAATAAAAAAGATTTTGGCATCATTTTTCATCACAAATTTATATCTTCTAATTAACTCCATTGTTGTGATGAAGTTCTTAGGACTATTTAGTTTCGATAAAGAGAGGATTTATCGGTTAGTCCTTAAATTTATTCATGATCAAATGATAGACTGTTAATTAGGATGATAGCGTCTATTGAGCATAGGTCGCTATATGCCATATAGGTTGGTTGTCCTCTTATTCAAGGTGTATGGAGACACTGGTATGGCATATAGGTGAGATGTATGGGTACATCGTCATTGAACGTCCAAAGCATTCTGCTGTCGAGAATATTTCTGATGGAATATAGGTATAAGTATCCCTTAGACCTGAGATCACCTCAGTGACTTGCAAGCAACTCATTATGCTTTGGTATTGGATTAACTGAATTTCTAATTCAGCAATGAAAGGCTTTTGGGCATAGTCAAGTACTTATAAAGTTGGAGTATGATCAAGATGAAATTGACCACTCCAAGAGTTGGAGAAGAATGTATCACTGTATTTCAATATAGCAAAATCTTGGCTAGGATAATCCATCAGATGAATTTAATATTTTAAAATACAATGTGGACAACCTGATCAGAGTTGATAGTTGAACTCTGAGGTGTCCACGAGTATTGTGGTCAAGGGGATGAATTATATAGAAACTATATCCATATGGATTCTAAGGATGGTGTTCTACACCTTCGACCTATCCAACCGTCGGGTATCATTGCTAGATAGTCACTTCGATTGGTATAAAAATTTATTCTTATGCTATCAACTTAGGTTTAGATCTATAAGATCACACACATTAGAGCTTATGATCTATTCGGATGGTTGATCAATGATTAAGAATCATTCTAGGGTTAAACAATCAATACGATTGTTGTTTAATCTAGTGCAAATATTACAGGAGGATCGATTAGCAATTGGATTGCTAATTGACTTAATTTGATTAAGCCAATAGACTAAGATTAAGTTTAATTAAATATGATTTAATTAGATTTGATTTGGGCTTGATTGGATCAAGTTCAATTGGTTTATTGGATAAGCCAAGTGCAAGAAAGAACTAGTCCTAGTCTAACTAGGACTCGGGTCAATCCAATTTTTTAATTTGATTAAAAAATTAAATTAAAATTAAATATAATTTAATCTAATTTAGTTAAATCTTTAAATGAGTTAGGGTCTTATTTAATTGGATTGGTTTACTCTTATTTTTATTTGGTTAAAAGATCTTGTTTGACCAAGTCAAAATAGGAGTTCTAGTGTGACTAGGACTCCCTATTCCTTATGCCACCGTGCCCCACCCTTCTCTCTTTGTGTTTTTACATGAATAATCTCCACGCCCAAGGTTTCTCATGCCTCCCTTCTCTCTTCCTTTTTCTCATATGAAAGTTTGTTGGAAGACCAAGTCAAAAGGGAAATTAGTTTTGCTTAAGGATTCTATGAGATAGAATCCTTGTCAACCGAAACTCTTCCCATAAGTGTGCCAACCCATCCTTCTTTATTTTCTTTGATTTTCATGATAAAAGAGGACCTTTTTGTGTGCCCCCATTTTCTGGTCCATGGCAGAAAAAAAGGTGGGGGTGCCCAAGAGTTGGGTGCCCCAACAACTTTCTTTATTTGGTCCTTCATAGTCTAGGTTTTTGACCTAACTTGAACTCTACATATCTATTTATTTAAAAAGAATTTTTAGCTAAATTTTTTTTGAATTGTAGATATTTGAGAGGCATTTTTGGTATAAAAAAATTAGAAAAAAATTTATCTAGGTTGTGGAGATATTGGAAACACAAATTAGGGTGTCTAGAAAAAGAATAAAGAAGAAGAAAAGGGTCTTCTTCTAGGGTTTTTGTTCTAGATCTTTTCCTCCCTTTTTGTGAGCTTTTGAGAGGTGTCTCAGCATCACAAATTTTTCTCTTTTCTTTTAGTATTTTTGAGTATCCAAGTTTTGAAGAAGAAAGCATCAGATTAATCATCAAAGAGAGATCAGCACAGTGCTAGCATACTGTATTGATTTCCTACATCAGAATCTCTGATCATGTTCATGGGCTCGTGTGGATGACTCCTAGAGGTCGAATGCATGTGCAGCTTATGACTTCATCTTCAAGTCTGAATCAATAGGTTAGAACATCTAACTTGCTCAGGTAATAGATCTGATCTATTAACTTCATACCTACATTTGATGTAGTGTAGATCTAGGTTGATTTGATCAACCTTTTCATTCTTGTTTGATTTTAATTTTTAATTTAATATCATGAATTGATCATAAAATAAATCTAAGATCTAGATATTTATATATTTATTTAAATAAATATTTAATTTATTTAAGTCTTCTACTGTCTAATCTTAAAAAAGTTTCAAGATCTATCCATGCAACCCTAGATCTGGTTCCTTCAATTGGTATCAGAGCCTAGGTTCTTATTACATGATTTTTGTACATGTTTAAATTATTTCTTAGGTTAGATCTAATTTATAATTTAATCATTAAATCTAAAATTAAAAGAAAAATTAGATCTCACGAACTGCCATAAGATTGTCCTGCTGTATAGTTTATCCCTTACAGTAAAAAGGTTGTCCTAGTTCATGATGATCTGACTCTAATCATAAATTTATTAGACTTGATCTAATTTTATTTATAATTTAATAGATTTAAAATAATTTTAAATTTAAAAATAAAATATTTTAGATTACACGGACTGCCATAAGGTTGTCCTGCTGTAAGGTTTATTCCTTATAGTGAATAGGTTATCCTAGTACGTGCTGATCTAAAATATTTATCATAAAATTTTAGATTAGATCTAAAAGATTTTATGATCTGATTAAAAATATTTTAATCTAATTTCAATCATCATAAATATGTTAGATTTGATCTAGGAAGATTTATGATTGATTATTATTGAAACTATTTCAATTACATAAACCTATTTAAGTTAGATCTAAAGTAGATCATGTTTATATTACTTGCATATTGATTATGAATCAAACATGCAATTTGGTTGATAGAACCATGTTGTAAAAATATTTTATAAATATAAAAATTATTTTAAAAAAACCAAACCCAAAACCCTCAGCCCAAAACTTAATTGAGAATTAAGAAGTTGATTGATTAGGATCTAGGATTGTGAATTGAAGATCCTAAGACACAAATCATAACACATTGGATTAAATGGGTTAGTGAAAATTAGGTCCATTAATTAGGTTAGTCCTAAGTTTAGATTAAAGAACGAACTTAATTAGAGAATTGACTAAATCTAATCAATTGTTGTGTTAGATTAGATCAAGGATTCTCTAGATCAATTACAATAGTTGTAGTTGGTCAAGTCTATGTCTTTAACAAGCCCCAAGATGGACATAATTCTTGGCTACGCGGTCTAGCATGAACAGTTAGGTTGATCTAATTGAAATTAATTAAATCAGTTGGTGTCTAAGATAAACCAGATTGATGGTTTTTAATTGGTAGCCCACTTACCTGGCCATTTCTGATGGTGTCTAAGGTAAGCTTTGGTAGATCCTTCCATCGATCGAACTTACCTAGCCTTTTGGTGAGATTATGTTTTGATTGAATCATTTGACTATTCAAGCTGAACCATGTCAGCTAGGTAAATTAGTGTGACTAATTTAGGTGCTCCTAGACCAGCCTGTTAGTAGTCTTCCTTAAGCTGACTTGGTGAAGCCAGTGGAATGATCATGACAAGCTGGTTAATCTGACCTACTCACTTCTATAAATAAATCCTCTAAAATTATTAGGTTCCTAAAATAAAATAGTTATATGATAACTGGATCAGAGCCTCCCATTAAAGTGGATGATAATGGGCCCATCAGTTGGATAATCATTGGAGGCCCAAAGGCTTGGTGTTTATTGGTTGATGAAATTATCATTCATTATATGATCTTTTTGATACATCTTTCTAAATAGCGGTCAGATGGGCCAACCAAAGTTGGACCTGATCATTCATTGGTTAGATGGGATAAGTATGGTCATGTTAAAGGTTGGACCTAACTGGACCCTTTTCTGAGAAGGCCAAAGCCAACTAATCAGGGGCTGGGGCAAAATTTAATTACTAAAAATTGTTTGGGGAAATAATTGATTATGAACCTATCCTTAGATGTACATGGATTGGCCAATCAAAGTTGAACTCGTGTGTAGTCTATGTGAATTCTAGTACCCACTAAGGAATTAGGATAATTCCTCGAATTAGAGGTGAGGCTACCAATTCGAATAAAATAGTGGGAGAAATATTTTGATTAAAGTCCAAATCTTTAGGTTTAATGAATTAATTACTAATTAGGTTTCAGCTTTTCTTTGTGTAGACATGGCCACTTTCCTATCGCTCGGATCATTATTGGACAATGATAAGTTGGTGGGATCCAACTTTGGTAGGTGGTATCGAAAGTTGAAGATCATCCTAGAGAATGAACATATCCTATATGTGCTGACAGATCCTACACCTGAGGAGCCAGCTGCCAATGCATGTGGAACAGTCAGAGACACTTATCAGAAGTAGCTCAGTGATCGAACCATGATGCACTGTATTATACTGGCTGCGATGAGCGATGAGTTCAGTCGTAGGTTTAAGACAGCTCAGCCAAATAAAATGCTCCAAGTGTTGGAGGATTCTTTTGGCACACCCGATAACATTGAGAGGCACAAGACTAGTTGCGCCATCTTCAATGTTAGAATGTGGGATAGAGCCTCTATCACTGATCATGTACAATACATGATCGAGTTGATAGAGCGCTTGAGCAAACTCGGCTTTTCCTTGCATAAACAACTTGAAAAAGGTGCAATACTGAACTCACTGCCAAAGTCCTATCTCCCTTTTCTTACTCATTACAGAATGACAAAGCCTGAAGTAAACTACCATGGCTTACTAGGGTTACTTTAGAACTTTAAAAAGGATCACCAGCTCCATAAAAAGTCGGTGAACTTAGTGAAAGGTTCATCTTCTGATTCTCGACCCTTTAGAAAAGAAAAGAAGAACAAGAAGAAGAAAACAAAGAAGGTGCAAGTTCAGGTTGGGACAACAGTGCAGGGCCAGACCAGGAAGATCAAGCCCGATAAGAGTCAAGCTGAATGCTTCTTTTGCAAGAAGCGGGGGCACTAGAAGAGGAACTATCCTCAGTACATTGCCTTCCTAGATTCAAACAGGTAGAGAAAGAAGCAAGCTGTTGCTGGGTAAGGTATTTATATGATAACTCCTTATAATTTCTCTATTTGTGATATTACTGACTAGACATTAGATACCGGTAGCCCTTACCATATTTGCAATTCATTGTAGGGGTTGCAGGTCAGTAGAAGATTCGAGCAAGATGAGAGATTTTTGAATGTTGAAGATGGAAGACCAGTTCTAGCTTTAGAAATTTTGAAACTTGTATTTGAATCTCATACTGTTGTTCTTAGTGATTGTCATTTCTATCCTATTTTTTTTTTAAAATATCATTTCTGTAGGCCTTTTGACCATGAACAATTATGAAATTTCAATAAAGAAATGAGTTTGTAATATCATTGTGAATGGTGTTACTGCTTTCTATGGATAATTGAACAATGGTGTATATATGTTATCACAACCTATTAATATAGTCTATTCTACTGGCAAGCTCCCTAGATTAGATAGTATATTAGATATCTACTTATGGCACTGTAGGCTAGGTCATATAAACAAGAACAGGATAAATAGGTTGACTCAGGAGGGAATCCTCGAAGTTAATGATTGTGAATCACTTCCAACCTGTGAGTCCTATCTTCTTGGTAAAATGACCAAGTCACCTTTCACTAAAAAAGGTGAGAGAGCCGATGAGCTCTTAGGTCTAATACATACTGATGTATGTGGACCAATGAGCATAAGTGCTAGAGGTAGATATGTCTACTTCATCACTTTTACAGATGATCTATCCAAATATGGATATGTCTATTCGATGAAACATAAGTTGGATTTTTTTGAAATATTCAAATGATTCTGAAGTGAAGTAGAAATATAAACTAAAAAGAGTATTAAAACTCTTCGATCTGACCGAGGAGGAGAATACCTTTCTGATGAGTTTCTCACATATCTAGGAGAGAATAAAATTCTCTTCCAATGGACTCCTAGAACACCACAGCATAATGATGTGTCTGAAAGGAGGAATCGGACTCTGTTAGACATGGTCCGATCCATGATGAGATTTGCCAGCTTGTCGATATCCTTCTGGGGATATGCACTCGAATCGGCTTGTTATCTTTTAAATAGGATTCCAAGTAAGTCTGTAGTTAAAATCCTATATGAGATATAAATAGGATATAAGCCAGCACTTTCACACCTTAGGATTTGGGGGTGCCTGGCTTATGTCAAACAATTAGTTACAGACAAACTTGGACCTAGGTCTGACAAGTGTACATTCATAGGGTACCCAAAAGAGACCAAAGGATACTATTTCTACCATGCTAATGAACAAAAAGTGTTCATCAACCTTAGGGCAACCTTTTTAAAAAAGAAGTTTCTTGATGAAGAAACTGTTGCCTCTAAGGTTAAACTTGATGAAGTTCAACAGATAGAAAGTTTGACATAAAATGTTGAACCTAAGTTGGATTTGATCAGATCAGATCTGAAGCCTAGTGAACCCGCACCATTAAGGTGATCCGGTAGAGTACCACGCCATCTAGATAGATACTATGGATTCTTGGTTCAGGATGGTGATCCCATCGAACTCGATGAGTATGATGAGGACCCGATCACTTATATGGATGCGATGCAGAGATCCAACTTTGAGAAATGGTTAGAAGCTATGAGATCCAAAATGAATTCCATGAAGGTCAATGATGCATGGACATTAGTTGACCCACCTGAAGGGGTTAAACCCATTGGGTGTAAATGAGTATTCAAAAAGAAAAGAGGGGCAGATGGAAAGGTGGAGATCTATAAAGTCCATTTGGTTGCCAAGGGGTATCGTCAACATTATGGTATTGACTATGATGAGACATTCTCTCCAATGGCAATGCTCAAATTCATTCGGATAATACTTACAATAGCTGCCCACCTGGACTATGAGATCTGGCAGATAGATGTGAAAACGGCTTTCCTAAATGGAGGGCTAACCAAAGAGGTGTATATGATACAACCTGAGGGATTCACATCCACAGATGAGTCCAAGATGTGCAGGCTTTAGAGATCCATTTATGGATTAAAGCAAGCATCTCAAAGTTGAAACATCCATTTTGATAAAGTGATCAAAACGTATGGCTTCGTTATGAATGGAGAAGAACCCTGTATTTATAAATGGGCAAATGGTCTAGTAGTGGTATTCCTTATTTTGTACATGGATGACATTCTCTTAATCGGGAATGACATCCCCGCACTACAAGAAATAAAAGCCTGATTGTCATCACAGTTCTCCATGAAGGACTTGGGTGAAGCATCCTACATCCTAGGGATGAAGATCTATAGGGATAGATCTAAAAGAATGCTTAGTATATTCCAGTCCACATACATAGAAACTGTGTTGAAAAGGTTCAGCATGGAGAATTTCAAAAAGGCCTATCTTCTGATAGGCTAATAAATTTTTGTCTCTAAGAAGATTGTCCGACAACTCTTGAAGAGAGAGTGCGTATGAGTAAAATTTCATATGCTTTGATAGTGGGGTCTATTATGTATGCAATGATATGTACGAGATCAGATGTGGCATACTCACTAGGAGTAGTGAGTAGATACCAATTTGACCCAGGAGAAAATTACTGGAAGGTGGTTAAAACCATCCTTAAGTATTTGAGAAATACTAAGGACCAATGGTTGGTTTATGGTGAGTCGGATCTGAAGCTTACGGAGTTTACAGGCTTCAGCTTTCAATCTAACCATGATGACGGTAAAAGTGTGTCGAGGTATATCTTTACTTTAAATAGTGGAGCCATTTGCTGAAAAAGTTTCAAGCAGCATATAGTGGCTGACTCTATTTGCGAAGCAGAGTACATGGCAGCATCAAATGCAGCAAAGAAAGTTGTATGGCTGAGAAAGTTCATCACCAAGCTCAGAGTAGCAGCCTCCATTGATGGTCCAGTCCTGCTATACTATGATATCACTGGTGCCATAGCTCAAGCAAAAGAATCGAAGGCACACCAGTGGACAAAGCATATTCTGCGTCGCTTTCATTTGGTCCGTGAGATCGTAGATCATGGTGACGTCGACCATCAGAAGATCGATGGAAAGAAGAATCTAGCCAACCCCTTCACTAAAGCCCTGGCAATCAAGTAGTTCGACCACCATTAGTCGAAGATGGGTATTAGATACTATGTCGAGTGGCTTTAGGATAAGTGGGAGTTATTAAAAATTATGTTCCAAAGCCAATCATCAGCCTATTGATGGTTGAGATATTATAATTAATTTATTAATTAATAAAAAATATTTTGACATCTTTTTTCATCATTAATTTATATCTTCTAATGAACTTCGTTGTTGTGATGAAGTCCATAGGACTATTTAGTTTTGATAAAGAGATGATTTATTAATTAGTTCTTAAATTTGTTTATGACCAAATGATAAGCTGTTAATTAGGATGACAGCGTCTATCGAGCATAGATCGCTATATGCCATATAGGTTGGTTGACCTCTTAACCAAGAAGTGTGGAGACACTAGTATGGCATATAGGTGAGATGTATGGGTACATCGTCATTGAACGTGACCAATTTTAGAGCATTCTGCTATCGAGAATATCTCTGATGGGACATAGGTATAAGTATCCCTTAGACCTGAGATCACCACAGTGATTTGCAAGCAACTTATTGTGCTTCGGTACCGAACTAACTGAATTTCTAATTCAGTAATGGAAGGCTTCTGGGCACAGTCAAGTATTTGCAAAGTCGGAGTGTGATCAAGATGAAATTGACCACTCCAAGAGTTGGAGAAGAATGTATCACTGTATTTCAATATAGCAAAACCTTGGTTAGGATAATCCATCAAATGGATTTGATATTTGAAATACGATGTGAACAATCTGATCAGAGTTGACAGTTGAACTCTGAGGTATCCTACGAGCATTATGATCAAGAGGATGAATTACATGGAAACTATATTCGCATGGGTTCTAAGGATGGTGTTCTGGTTAGATATATGTGCCCTAGAAGCCAGAATTGGCTGACACTTGTAATACACTTTTAGGGGCAGAATTCTAATTTTGATTATAATCAATAAAATGGGTTATTTTCTATCACATATGTGTATTTAGTGTCTGTGATACATCCTTTGAGTTAATGGTAAATGATAATTCATATTTTCAAGAGTTAAAAATTTAAGACATGAATAATCATTATTAACTCATAAAATTTTCCCGACCTTAGGATCATCACGAGGATGGAGATTGATCTGGAAGGTTGGTGTACAATCGCTTCTCTTTAGTAGATGAGTCTTGAGTCTATAGTGTGGAGACATCGGAGTGAGAGTACAGGTACTCATTAGAGAACGAGGGCACTGAGCGTGACCACCTCGAGTAGTCATTAGGAAGTCTACCTTCTCGTCGATGACTGACTCGATGCTGCAGTGGTGTGTCTGGTTCTTTGACCTGAGGTGCATCGGTAGTTCACCTTGAGGGTGTTATAGTTTGACTACACCATTACTCAGTCTCCTAGCCATATGGAACCCTGAGGTGTATGTTGGCTATAGCATGTTCATTGTAGGAACTGGATTGCATCAAGATGGAATCTATCTACCTCGATGGTAGAGGAGCAGCCCTATGATGATCATGAGAATCAAGTCCAGAAGCCCATGGCCATGGCAGAGTGAAATAATAGAAAGAGTTTCTATTTAGGTTTTCACATTGGACTTGAATCGAATGATTACATCATATGATAGAAACTAGGGTTTGACGAGTTCACCTTAACCCTAATCTGATCGAAGCTCAAGATAGAAGAACTTAATCACATAGGTAGCTACACCAAGAGGTTCGCATTCAGCTTTGATGGGTTGCCACCATATACTGCTAGGTGTCACTGGTGGATTTTGGGAGCAATTAGAATGATTTAGATGATCGATCATTTTAGCTATTCGAATCAGAAGAGTTCTGATCCATCGAAAGAAGTTTCGATGATGTCGATGATAGAGATCATGACATATCCCATTATCATACAGAACTGAACCTAACTGGATCACACAAATAAGGGTTTGAATCTGGTGATCATCAATTGAACTAATCCAGTTTAATTGATCTGAATGAGATTCAATTAGGTTCAAGAAAATCGTGCTAGCACTCGATTGAACCTAACGTTCTTCTTTTACTATCATAAATAGTTGTCCTGACTGAGCCAAAGGAGTTTATGCTCAATCAGAGGCCTTCACTTGGTCTGACTGGAGCCTGTCTAGATCAAAAAAGGGTTGTCTTATTTTGTAAGATAATACCTACCATTTTTTGTCACCTGCCATTTCTCGTCCTTTGACTTTGGTCAAAAGTTGACCTTTGACTGGTCAAATGTTGACCATTGATACTTTGACTTCTATCCACGTGTCACGCACCTATTGGAGAGTTGGTGGGGGCTTGTCCCCCTGCCAGAACCTAGCAAGGAGGAGGGCACACGCCAAGGGCATGC
Organism: Cocos nucifera; assembly: GCA_006176705.1. Lineage (NCBI taxonomy): Eukaryota > Viridiplantae > Streptophyta > Magnoliopsida > Arecales > Arecaceae > Cocos > Cocos nucifera. Next base: position 170,199 of record QRFJ01001177.1, read on the forward strand.
CACCCTTGGCGTGTGCCCAAGCTGAAGGCGCCCAGGAGTCTCTATTGGATAGGGACTCCATCTTCTTTTTGGATTTTGATTAGACTTCTCCTAAGAACCAAGTTTGACTAGTCTTAGGTGCCATCTAAGGATGAATCCAGGGGACTCTATTCCCACCAATCAGATTTAGATCTGATTTCACAAAGGATTGTGATTGGTTGGGAAGAAGAGGAGTTGGATCACGCATAGTCTATAAATAAGACCCTACACCCAACTCAAAGTGCAATACAATTCTCCATGCCCCAAGGCTGCCTCTCTCCTCCTCCTCCATGCCAAGACCATCTTCTCCCTCTCCTCTCCATGCCCAAAGTAGTTTGGGATCCAAGTTGGTGCAATCCAGATGAGAGAAAGGCGACAGAAAGCTAGAAGGTTGCGCTGCTGCAAAGGACAACTGCTGATCTTCGAAAGGTATTTTGAAGATCCTCCAAATCAGATTTAGATATGATTTTTGGAGATATGATAGAGAAGAAGAGGATCTCTAGATCCAGCCTAAGTGGATACCGGTAGAAGCCAGGCACTTGCGTGGCTAGATCCAGAACCTTCTGCTACTTACAGGATCATCAACGGATAATAGGATTACCCTACGTTAAGGTAAATTAAATTTGATTTAATTTATTTAAATTTATTTTAATTATTAAAATAATAAATATAAGATCTAAAATATTCCAAATCTAATTTAGATCAAAGAAAAAAAAATTTGAAATATATCTCTTGATTCGATCAGATCTGAACGAACCTGATCTGGAAAATCAGGATTTTCCTTCAACTGGTATCAGAGCGAAGGTTCTAAAGTGTTTAGATCTGATTTTAAATTTATTTTAATCAAAAAATAAGTAATTTTAGATATCACATGAGATGTGATTAGATCTGAAATCAAAAAAAATTAAAATTAAATGATTTGGATCTAAGATTAGAAAATATGCATGACTAGTTCTAAAATAAAATAGTTCTATGGAATAGTCTTGCATGTTTACAATTTAATTTGATTAAATTATATTTTAGATTTATTTATTTACTATTTTTTGATATTATAATTATTATAATAATATCTAAAAAATAATAAATTAAAAATTATTTAATTTTAAACATCATATGAGATATGATTGATGCATGTCTAGACTAGTTGTAGAATAGTTCTACATAGTTGTCTAGATTAGAGTTTATTTTGATAAGATCAATTTAAATCTAATTTTTTAGATTATTATGAGATAATTTAGATCTGAAAATATGCATGATTCAATACATGAGATGTATGCAAAATATGCCATGATTAGATCTAATTTATATATGAGATATATGATATAGATCTAAAACTGTTTTGTAGTATTACATGTTCCTGATTAAGGCGTTCCTCTTGGCCGTCCAATCATAAGAATAAAGAAGGGTTTAAAGGCCCTCTCCTCCCATCCGATGGGGTGTTCTTATGATATATAGGGGTGATATGCGTTCGTCCTTAATCAGAAACCCAAAACTTACTTTCTGTAAAATTCTAAGATTTATTGTACATATTTTGTTTATGAACCCTACTTAATTAAGAATTAAGATTATGGAATATTAATTAGGTCTAAAATTGAGAATTTTAGATCTAAGACATATTCATAATACTAGGTTCAGGCTTGGGTAGCTCAATTAGGTCTAAGCAGTTGATCAAACCGAATCAAGAGTTGGTTAGATGGGATCAACAATGCTTAAATTGACCAGCCTAATAGGATTAAGTCTGGGTCAAGATCGAGTCACGATCAAGCAGGACCTAATTAGGCTTAGAGGTTAGAGTCTGGATTGTAGGCTAACCCAATTGGTTCTGACTCAACAATTTGGTGTCTAAGGTAAGTTTGGCACATACGACCGACTGATTTTTAATTGGGAGCTACTCGACCTAAATGCATTCTTGTACAAGTTAATGGCATATCCATTCCATCGGTCTCACTTACCTAGCTATATCTGTTGACTCAGTTCTAATTTGAGGTGGTCAATAATCCGAGCTAACCCATGCCACTAGGTTAGTCATAATTGTTATGACTATGATAAGTCTAGTTTAATGAGACCTGAATCAATTCTTCCTAAGAAAAGATTAAGTCTGAGGTCTTCCACCATTGTAGATGTACGGGCCCGTTCCTGGGTTAATTGTTCTCGACTGGATATAGTGGCTCAGTTGCACCAAAAAGATGCAACCATGTCTATTAGGTATTGGATGCTATGGGCTGGAGGATGAGTTGGGCTCAATATTTTGGATATGGTGAGAGACTCAATTAGGAATCCAGTCTATGCAAATGGTGGGTCTGACCTAACTAAGGAGTGAATCAATATTCTGGATATGGTGAGATTCATGAATTAGAGACCAAGTTTGGATGCACCATGATTAAAGAATCATTGAATAAGAGTTGTTCACTCATTGGCTAATCCATCACCAATAACTGTTAGGTGAGGTGATGAGTCAGTTGGTGAGATTGCACCACTTCACTAGAAATCATTAATCGTGGAGATTTTCACATCTTTATAGAGGGAGTGTAGGGATCTGAGAAAATAGTGGAAGCTAATTTATTTAAAAATAAAATTCCTAAATAAATTGGTCAAGTCATAATTACGGTATCTAACTTGAATCTTTGACTCTCTACAGGAAAATGTCTGCATCCAACTCATTAGCACGTATCCTGGACACACATAGACTGATCGGACCCAATTATAAAGATTGGCTCAGGAACTATAAAATCATTTTGGGTTTCGAGAAGTTAACACATGTATTAGACCAGAACCCTCCCACCTTACCAGTCCGTCCATCCACTGAATAGAGAGCATCTTTGGAAAAATGGATAGACGATATCTGATGAGCTCCAACGCCAATATGAAGATATTGGGACTGCTCGCCAAATGTTGACTCACCTGCAGGAGATGTTTGGTGAACAGAGTCGCGCAGCCAAATATCAAGTCACGAAATGACTTTTTAAGAATAAGATGCATGATGGGCAGTCAGTTCAAGATCACTATCTGATGATGATCAAGGACTTGGAAGAGATTGAGAAGCTCGGTATGAAGTTAGACTTGGATCTGCATAACGATATTATTTTGCAATCCTTGACTGATGTATATGGGCAATTTATCATGAATTATAATATGCATAAACTTCAAAATTCCTTGGCCGAATTAATGAACATGTTGTCACCACTAAGCTTTCTATGAAAGGTTCTAAAGGCTCAGTTCTTGCTATGGAACGAACTTCTTCCAAAAAAAATTCTTCTGAAAAGAAAAAAAAGTCTGCAAAAAAGCAGAAGATGGAAGGAGCAAAGAAGAAGAAGGCAGAGCCAAAGAAGAAGGCCGCTGTCAAAGAAAAGTGTTTCCATTGCAACAGTGACGGCCACTGGAAGTGGAACTGCCCTACTTACCTGGCCATCCTGAAGAATAAGAAGGAAGGTCCTTCTGGAGGTATGCTCATTATTGAGTCTAACCTTACGGTTTCTTCTGCATCTAGTTGGGTGCTTGACTCTGATTCTAGTGCTCATCTGTGCACTTCCACGTAGGGTCTTGAGTATACCAGAAGGCTGAGGGATGGAGACATGATCCTATGCATCGATAATGGAGCAAGAGTTGCTACAGTGGCGGTGGGAACATACCCTCTTCGATTACCATCCGATTTAGACTTAGTTTTAAAAGACTATTATTATGTGCCTGCAGCTAGTAGAAATTTGATTTCTGTTTCATGCTTAGCACTAGAAGGCTATGTGATTACCTTATTTAAGGACCATTGTAACATTCTTTATGAAAGAAATAAAATGCAAATGGTTTCCTTATTAACGGTCTTTATCAGCTACATATTGATGTAACTATTCTAACTATCGAGCAAAGTGAATGCCAAACGACCTAGGGATAGTCAAATGACAATATCTATGGACCTGAGATTAGGTCATATAGCAGAAGATAGGATCAACAAATTAAAAAAAATAGGCTATTGAGTCGTTGACTTTCGAATCATATCCAATTGTGAATCTTATCTTCAAGGCAAAATGACTAAACTCCCTTTTGTAGGACATGGGAAAAGGGCCACAGATCTCCTTGCCCTAGTACATACTGATGTATGCGGCCCATTTGATGTGCCGGCTAGAGGCAATTTTGTCTACTTCATCATCTTTACCAATGATCTGTCTAGGTACGGGTATGTGTATCTTATGAGACACAAGTCTGAAGCTTTTAAAAAGTTCCAAGAATTCAGACATGAAGTAGAAAAACAAACTGAAAAACCCATTAAGGTTCTTCGATCAGATCGATGAGGTGAATATCTTAGCCAAAAATTCCTAGACTATCTCAAGGAAAATGGCATAGTCTCTTAATGGACTGCACTAGGAACATCTCAACTCAATGGGATTTCAGAATGGAGAAATCAAACTTTATTGGATATGGTCCGATCCATGATGAGCTTCACAGACCTTCCTAATTTTCTTTGGGGACATTCATTGTTAACTTCAATTTATCTACTGAATAGGGTTTCCTCTAAAATCATTCCTACCACACCGTATGAGATATGGCACGGTAAGAAACCAAGTCTGAGTCATCTCAGAATTTGGGGTTGTCCGGTTCATGTCAAAAGACAACAAGCGGACAAGTTAGAGTTTAGGTCCTTCAGAGCTTGATTCATAGGATATCCTAAAGAGTCATTAGGATATTATTTCTACATTCCAGAAGACCACAATGTGATTGTGAGTCGACATGCCATCTTTCTTGAAAAATAGTTTATTCAAGATAGCGGCATTGGAAAAGCAGATTAAGCTTGATGAGAAAGTCTCATAAGTATAACGAGCTAAGGACCAATTGGAACCAAATCAGGTTGAGCCAATAAGAACACTACCTCCTCCACCTCGTAGATCGAAAAGAGTTTTTCGTCCCCCTGAAAGATACTTAGGTATTATTTCAGAGGAAGTAGAGAAAATGTTCCTCGTAGGTAATTATGCTCATGGTGATGATCCCAAAACCTACAACGAGGCGATATCAGATATCGACTCCAAGAAATGGCTAGAGGCAATGCAGTCAAAATTGACTCGATGCACTCAAACCAAGTCTGGACCTTGGTAGATCCACCAGAAGGTATAGTACCTATTGGGTGTAAATGGATCTTCAAGAGAAAGATTGGTGCAGATGGGAATGTGGAGACATTCAAGGCTAGACTAGTGGCAAAAGGTTATAGTTAACGCGAAGGCATTGACTATCAGGATACATTTTCCCTAGTGACTATGCTAAAATTCATCCGCACATTACTTGCCATTGCAGCCTATTTTGATTATGAAATATAGCGAATGGACGTGAAAATGGCAATCTTGAACGAATATCTTGAGGAAGATATCTATATGGAACAGCCACTAGGTTTCACATCCAGTGATACTGATCATAAGGTTTGCAAGCTGCAAAGGTCCATATATGGACTTAAGCAAGCATCTCGGAGCTGGAACACTCGTTTCAATGATGTGATCAAAAAGTTTGGTTTCATCAAAAATGAAGAGGAACCGTGTGTCTTCAAAAAGTCAGTGAGAGCGCTGTTGTCTTCCTCGTATTGTACGTGGATGACATCCTCCTTATTGGGAATGATATTCCCATGCTGACGACAGTCAAAATGGTTGTCCAAGGAATTCTCCATGAAAGACCTAGGTGAAGCATCCTTTATTCTAGGAATTAAGGTCTATAGGGATAGACCGAATAGGATGCTAGGACTTTCACAGAAGATGTACATAGAGAAGTACTAAAGAGGTTTAGTATGGAAAACTCTAAGAGGGGATTAATACCCTTCAGACATGGTATTCATCTTTCCAAGAAGATGTGCCCAGCACACCTGAGGAAATAGAACGCATGAGCAAGATCCCTTATGCTTCTGCAATAGGGAGCCTCATGTATGCCATGCTATGTACACGACCTGATATAGCCCATGCTGTGAGTGTCACAAGCAGATATCAGTCAAATCTAGGTGAAGAACATTGGACTTCTGTGAAATGTATCCTTAAGTACTTAAGAAGAACTAAGGATATGATGTTGGTCTTTGGTAACGGAGAACTCCAAGTCCAGGGATACACAGACTCGATTTCATGTCCGATGTAGATGATCGAAAGTCGACATCTGGAGTCTGTTTGTGTGCAATGGTGGTGCTGTCAGCTGAAAGAGTTTCAAGCAAACCATGATAGTAGATTCCACCATGGAAGCAGAATATATCGCTGCATCAGAGGCTGCGAAGGAAGCATTCTGGTACAAGAAGTTTGCTGCAGAAATCGGAGTAATACCATCAGATGCCATTCTCCTTTACTACGACAACAATGGTGCCATAATCCTTGCTAAGGAGCTGAGGTCTCACCAAAAATCCAAGCACATTGAGCGGCGATACCACCTCATCCGCGATTACCTCGAGAAGGGTTACGTCGAGGTCAAGAGAGTCGACTCCACAGATAATGTGGCAGACCCGCTTACAAAGCCATTGGACCAGCAAAAGTGAAGCCCATCTTGAGAAGATGGAACTTAGGCTTATAGCCAATTGACTTTAGAATAAGTGAGAGATTGCTTTGGATACTGACTGCTACCATTAGCAATGTTATTATTGAAGGAAATCAATAGGATCTTTAGGCATGCATTTTCCAAAATGGATTTGAAAATTAAAGTAGTATAAACTAAAATTAATAAAATATATTAATCTACAGCATGCACTTGATCTAATCATTTTAAATTTCTCAGAATTTTAGACATGCTAATACATAATTTTTTAAATTTAAGTTTGACGATCTAGCAAATCAAAATCTGCTGATCGATACAAGTTCAGAACTCATACCATGTGAGGTAGCTGATCTCGATGATCTGATCTACCAGAGAAGCTGTGGTGTCACAGCTACAATCGACACACTCATTCTGACCCTATGGTGTCCACATGGAGCTCCTAATCCGACCAAGCTCCACTGAGTGCTAGCTCCTGTCGGGTCTTAACGACTGATCCGATCGATTCAATTGATTCATTTTTTTTTAAATTTTTTGGATCTAAAAAATCAAAACAATGGAGTATGGAGGATGATGAGTTGGTGTTGAGTTTGGTGGTGATCCAATGCTCACAGCACTCGATCTCTTCCACCCAAAACCAGGTCCAACCCTAGGGTTCACTCGGCACCTAAAAAACCTGTCATTGAAAACCCTCTCATCCTCCTATTGTGAGGAGTCTTTTCATGAAATAAGTTTTTATAGAAAGATGACTTTTTAAAATCCTATAAACTTTATTAAATATATCTAAAATTGGGTTGTCCTTAGATATAAAAATCAATAAAAGAATACAAGATGGAAGGAAAAATAAAGTGCCTATAGGATTCTACTGACCTTCACTCCAAGATTTTTTTTGCCCAAAACCAAGCCCAATCACTTTCAAATTTTTATTCATAAGGTAACCCCTCGGCTTTACACAAAAAAATCTTATATTATGCATGAAAGTTAAATAGAATTCTGTATGCGAGGCATAGGTTAGATTGGTTTGAATAGTTCAACCAACTCTAGTATTGATCCAAATGGGTCTTATCCTTTTTCTCAACACCTATATCCAGAGGGCCGTGACGAGCAGAAGGGACTCTACTTCTTACTTGCTCTCTATCAGAAATCACCCAAAAAATGTGAGACAAACAGTTAGGGCATTGGAGAATAAGAATGAAGCGAGCGAGGAGGTTTCAACCAAACAAACTCTTTTAATCAAATTCTACAAAATTGATCTCTCCAAAACTGGACCAGGTCAACATGAGAAGAAGAGTAGGCACAAATATCCTTTGTGCATTCAAAACATTCATGTGAATTCATAATTTCATCTGTGGAGAGTTGTGTCCAGATAGGGTGGCACAGAGAAAATTTCAAAACTTTGTTGACTTGTTCAGGTCCAATATGTTTTGTCCAAACCAATTTATCATAGATCTAACTAGATTAGAGTGTGAACCAACCAAATTTGGCTGACTTAACCCAAATTAATAATTTACTAAATCAAATTAGAAATTAATTAGGTTTTCAGCCCTGATAAATTAGGGTCAAATCTTCCATAAGCGATTAGGTCATTCTCTATGGATCAGATCGGGTCAAAAACCAATTGAATCAATTTCAATTCAAACTTAATCTAATTCCTCACGCTCAACAATGCTAATTAATCTCTAAATAAATATAGGAGCTCAATCTGGGTGGGTGTTGGCAATAGAGTTTCATCAACATTAAACTCTTGTGAAAGTCCCAACTAGTGGGCTCCAACCTAGAGTCCAAATGAATCGAATGTTTAATGATCATAGATCCCAGACCAGTGGACTCTTGATCAAGGTCCCAAATGAGTATGACTCAGAGTCTCAGTCCACTAGGACTCTTGCGTCTAATGTCAGTCCAGTAGGACTCTGATCATAGAGTTCTTCAGATCAAGGGATACTCTACAGAGAGTCCCGGACAAGGACTCAGAGTCCCAATCCAGTTGGGGAGCACTTGGTCATAAAGTCCAGTCAATGGGGACTCTTCACCATAGAGTCTTAGATCATCGAGACTCAATATCAGCCCTCAGTCAGTAGAAAACTCCTTACTATGTTGACCCCATAGGTCGATATCCTAAGCCAACGGCCATAAAACTAATTTTTTGTACCAATCGGATGTGACCATCTAGCAATGGTACTGACGTGCTATCACCGAATAGGTGAATATTGTAATGACAAACATCACAGGAAACCCCGTTGTGGGCATATGTCCTATCGTAAATTATCCCTTTGACCTGCATCTTGCACGTCCATCATGCATGGACTACCCTGACCAAGGAGTTTCTAAATTGAAATTACAGCCAATGCACTTGCTCCAACACTTGGACATATACGGGGTCAATCACAGCCAAATCGAGTAGCACTCGACCACTAGTGCACCCTTCGATCCGTAAGTCGGGATACGTTCATCAGAGAGTTCTTGACTGCACCCATAGCCTGTCCATCATGATTAGAATTCAGTAGTCGATATCTAGTCTGACGTTGCTTGTAAGTCACCGTAGTGGTTTCAGGTCTAGGAATACTTAACCATATCCTTCAGCAAGTAGAGCAACTCTGATAGTAGAAGCTCTATAATGCGATCACGTTCAGATGAAATGTACCCCTATACTTTCACCCGCATGCCATTAATATTACTCTCCATATTTCTGGTTAAGAGACAATCAAACACTTATGGCACACAAATGATCTACACTCGAACGTTGTCATCTTGTAGAATAATGTGTATCATTTGGTCGCGACTAATTTAAGGACCTAAATGATTTAACTCCTTTATCGAGTCTAAAAGCCCTAAGGACTTCATCACAAAAGTGTTCATTATAGAAAGATGTATAAAGTTGATGAAAAGGCCAAAATAATAATTTATATTAATAATTCAAGTTACAATTAATATTACCTTAACCATCATATCAAGTTGATTGACTTTAGGATATAATTTCTTAATAACTCTCACTTATACTAAAAGCACTCAGAATTAGTATCGAATACCCATCTTCCAATTTATGATTATCGAACTTTTGTGATTCTAGACAACTTTAGAAAGGGGTCGCCACGTTCTTTCTTCCATCGATCTTCTAAAACTCGACTGTTCATTCTTGCTCCATGATTTCATCATACAAGTGGGGTGTACACGTAGAATATGTTTGGGCGCTGATTGGCCTTTCGGGCTCCTTCGCTTGAGCTATGCTCTAGTACTGTCACATTATAGTAGAATCGGACCATCCAAGGAGGGTGCCACTCCCAACTCATCGATAAAACTTTCAATTAGCATATCAGCTTCCTTCGTAGCATCAGATGGCAATCGACATACTCCGTCCTCGCATATAAGATCGGCATAGTATGCCTGCTTGAAAACTCTTCTAGCAACCGCTCCACTATTTAGGTAAATACAAAAAATCGACACAATTTGCCATCATCATGATCTGACTAAAAAGTATAGAATCAGATATCCCCAAATTCCGTTAGTCAAGTCAGAATCTCCATAGATCATCTCGGAGCCTATGCTTGCTCCTTCAGTATCTCAAATACTTCAGGATTATCTCACAACCCCTTTCTATGATTTCACCTGGGGTCAACTGGTATCTGCTCACTAACTCCTAGTGAGGATGCCACGTCTAGTCTCGGACACATCATGTGTACATAATATAACCCAATGCCAAAGCATATGGTATTCTTTACTCATACGCTTTCTCTTTGAGGAGTTGTGCGGACAATCCCTCTCGACGAGAAAAATTCAGGCCTATTCAAAAGATAGCCCTTCTTTGAATCCCATGCTAACCTCTTTCAGCACATGGTATCGATGTACGTGGACTAGAACCAAATCCAAGCAACCTTTTAGATCTATCCCTATAAGATCCTCATCCCTAGGATGTAGGAAGCTTCTCCCAAGTCCTTCATGGAGAATTGAGACGATAAGCCAAATCTCTATTCTTTGTAATGCCAGGGATGTCATTTTGAATTAGAGAATTCATTCAACAACAGTACAAGGAATACAACAACAGAACCATTGTCCATTAACATGCAGGTTCTTCCATTTCTTAACGAAGCCATATGTTCTGATTTACTTTATTTTAAAAATGCATACTTCCAACTCGCGGCCTGCTTTAATCATAGAGGATCTTTGAAGCCTGCATACCTTGACTCGTCTGTGGATGTAAAAATCCTTAAGGCTATATCATAACACCTCTTCATTCAGCCTCTCCATTTAAGAAAGCTATCACATCCCATGCCAGATCTCAAGTCTAGTATGCCATTATCGCGCATGATCGAATAGATTGAGCATTGCCACTTAGAAAAATTGTTCTCATTATAATCAATACAATAATGTTGACGATATCCCTTGGCAACTTAAAAGGACTTTATAGTCTTCACCTTCCATCTGCACCCATTTTCTTTGAATCCACTTACACCCAATGGATTACCCCTTAGGTGGTCAATAGTGTCCATATATTGTTGACCTTCATGGATCCATTTCGAATTCCATGGCTTTCAGCCCATATCGAGTCGGACCCACTGCATGGCCATGTAGGTGATTGGATCCTCCATCGTTCCATCGGGAGTTCGACAAGATCACGTTTGAACTATGAAACCGTAGTACATGTTCCAATTGATCAGTACTCTATCAGATCTTTCTTGGTGCTATTCAAAATCTCTGGAATGAATCTATCAATCATGTCTATGAGGTTACTAGAATGATGTGGTTCTTCCACCGGTTGACTTTATTAGTTCATTTAGGCAGTTGTTTTCACTAAGGAATTTTTTCCAAAGACATGCTCATATTGCTGATCGAACATCTTTTGTTCTCAGCAAGATAGAAGTAATAAACCCCTAGTTTCTTGGATATCCTATGAACAAGCATTTATCGAAATCTAGGTCCAAGGCTTTTTCGATTGCAAATTTAACTAGCCAGCATCCCCAAACTCTAAAATAGAGAGTATCGGTACGCCCAGTCCATATCTTCATATGGAGTCATAGCAATAGACTTGCCTTCAAAATATTATTCAAAATAAAAATAGGCAGTCTAGTGCATAACCCCAAAATGAAATCAGTGTAGACTTGTAACCCCATCATGGATCGAGCTATATCCAACAGGGTTCGATTACTCCTTCAGATTCACCATTTGGATGTTCCAGGAGGAATCCATTGTTGAGAGAATCCATTCTTCTCCTAGGATATGTCAAAACTCATTGAAAAGATATTCCACGCTCCTCGGTCAGATCGAAGAAATTTTAATACTCTTCCCAAGATTGTTTCTACTTCATTTCGATATCGTATTGAACATTACAAATGAATTCAATTTACTCTTCATAAGATAGACATACCATACCTAGATAGGTCTCAGAAATGTAATATGAAGTAGTGGTTAAACCACCTCTAGCACATTTGGCTCATAGTCTATACATCTGTATGTAACTAACCTAGAAGCTCAATGACTGCTCACCCTTTCATCAAAAGGTGATTTGGTCATCTTACAAGAAAATAGGACTTCACAGGTATTCAATGATTCACAATTATTAATGTCAATGATTACTCTCTTGACATAACCTGTTATCCTATCTTTGTTTATATGAACCAAGCCTATAGTGCCAAAGATAAGATTAGTGACATTATCTAGTTCTGGTCGTTATTCAATGTGTACATTACACCAATAGGCATATGATAAAATAAAATGATATTTCTTAATTATCCTTGCATTGATTGTGACATTCATCATAATGATATCGCATAATGTTTCTTTATTGATAAACTATAACCATCTTTGGGCAAAAAGCCCAAGGATATTATGTTATCATAAAGATGGACAATAGTGACAGTCACTTAAAATGACACTTTATTTTGGGAAAATAGTCAAGAGTTCAATGCTAGGTTAAACTTGACTTTCATCCCCAACATTAAGAAATCTATCATCATTCTCAAATTTTTCTACCAATTTTGAAGTCCATGCAATAATTACATATATGAATCGGAATGCCTGAGTATTAATACCTAGGATAGATGTATCTATATTGGAAAATTGCAAGTATTATCATATTAACAGTCTTAACCGCAACCACTTTGCTGATTTTTTCTATCAACCAGGGTAGAGGACAATTCCTCTTTGGGCTCTGCTATTAGGGTCAACACTAGACTTCCTTGTTCTTAGGTCCTAAACACTTGCCACTGTCCAAACAGTGAACGAGGCGACTACTCTAGCCATTCTAATTATCAAAAGAAAAATATGAAACCTTTATTAGTACTTGAATTAATTAATCCTAAAGCACTTGGATTTAGTCTAAAGGTTCTTCCACTATTTTTAATGAATGGTTAGCCCTACTCCAATCGAGGAATTACACTAACTTCTTAACGAATATTGGAATCCACATGGAACTACATACAGGCCCGAGGAAGCTCTAGCTAACCCATGTGTATCTACAGCGTAGGTTCAACAATTAATTATTTTTTTAATAATATTTAGTATTTAGGTTTTGCCCCCAGATGCCAAATCAGTAGGCTATGGCCTCCACTGAAAAGGTCTTGGTTTAGGGTCCAACCATTAACATGATTGACTTCGATGCATCAAACCATGATAATCAGGTCACGAGGAAAGCTTGGCCTAATCTGATCACACTAAGAGAGTGCGACCTAATGCATCATGATGCTTATAGTAATTCAATATCCAATAAACATCAGGTGTAAGGCACCTCAATGTATCACCAGAAAATTAGACTATTAGTATTCAACTTATAGGAGGCTATGATTTGGTTTCCCATAACTTAGTCATTTTAAGACTAATAATTTAGAGAATTTAGTTTACATGTGATTTAAATATTAGAAAGGACATGACCAAATTACTCCTACTGACTTCACAAGTAAAATTCTCCCACTGGCTTCATCAATCAAATAGGTTAGGATTAAGATCAATTTAAGCCATGGCCAACCAGTTCATCATTACTGATTGAAATCAGTCCAAACTGAATTCCTAATAACCATGGTGTTAGTCTGAATCACTAAGTTGATCTAATCAAATTCCAAATGAATCATTCAGCAATAAGTAAGTCAGTGAAAAGAATATGCCATTAACTCATCAAATGATCAAATCAAGTGTGAGTAGCTCCCAATTATTAGTTCTAAACTGCAAACTTACCTTAGACACAAATCGGTTAATTAGGTTAATCTGAATCAACTTAGCAATTTCGGGTTAGACCGCTTAGCATGAATTAAGGTCCATCTTTGGTCTTGTTGAAGATATGGACTCATCCAACAATAAACCATTGGAGCTGATTCTAGAGGTTTCCTTTGATCTAATCTAAATTTAAACTTGGTTAGATTTGATCAATTACTCTAGATTAATCCATTTCTTTAACTAACCTTAGGTCTAACTGGAAGGGACCCCAATCTAGGATTGCCGATGGATAGATCTAAAACTTTTTTCTCAAGATCAGATATGAAAGACTTAAATAAAAATTAATATTTATTTAAATAAATATATAAATATCTAAATCTCAGATAAATGATCAAGCGTATGATATTAAATCAAAAATTAAAATCAAATAAGAAAGAAAAGGTTGATCAAATCAATCTATATCTACACTACATCAAATGCAGGTATGAAGTTAATTAGATCAGATCTATTTACCTGAGAAGTTGATATTCTAACTTGCCTAATATGGACTTGAGATGAATCCACAACCGCACACATACCGAACCTCTAAGGAGTCATTCACACGAGGGCCCACGAATACGATCAGAGATCCTAACGGTTGATCCGATGCTTCCTTCTTCGAAACATGGACATTCCAAAATACCAAAAGAAAAGAGAAAGATTTGTGATGCTAAGACACCTCTCAAAAGCTCACAAAAAGGGAGGAAAAGATCTGCGAACAAATCCCTAAAAGAAAACTCCCCTTCTTTCTCTTTGTTTCTTTTTTTCAGGACACCCTAATTTGTGATTTTAATTATTCTCCATGACCAAGATGAATTCTCTAATTTTTCTACAGTAAAGAGGACTCTCAAATATCTATTAATCCATAAAGTTTTAGTCAAAGTTTCTTTTAAATAAAGAGAATTATAGAGTCCAAGTTAGATTAAAATCCTAGAACTAGGAAGGACCAAATAAGGAAAGTTTGTGGGGCGCCTGCACCTTTTTTCTGTCGGGGACCAGCAAAGGGGAACACAAAAAAGTCCTATTTATCATTGAAAAATCAAAGAAATAAGGTCAAGGACAGGTTGGCATAACTTATGGGAAGAGTTTTGGTTGATAAGGATTTCTATCTCATAGATCCTTAAGCAAACTAATTCCCCTTTTGCTTTTGGTCTCCAACAAACTTGCATATGAGAAAAAAGGAAGAGAGAAGGGAGGCATGAGAACCTTAGTCATTGAGATATGCTCATTAAAATAATATATAAAGAGAAAAGGTGGGGCGTGAGGAAGGTGGCGCAGGAATAGGGGGAGTCCTAGTCACATAGACTCCTGCTTTGACTTGGCCAACAGGGTCTTTTAACCAAATAAAATAAGGGGCTAAACCAAAACCCAATTAAATTAAGACCCTAATCCATTTAAGACTTAATTAAATAAATTAATTATATTTAATTTTAATTTAAACTTTTTAATCAAAATTAAAAAATTGGTTGATCGAGTCCTAGTTAGACTAGACTAGTTCTTCTTTGCCACTTACTTTATCCAATTAAGCCAATTGAACTTGATCGATGCAAGTCCAAACTGAATTCTAATAATTATATTTAATTAACTAATTTTAGCCTTTCTGACTTAATCAAATATAAAGCTATTAATAATCAAATTGCTTATCGATTCTCTTGTATACTTTGCACTAGGTTTAAACACCAAAATCGTATTGATTGTTTACCCTAAAACGATTCTAAATCGTTTGATTAACATCCGATCGGAACATTAAACTCTAATGTATGTGACTTCCATAGGTCCGACCTAAGCTAAAGTATGAAATAAAAATTTTTTACCAACTAAGTGATCATCTAGCAATGATATCGACGGTCGTAGATCGAAAAAGTATAGAACTGAAGGAAAATCGTGATTCCCAAGATCAAGGTTCGTTCAGATCTGATCGGATTGAGAGATTATTTCAAAAATTTTTTTCTTAATCTAGATTTAGATCTGAGATATTTTAAATCTAATCTTTATTATTATTAATAATTAAAATAAATTTAGATAAATTAAATCAATTTAATTACCTTAACGTAGGTAATTCCTATTACCCATTGATGGATCCTGTAGCAGCGGGAATATTCTGCGGATCTACCATGCAAGACCTGCTTCTATCGGTTATCCACTTGGGTTGGATCTGGAGTCTCTTTCTTCTCTACACGTCTCAAAAAATTAGAATCTGAATCTGATTTGGAGGATCTTCAAAAATACCTTTCGAAATCAGCAGTTGTCCTTTGCGCCAGCCGCAGCCTTCTAGCTTTTTTGTCACCTTTTCTGCCTAGATTGCCCCACCAAACATGGATCCCAAAACTACTTTGGCTGTGAGAGGAGAGGAGAAGATGGTCTTGGCATGGAGGAGGAGTGAGAGAGCAGGCTTGGCAATGGAGAATTGTATTGCACTTTGAAGTTGGGCGCAGGGTCCTTATTTATAGGACTATGCGTTGATGGATTCCAACTCCTCTTCTTCCCAACCATCAGACCTTCGTGAAATCAGATCTAAATCTGTTTGGTGGGAATGGAGTCTCCTTGATCATCCTTACGATGGTGCCCTAAGATCAATCAAACTTGGCTTCTTAGGAGAAGTCTAATCGAAAATCCAAAAAGGAGATGGAGTCTCTATCCAATAGGGACTCCTGGGCGCCTCCAGCTTGGGCCACACGCAAGGGTGGCATGCGCCCTCCTCCTTGCTAGGTTCTGTAGGGACAAGCCCCACTAGCTCTCCAATATGTGCATGAACACGTGGATAGAAGTCCAAAGATCAATGGTCAACATATTGGACCAGTCAAAGGTCCAACTTTTGGACCAAAGTCATAAGGCGAGAAATGGAATTGACCAAAAATGGTGGTAATTGTTCTTACAAAATAAACAACCCTTTTCTAATCTGGACAGGCTCCAGTCTAGACCAAGTGAAAGGCTCCTGATCGAGCACAAACTTCTTTGGCCTCAGTCAGGATAACTATTTATGTAGTAAAAGAAGAACATTAGGTTAATCGAGTGCTTAACCCATGATTTTCTTTGAACCTAATTGAATTCTTATCAGAGTTCAATTGACTGAATTAGTTCAATTGATACACCAGATTCAACCTCTTTTGTGTGACCCAGTTAGATTTAAGTTTTGCGTGGCGTGCTTTGGTAATGGGATATTGTTCATGATCTCTTATCATCGACACCATCGAAACTCCTTTCGATGTGATCGAAAACTCTTCTGATTTCGACAGCTAGAATGATCGATCATCTAAATCATTTTAATTGCTCCAAAATCCATATGACACCTAGCAGTATATGGGTGGCAAATCCCACAGAGCTGAATGCGAACCTCTTTGGTGCACTACCTATGTGATTAAGTTCTTCTATTCTGAGCCCCGTCAGATTTGGGTTATGCTTGAAACTCGTCAAAACCCTAGTTTCTGTCATATGATGTAATCATCGATTCCAAGGTTCCGATGTGAAAACCTAAATAAAAACTATTTCTATTATTTCACTCTGCCATGGCCGATAAGATTTTGGAACTTGATTTCTCATGATCATCATTAGGCTGCCTCCTCTACCACCGAGGTAGATAGATCTCCATTCTTGATGCAATCAAGTTCCTACAATGGCATGCTATAGCTAACATTACACCTCAGTTCCATATGCGCTAGGAGACCGAGTTATGGTGTAGTCAAACTATAACACCTCAAGCTTGGAACTATCGATGCCCTCAGATCAAAGGAACCAACAACACCACTTACAGCATCGAGTCATCATTGATGAGAAGGTAGGACTTTCCTAATGACTACTCGAGGTGCGTCACGGCTCGAGTCCCTCATCTTTAACGAGTACCTATATCTCGCTCCATGTCCCCACACCGTAGACTCAAGACTTCATCTACTAAGAGAAGTGATTGTACCACCAACCTTTCAGAATCAATCACCATCCTCATGATGTCCTTTGGTCGGAAGCATTGTTATAGTAATAATGATTATTCATGTCTTAAATTTTCAACTCTTGAAAATATGAATTATATTTACCATAACTCAAAGGATATTTCACAGGACACTAATACACATATTGTGATAGAAAAATAACCATTTTATTGATTTTAGTCAAAATTATAATTTTGCCCTAGAAGTGTTATTCAAGTGTCAGCAATTTTGCTTCTAGGGCACATATATCTATAATCT
>QRFJ01001177.1:188078-261085 GCA_006176705.1 Cocos nucifera
TGGAGTATGATCAAGATGGAATTGACCACTCCAAGAGTTGGAGAAGAATGTATCACTATATTTTAATATAGCAAAATCTTGGCCAGATTAATCCATCAGATGGATTTGATATTTTAAAATACAATGTGGACAACCTGATCAAGTTGATAGTTGAACTTTGAGGTGTCCTACGAGCATTATGGTCAAGGGGATGAATTATATGAAAACTATATCCGCATGGGTTCTAAGGATGGTGTTCTACACCTTCGACCTATCCGACCGTCGGATATCATTGCTAGATGATCACTTTAGTTGGTACAAAAATTTATTTCTATACTATTAGCTTAGGTTCGGACCTATGAAGTCACATACATTAGAGTTTATGTTCCGATCGGATGGTTAATCAACGATTTAGAATCGTTTTAGGGTTAAACAATCAATACGATTGGTGTTTAACCTAGTGCAAGTATTACAAGAGGATCGATTAGCAATTTGATTATTAATTAGCTTAATTTGATTAAGTCAGAAGGCTAAAATTAAGTTTAATTAAATATAATTTAATTAGATTCAGTTTGGACTTGATCGGATCAAGTTCAATTGGCTTTATTGGATAAGTTAAGTGCAAAGAAGAACTAGTCCTAGTCTAACTAGGACTCGGATCAACCCAATTTTTTAATTTGATTAAAAAGTTTAATTAAAATTAAATATAATTAAATTTAATTTAATTAAGTCTCTTAAATGGATTAGGGTCTTATTTAATTGGGTTGGTTTACCCTTATTTTTATTTGGTTAAAAGACCCTGTTTGACCAAGTCAAAGCAGGAGTCCTAGTGTGACTAGGACTCCCTATTCCTGCGCCACCTAATCCTCACGCCCCACCCTTTTCTCTTTATATTTTTATGAGCATAATCTTCATGCCTAAGGTTTCTCATGCCTCCCTTCTCTCTTCCTTTTTCTCATATGAAAGTTTGTTGGAAGACCAAGTCAAAAGGGGAATTAGTTTTGCTTAAGGATTCTATGAGATAGAATCCTTATCAACCAAAACTCTTCCCATAAGTATGCCAACCTGTCCTTCCTTATTTTCTTTGATTTTCATGATAAAATAGGACTTTTTTGTGTGTCCCCCTTTGCTGGTCCACGACAGAAAAAAAGGTGCAGGCGCCCCAACAACTTTCCTTATTTGGTCCTTCCTAGTCTAGGATTTTAATCTAACTTGGACTCTATATATCTCTTTATTTAAAAAGAACTTTTGACTAAAACTTTTATGGATTATAGATATTTGAGAGTCCTCTTTACTGTAGAAAAATTAGAGAAAAATTCATCTTGGTCATGGAGATATTGAAAACACAAATTAGGGTGTCTAAAAAAAGAACAAAGAAGAAGAAGGGAGTTTTCTTTTAGGGATTTTGTTCCAGATCTTTTCCTCCCTTTTTGTGAGCTTTTGAGAGGTGTCTTAGCATCACAAATCTTTCTCTTTTCTTTTGGTATTTTGGAATGTCCATGTTTCGAAGAAGGAAGCATCGGATCAACCGTTAGGATCTCTGATCGTATTCGTGGGCTCGTGTGAATGACTCCTAGAGGTCAGGTATGTGTGCGGATTGTGACTTCATCCTCAAGTCCATATTAGCAAGTTAGAATATCTAACTTGCTCAGGTAATAGATCTGATCTATTAACTTCATACCTGCATTTGATGTAGTGTAGATATAGATTGATTTGATCAACCTTTTCTTTCTTATTTGATTTTAATTTTTGATTTAATATCATACCTTGATCATTTATCTGAGATTTAGATATTTATATATTTATTTAAATAAATATTTAATTTATTTAAGTCTTTCACTATCTGATCTTGAAAAAGTTTTAAGATCTATCCATGCAATCCTAGATTTGGGTCCTTCAGTTAGACCTAAGGTTAGTTAAAGAATGGATTAATCTAGAGTAATTGATCAAATCTAACCAAGTGTTAAATTAGATTAGATCAAGGAAACTCTAGAATCAGCTCCAATGGTTATTGTTGGATGAGTCCATATCTTCAACAAGACCAAGATGGACTTAATTCATGGCTAAGCGGTCTAACCCGAAATTGCTAAGTTGATCAGATTAAACCTAATTAACCGATTGGTGTCTAAGGTAAGTTTGGCAGTTTAGACTAATAATTGGGAGCTACTCACACTGATTTGATCTTTGATGAGTTAATGGCATATTCTTTTCACTGATCTTACTTACTTGGCTGACATGATCATTTGGAATTTGATTAGATCACTTAGTGATTCGGACTAACCCATGTTATTAGGAATCAGTTTGACTGATTTCAATCAGTATGATTGAACTAGGTGCCCATGGACTTAAATTGATCTTAATCCTAACCTATTGACTTGATGAAGCCAGTGGGAGAATTTTACTTGGTGAAGTCAGTAGGAGTAATTTGGTCCATGTCCTTTCTATCTTTAAATCACATGTAAACTAAATTCTCTAAATTATTAGGTCCTTAAAATGACTAAGTTATGGGGATAACCAAATCATAGCCTCCTATTAAGTTGAATACTAATAAGTCTAATTTTCTGGGTGAACATTGGAGGTGCCTTACACCTGATGTTTATTTGGATATTGAAATTACTATACATCATGATGATTAGGTCGCACTCTCTTAGTGGTGATCAGATTAGCCAGAGCTTTCCTCGGACCTGATTATCATTGGTTTGATGCATCGAAGTCAATCATGTTAATGGTTGGACCTAACCAGACCTTTTCAGTGGAGGCCATAGCCTACTGATTTGGCATCTGGGGCAAAACCTAAATACTAAATATTATTTAAAAAAATAATTAGTTGTGAACCTACCTGTAGATACACATGGGTTAGCTAGAGCTTTCCTCGGGCCTGTATGTAGTCCATGTGGATTCCAATATTCGTTAAGAAGTTAGTGTAATTCCTCGAATTGGAGGTAGAGGCTACCAATTCATTAAAAATAGTGGAAGAACCTTTAGACTAAAGTCCAAGTCTTTAGGATTAATTAATTCAAGTACTAATAAGGTTTCATATTTTTCTTTTAGATAATTAGAATGGCTAGAGTTAGTCCGCCTCGTTCACTGTTGGACAGTGGCAAGTGTTTAGGACCTAAGAACAAGGAGTCTAGTGTTGACCCTAATAAGGCAGACCCAAAGAGGAATTGTCCTCTAAACCCAATAGGTTGAATAGAAAAAATCAGCAAGTGGTTGCTGGTTAAGACTGTTATATGATAATACCTTGCAATTTCTCCATATATGATACATCTACCTAGGTATTAGATACCAGGCATCCGATTCATATATGTAATTTATTGCATGGACTTCAAATTGGTAGAAAATTTGAGAATGATGATAGATTTCTTAATGTTGGGGATGAAAGTCAAGTTTTAATCCTAGCATTGAAAACTCTTGAACTATTTTCCAAAAATAATAGTGTCATTTTAAGTGACTGTCACTATTGTCCATCTTTTATGATGAACATAATATCCATTGGGCTTTTGGCCCAAGATGGTTATAGTTTATCAATAAAGGAACATTATTGCGATATCATTATGAATGATGTCACAATAATGCAAGGATAATTAAGAAATATCATTTATATTTTATCATAGCCTATTGGTGTAATGTACACATTGAATAAACGACCAAAACTAGATAATGTCACTAATGCTTATCTTTGGCACTATAGGCTTGGTCATATAAACAAGAATAGGATTAACAGGTTAGTCAAGGAGAGTATCATTGACATTAATAATTGTGAATCATTGAATACCTGTGAGTCCTATTTTCTTGGTAAGATGACCAAATCACCTTTTGATGGAAAGGGTGAGCAGGCCATTGAGCTTCTAGGTCTAGTACATACCGATGTATATGGACCTATGAACAAATGTGCTAGAGGTGGGTTTTACTACTTCATTACATTTACTGATGACCTATCTAGGTATGGGTATGTCTATCTTATGAAGAGTAAATTTGATTCATTTGTAATGTTCAAACGATATCGAAATGAAGTAGAAAAACAACTTGGGAAGAGTATTAAAATTCTTCGATCTGACCGAGGAGGTGAATATCTTTTCAATGAGTTTTTGACATATCTAGGAGAGAATGGGATTCTCTCACAATGGATTCCTCCTGGAACATCATAATGGTGAATCTGAAAGGAGTAATCGAACCCTGTTGGATATAGCTCGATCCATGATGGGGTTTACAAGTCTACTGATTTCATTTTGGGGTTATGCACTAGAAACTGCCTATTTTATTTTGAATAATATTTTGAGCAAGTCTATTGCTATGACTCCATATGAGATATGGACTGGGCGTAAGCCGATACTCTCTTATTTTAGAGTTTGGGGATGTCTGGCTTATGTTAAATGTTTGCAATCGAAAAAGCTTGGACCTAGATTCGATAAATGCTTGTTCATAGGATATCCCAAGGAAACTAGGGGTTATTACTTCTATCTTGCTGAAGAACAAAAGATGTTCGTCAGCAATAGAGCAGTCTTTTTGGAAAAAAAATTCCTTAGTGAAGGAACAACTGCCTCTAATATTGAACTTAATAAAGTTCGACAGGTGGAAGAACCAACACATTCTAGTAAACCTACATAACTAGATTGGATAAGATCAAATCCAGAGATTATTGAAATAGCACCAAGAAGATCTGATAGAGTACTGCATCAATTGGACATGTACTACGGTTTCATAGTTCAAAACGGTGATCTTGTCGAACTCGATGGGAACGATGAGGATCCAATCACCTACATGGCCATGCAGTGGTCCGACTTCGATATGTGGCTGAAAGCCATGGAATTCGAAATGGAGTCCATGAAGGTCAACAATATATGGACACTAGTTGATCCACCTAAAGGGGTAAAATCCATTGGGTGTAAGTGGATTTTCAAAAGAAAATGGGGTGCAGATGGAAAGGTGAAGACCTATAAAGTCCTTTTAGTTGCCAAGGGATATCGTCAACATTATTGTATTGATTATGATGAGACATTTTTCCTAGTGGCAATGCTCAAATCTATTCGGATCATGCTTGCGATAGTGGCATACCTAGACTATGAGATCTGGCAAATGGATGTGAAAATAGCTTTCTTAAATGGAGAGCTGAATGAAGAGGTGTATATGATATAGCCTAAGGATTTTACATCCACAGACGAGTCTAAGGTATGCAGGCTTCAAAGATCCATCTATGGATTAAAGCAGGCATCGCGGAGTTGGAATATGCATTTTAATAAAGTAATCAGAACATATGGCTTCGTTAAGAATGGAGAAGAATCCTGCATGTATAAATGGACCAATGGTTCTGTTGTTGTATTCCTTGTACTGTATGTTGATGACATTCTCTTAATTCAAAATGACATCCCTGCATTACAAAGAATAGAGATTTGGCTATCGTCTCAATTCTCCATGAAGGACTTGGGAGAAGCTTCCTACATCCTAGGGATGAGGATCTATAGGGATAGATCTAAAAGGTTGCTTGGATTGTTCTAGTCCACGTACATCGATACCGTGCTGAAGAGGTTCAGCATGGAGAATTCAAAGAAGGGCTATCTTTTGATAGGCCATGAAATTTTTCTCTCGAAGAGGGATTGTCCGACAACTCCTCAAGAGAAAGCGTATGAGTAGAATACCATATGCTTTGGCATTGGGTTATATTATGTACACCATGATGTGTCCGAGACTAGACGTGGCATACTCACTAGGAGTAGTGAGCAGATACCAGTTTGACCCAGGTGAAAATCATTGAAAGGTTGTGAAGATAATCCTGAAGTATTTGAGAAATACTAAGGAGCAGTGGCTCATCTATGGAGATTCTGACTTGAAACTTATGGGATATACTGATTCTACTTTTTAGTCAGATCATGATGATGGCAAAATTGTGTCAGATTTTGTATTTATCCTAAATAGTGGAGCGGTCTGCTAGAAGAGTTTCAAGCAGCATACTATAGCCGATTCTATATGCGAGACGGAGTATGTCGTTGCATCTGATGCTACGAAGGAAGCTGTATGGCTATGAAAGTTTATCGATGAGTTGGGAGTGGCACCCTCCTTGGATGGTCCGATTCTACTATACTGTGACAGTACTAGAGCCATAGCTCAAGCGAAGGAGCCGAAGGCACATCAGCGCCCCAAACATATTCTACGTCGCTACCACCTTGTATGAGAAATCATGGAGCAAGATGACGTCGAGTTTTAGAAGATCGATGGAAAGAAGAACGTGGCCGACCCCTTTACTAAAGTTCTAGGAATCAAAGAGTTCGATAATCATAAATGGAAGATGGGTATTCGATACTATTCTGAGTGGCTTTAGTCTAAGTGAGAGTTATTAGAAATTATATCCTAAAGTCAATCAACTAGATTATAGATGGTTAAGCTAAATATAATTGTACTTGAATTATTAATAAATAAAATTATTATTTTGGCCTTTTCATCACTTTATACATCTTTCTATAATGAACACTTTTGTGATGAAGTCCTTAGGGCTATTTAGACTCGATAAAGGAGGTTTTATCATTTAGTCCTTAAATTAGTTCGCGACCAAATGATACACTATTACTCAAGATGACAACGTATCGAGTGTAGATCATTGTGTGCCATAAGTGTTGATTGTCCTCTTAACCAAGAAATATGGAGATAATATTATGGCATGCGGGTGAAGTATAGGGGTACATTTCACTGAACGTGATCCAATTATAGAGCTCTCTACTATCAAGAGTTGCTCGCGAAGGATATGGGTATAAGTATTCCTTAGACCTGAAACCACTACGGTGACTTACAAGCAACTCATGATACTTAGATATCGGACTACCTGAATTTCTAATTCAGTGATGGAAGGCTATTGGGTGCAGTCAAGAACTTGTGAAGTCGATGTGTGTGTCAAGATGGGATTGACCCCTCCAAGTGTTGGAGCAAGTGCATTGCTGTATTTCAATTTAGAAAATCCTTGGTCAGGGTAGTCCATATGATGGATGCATCAAGGTCAAAGGGATAAATTATACGATAATCATATGCCACAGGTTCATTGATGTTGCATTACAATTATTCAACCTATTCGGACGTCAGGTACCATTGCTAGATGGTCACATCGATTGGTACAAAAAATTAGTTTTTATGCCGTTGGCTTAGGATTCGAACCTATGGGGTCACACATAGTAGGAGTTTCTACCTGAGCTGATGGCTGATATTGAGTCTCGATGATCTAAGACTCTATGGTGAAGAGTCCCATTGGACTGCGACTTTATGACCAAGTGTCCCACTGGATTGGGACTCTGAGTCCTTGTCCGGGACTCTCTGATAGAGTATCCTGATGATCTGAGACTCTATGATCAAGAGTCCTACTGGACTGAAACATTATGACCAAGAGTCCTAGTGGACTGAGACTCTGAGTCATACTCATTTGGGACTCTCTGATCAAGAGTCCCACTGGTCTGGGACTCTATGATCATAAATTCGATTCATTTGGGACACTAGGTTGAAGAGTCCCACTAGTTTGGGACTCTTCAAGAGTTTTATGTTGATGAAACTCTATTGCCCAAACACCCACCAGATTGAGACTCTATATTTATTAGAGGATTAATTAGCAATTTGATTGAGCGATGAGGATTCGATTAAGTTTGATTGAATTTGATTCAATTGGGTTTGACCCGATCTGATCATGAGATGACCTAATCGCTATGGAAGATTTGACCCTAATTTGATCAGGGGCTGAACCTAATTAATTTCTAATTTGATTAGAAATTTATTAATTTGGGTTAAGCCAAATTTGGTTGGTTTAACCTAATCTAATTAGATCTAGATAAATTGGTTTGGACAAAACCAATTAGGACCAAGTCAAACAAAGTTTGAATTTTCTCCTGTGCCACCCTATCTGGACCCACAACCTTCTTCACATGAATTATGAATTCACATGAATGTTTTTAATGCACAAAAGGATATTTGTGCCTCTCTTCTTTCTCATGTTGACCTGGTCCAAGTGTTGGAGCAGATCAAATTTTGTAGAATTTTGAATTCAAAGAGTTTGGTTTGGTTGAAACCTCCCTCTCCCTCTCATCCTTATCTCCATGCCCCTAAACTTTTTGTCTCACATTTTTTTGGGTGATTTCTGATAGAGGGCAAGTAGAAGTAGAGTCCTTCTGCTCGTCACCCTCTTGGATGAGGTGTTGGAAAAGGATAAGACCCCATTTGGATTCAAATACTAGAGGTTGGTTGAAACTAGTTCAACCAATCTTAACCTATGCACTCCATACAGAATTTCTATTTACTTTTCATGCAATAAATTATAAGAATTTTTTTGTGTAAAGCCTGAGGGGTTACCTTTCCATGATAAAAATTTGAAAGTGATTGGGCTTGGTTTTGGGCAAAAAAAATCTTGGAGTGAAGGTGAGTAGAATCCTATAGCACTTTATTTTTCCTTCATACTTGTATTCTTTTCTGATTTTTATATCTAAGGACACCCAATTTTTAGATATAATCTCAATAAAGTTTATAGATTTAAAAGTCATCTTTCTATAAAAACTTATTTCATGAAAAGACTCCTCACAGAGAGGGCATGAGAGGGTTTTCAATGCATCAGGTTTTTTAGGCCGAGTGAAACCCTAGGGTTGGGACCCTGGGTTTGGGTGGAGAGATCGAGTGCTGTGAGCATTGGATCACCACCAAACTTCAGACACCAACTCATCATCCTCCATACTCCATGTTTTGATTTTTTAGAATATCCAAAAAATTTAAAAAAAATGATCAATTAGATCGATCGTGATCAGTCGTTAAAGACCCCGACAAGGAGCTAGCACTCCAGTGGAGCTGGTCAGGATTAGGAGCTCCATGTGGACCAACCATAGAGGTCAGATGAGTGTGCGATTGTAGCGTGACACCACAGCTTCTTCTGGTAGATTCAGATCATGGAGATCAGCTACCTACACATGGGTATTGAGTTCTGAACTTGTATCGATCAGCAGATTTGATTTGCTGATCGATCATATTTAAATTTTAAATTATGTATTAGCATGTCTAAATTCTGAGTAGAATTTAAATTGATTAGATCAATGCATGCTGTAGATTAATATTTTATTAATTTTAGTTTTTACTACTTTAATTTCAAAAATATTTTGAAAATGCATGCTAAAAATCCTATTTGATTTCCTTCAATAATAACATTGCTAATGGTAGCAGGTCAGTATCCAAAGCAATCCAGAGCTCACGTTGATTTTTTAGTGGTTAAGGCCTCTTCTACCTATAATGTAATCCTTGGTCGACCTAGTTTGAATGCACTTCGGATTGTGGTTTCAACTTTCTACCTGAAACTAAAGTTTTCAACAAGATACAAAGTCGGGAAGGTCAGAGGAGACCAAGCACTAGCTCAGCATTGCTACAATATTGCCCTACAGAAAGGAAGGCAAGCAAATCCTTGTCTAATGGATGGGCTTGATGCCTGGGACGATCTGTTTGATGAAATGGGGGAACCTATCAATGACCTCGTGGAGGTCCCTTTGAATGATAGGAATAAGGAACACACTATAAAGATCAGCTCCAATCTGAAAGGAGAAGTCAGAAAGTAGCTCGTCGCCTTGTTACAAAAGAATGCTGATGTTTTTGCCTGGGTGCTTGTAGATGTGCTTGGGATTGATGCAAAGATAATGGAGCATCATCTGAGTGTGGACCTTAAATATCGACTAGTGAAGCAGAAAAAGTGCAGCTTTACACTTGAGAGGCAGAAGGCTTATGGATGAGGTCGACAAACTCCTCAAAGTAGGATTCACTCGAGAGGTGCTCTATCCGGACTGGATCACAAATGTCATTCTCATTAAAATGGCAAATGGCAAGTGGAGGATGTGCATAGACTTCATAGACTTGAACAAAGCTTGCCCAAAAGATAGCTATCCCCTACCTAGGATTGACCAACTAGTAGATGCTACTTCAGGTCATAAGCTCCTCACCTTCATAGATGCCTTCTCTGACTATAACCAAATTCGGATGGCACTAGAGGATGAGAAGAAGACTGCTTTTCTTACTAACTATGACTTTATTATTATAGGGTCATGCCCTTTGGACTTAAAAATGTAGGTGCAACTTATCAATGCTTGATGAATAAGATCTTCAAGGAGCAGATCGACCATAAGATGGAGGTCTATGTAGATGATATGCTAATTAAAAGCCGATCTTCATGAAATCATATTGTCGATCTTGAAGAGACCTTCAGCATCCTTCGAAAGTACAAGATGAAGTTGAACCCTACAAAATGCACTTTTGGAGTAACCTTGGAAAAGTTCCTAGGATTCATGGTGTCAAGGTGCGGCATTGAAGTCAACTCAGAGAAGATCAAAGCCATCCAAGAGATGACCATCCCAAATATAATAAAAGAAGTTTAGTGCCTCACAAGCAAGGTAGTTGCCCTGCATCGCTTCATTTCAAGGTCAATGGAGTGTTGTATGCCCTTCTTCCAAGTACTCAAATAGTCCAAGAACTTCAACTAGACTCCTGAGTGCTAGCAGGCCTTTGAAGAATTGAAGAACTATCTCAGTTCGTCTCCACTCCTAGCCAAGCCTAAACCTAGAGAAGAGCTATTCTTGTACCTCACTATGTCTCCAATAGCTATTAGAGCCATCCTGATCAGAAAAGAAGTTAAAGTTTAGAAGCCGATCTACTATATAAGTAGAGTTCTGAGGAATGGAAAAACAAGATATACCAATTTAGAAAAACTAACTTATGCCTTATTGATTATAGCCAGAAAGCTTCAATCTTATTTTTGGGGATACATAATTACTCTTTTTACTGATCAAGCCATCAACATAGTTCTTCATCAACCTGATACATCCGGAAGAGTAGCAAAGTGGGCGATCGAGTTAACTAAATTTGATATTTATTTTCAATCTCGGCCATCCATTAAAGCTCAAATACTAGCTGATTTTATAGTGGAGTGTACTATTTTGGATGCGACCAAACCAAGGCACCAAGAAGTCCATATCCCTGACTCCCCTGAGGAAAAGACTGATCTCCCTGAAAGCTTCTAGGCACTATATGTTGATGGTTCATCCAATGCTTCTAAAGCAGATGCATGCTTGATTCTCATTAATCTAAAGGAGATTCTGGCTGAATATGCTTAGCTCTTTGAATTCCCCACTACTAACAATGGGATTGAATATGAAGTTCTGATCTTGGGACTAAAGATAGATAAAGAATTGGAAGCAAAATATTTGAAGGTTTATAGTGATTCTCAACTAGTGATGGGGCAAGTCAGTAACACCTTTGAAGCTCGGGAGGAAGGCATGAAGAAGTATTTGGAAAAAGTAAGAAATTTAATCCCAGCCTTTAGTAGCTTCGAAATTCACCAGATCCTCAGAGCAAAAAACACCAGAGCTGACCTCCTTTCTAAGATAGCCACCTTAGCCCCAAATGAACTGTCAAAAGAAGTCCTCTTTGTAGTTCTACAGCACCTAAGTTCGAGACAATCCTAGGCAATAATGCATGTTGATCATGAGCCTAACTGGATCGATCTATTGATTTCTTATCTCGGAGATGGAATTCTTTCCAGAGACCATAAGGAAGCTTGGAAGTTCAGAAATCAAGCTTTCCGCTATATTTTATATGAAAATAAGCTATACAAGAGGTCATATTCCTTACCACTCCTTAAATATCTCCAACCTTTTGAAGCTGATTATGCCCTGAGAAAAGTTCATGAAAGAATATGCGAAAATCATCTGGGGGCGAGATCCTTATCATATAAGTTACTTCGGTAGGGATACTATTGGCCAACAATGCACCAAGATGCGATAGACTATGTGAAAAAAATATGACAAATGTCAAAGAAATGCAAATATTTAGAGACAGCCGGCTTCACAGCTCATGCCATTAGATGCTCCTTGGTCATTTGCATAATGAGAAATGGATATAGTTGGGCCTTTTTTCATAGCATCTGGATAGTGAAAGTTTCTTTTGGTGGTGGTGGATTACTTTACTAAGTGGGTTGAAGCTGAACCTTTGGCAAAAATCACTAAAGCTAAAGTGCAGGACTTCATCTGAAAGTCAATTATTTATAGGTTTGGCCTATCTTGGATGTTAATCACTGATAATGGGTGCCAGTTTGTAGGAATGAAGTTCGTTGAGTTTTGCAAAGATTTGAATATGTCAAAGTTCTGTTGGTTACTTCTATCTCACCATTCGCCTATGGATAAGCTACTGATATGAACATATCTCACCACTTCAGATCAGTAGCTCATCTGTAGGCAAATTGTGAGATAGAAGTAACCAACAAAACTTTACTTCATGGGATAAAAGCAAAGCTTGAAAGAGCAAAAGAAAAATGGGTGGATGAACTCTATCATGTGCTCTGGGCTTACAAAAGAACTCAAAAGTTGCCAATTGGGGAACCCCTTTCGCATTGGCTTTTGGGATAGAGGTAGTCATCCCAGTTGAGCTTGAACTTCCTTCGGCACAAGTTAAAGCTTTTAGTGAATAGAACAACTCACAAGATCTTAGAGCAAATCTTGATCTGTTGAAAGAAAAGCAAGAGAAGGCTCAAATCCGAATGGTAGCTTACAAGCAAAGAGTAGCCCACTACTATAACTCCAGGATCAGAAGTAAGACATTCAGAGTAGAAGATCTGGTGCTTCGATGAGCAAATGTTTTGCAACCTCAAAATCAAGAAAAGCTCGGCCCAAACTAGGAAGGCCCCTATGAGGTCGTGAAAATTGTCCGATCGAAAACATATTATTTGAAGGAGCTTGGAGGATCAGCACTACTATGATCTTGGAACTCGGAGAACTTACGAATGTATCATCAATAATCTTGCCTCAATAACACTTTCTAATTTCAATATCTTTGTTCTTTGGTGCAAAATTATATGATGGCAGGAAATAACTTAACCAAACTTCATTCTTAAATAAAGTAGGAGGACCTTTCAACGGCCCTTTTATGCTCCAAGGACCTTATTAGGGATAGGAGAAGGATCTTGCCCTAATAAAGGCAAAGGCCAACCATGTCAAGAATAGGAGGAGGACCTCATCCTGACATGGGTCAAAGGAGAGAGAGGCCCTTTCAATGGCCCTTTTGTGTCCCAATGATCTTGTTAGGGACAGGAGGAGGACCTCGCCCTAACAAAGATAAAGACCAACCATATCAGGAATAGGAGGACCTCATCCTGACATGGATCAAAGAAGAGAGGCTCTTTCAATAGCCATTTCATGTCTCAATGATCTTGTTAGGGATAGGAGGAGAACCTCATCCTAATAAAGGTAAAGGCCAACCATGTCAGAAATAGGAGGAGGATGTATGTCAGGAGAGAGGCCCTTTCAATGATCCTTTTGTGCCCCAATGACCTTGTTTGGGATAGGAGGAGGATCTCATCTTAACAAAGATAAAGGCCAACTATGTTAGGAATAGGAGGAGGACCTCATCTTGACATGGGTTAAAGAAAAAGGCTCTTTCAATGGTCCTTTTGTGCCCAAGGATCTTATTAGAGATAAGAGGAGAACCTCATCCTAATAAAGATAAAGGCCAACCATGTTAGGAATAGAAGGAGGACCTCATCCTGACATGGGTCAAAGGAGAGAGGCCCTTTTAACGGTCCTTTTATGTCCCAATGATCTTATTAGAAATAGGAGGAGAACCTCATTCTAGCAAGAAAAAAGGCTAATCGCATCAGGAATGGGAGGAGGACCTCATTTTGACATGGGTCAAAGAAGAGAGGCTCTTTTAATGGCCCTTTTATGCCTCGATAATCTTGTTAGAAATAGGAGGAGGATCTCGTCCTAACAAAGATAAAAGCCAACCATGTCAGGAATAGGAGAAGAATCTCGTTCTGACATGGATCAGAGGGGAGAGGCCTTTTCAATGATCCTTTTGTACCCCAATAACTTTGTTAGGAACAGGAGAAGAACCTCATTCTAATAAGAAAAAAGGCCAACCCCATTAGGAACAGGAGGAGGACCTCGTCTTGACATGGGTCAAAGAAGAGAGGCTCTTTTAATGGCTCTTTTGTGCCCCGATAATCTTGTTAGGGATAGGAGGAGGATCTCGATCTAATGAAAATAAAAGCCAATCGTATCAGAAATAGGAGGAGAATCTCGTCCTAACATGGATCAGAGTGGAGAGAACTTTTCAACGACCCTTTTGTACCCCAATGATTTTATTAGGAATAGGAGGAGAACCTCATCCTAACAAAAAAAAGGGCCAATCCCATCAGGAACAGGAGGAGGACCTTGTCCTGATAGGGGACGAGGAGAAAGACCCTCTTAATGATCCTTTTATGCCTCGATGCTCTTATTAGGAATAGGAGAAGAACCTCGTCTTAACAAGAAAAAAGATCAAATATATTAGAAATAGGAGGAGCACCTTATCCTAACAAGAAAATAGCCAACCACATCAGAAACAGATGATGGATCGCATCCTAATGTGGATGAAAATTCCACAGGAGAGTGAAGGCCTCCGATTTCTAAACATAAGCTTAATCTCATCTTAACAAGGGTGAAGACCTTTGATTCTTAAATCGACAATGCTGAAAAGAGGCCCTCTCAACAGTCCTTCTGTGCTCCGATAATCTTATTAGGAATAGGAGAAGGACCTCATCCTGATAAGAAAAAGAGCCAACCACATCAAGAGCCGGATGTCCATATGTGGATAAAGATCCTATGGGAAAGCGAAAGCCTCCGATTCTTAAACAGAAGGTTAACCTCATCTAAACAAGGGTGAAGACCCTTGATTCTTAAATAGAAGAACAAAGTAAGAGCTATAATTTTTGGATGACATCGAGATCGGACACAACAAGAAAATAAACTAGCAAGCAGCGAGCTAAGGTGGAACATAGACAAATGAAAGAAGCTTCATCTCATTAAAGATAAAGATCATTACATCAATTGGTATGATCGGTTATAAAAAAAAAAAGAAGTGAAGTTCTACTTAGAATTGGACTTCAGGCTACCAATCCCAGCCATTGCGAGGGAGAGTTCCAAGCCCTCTATTCTCTCCTTAAGCTTCTGTCTCGCTATCAGGCTCTCCCTCAGCATCCTCTCCCATTGTCGTGACTCTTCCTCCATCTGCTGCAGCCTCTTCCTAAGAATTGCCAACTCGGCTTCGGCATCCTTCACCAAGCTTTTTTGGTAAACCATCTAAACTTTTAGATCATGAAGTTCCTTCCCCACGCCTTTGAATTTTATAGTGAAATTTTCAAGAGCATCCTTCAAAGTGGCGATTTCATCTGGATGCACACTCGAGCCAATCTGAGCATTGTCTGCCAACTATTTTTTAAGCTGTGCAACTTTGAAGTTTGCCCTATCAAGTTTCCTATTATAACCCTCGATCTTCTCACGCCAACTAGCCCGATGGAAATCATACAATTGCTCGGCGTTGCTCAGTTGTGCCTGGAGGTCGGAGAACTTCTTCAACCAATCCCAATCAAGCTCAGCCCGAGTCCGGCCCCAGGTCGAACCACTCTCCAATTGCCCGATTTCCTCTTTTTAGTTTTGGAGTTTGACCTTAAGGGAATTGACTTGGACAGACAAAGCCCAGACCTTCTCGCTACCAGATTTCTTCACTCATTTCAATTCTTTGGTTAGAAGATGCTTATTTTTGATGTAGTCCATAAAATCCTTCTTATGGAGTTGTCGAAGGCAGGTGATCTCAATCGTAGCTTCTGAATAATGCCTTTTCAATTTATGAAGTTTGCCCCTTACCTTCTTCAACCTTTCTATAGTATGGTGAACCTCCTTCTGCAGGTCTCTAATGATAGATTTCAGAGGCAGACCTTGGGGCAATGGTACAGCCTCGGCGGATGGCGGTGAGTTATGACTACCTTTGCTAGGAGAATTCTAAATGATAGACAAGTTACAACATCAAACAAAGGAAAACTTATTTTTATTGCTCAAAATGTTTCAAGCACATGAAAGAAAAAGAAAAATACAGCTGTCAAATATTTTCAACCTCGAGAGGTGGGGCAATAGGCGAGGTTGGCGCATCCTCAGTGACTCTAGGTTCAGGGATAGGCTCTTGGATCACCATGGCAAGATCAAAGATTTTAGCATCAGGCCCGATAACTAGAGAAACAGCACCAGCATGGGAAGGTTCCGCCTCATCGCCAAGCTCCTCAATCAAAAAGTTAAGGTCCATGTTAGGGAACCTCTTAGCAATCCTCTTCATGCAGACTTTGAATCCTTTGAGAAAGGCCTCTTGAGCGAAAGCAACTTTGATATCCTCTATTGCTTTGGAGGACTTGAAGACTTCGACAACCTTCTCCTTCTTTGCATTGACTTCCTCCTCAACCTTTCTCCATTTATCTTCCTCCAGTGCTAGGGTGGCCTTCAGCCCCACCAACACTTGCTCCTTCCTCTGCAGCACTTCTTGAAGGTGCTCGACCTCGGTGGAATGAGACCTTGAAGCTTCTCTTAGACCTTCAACCTTAGCCTGGACCTTCTTTATCTCCGCTTGGGCTTCTTGGATAGTCCTCGAAGCCTTGGCCTTACAAAGATTCACCACGTTCGAGTGGGCATATAAATAATGTCCTAGTTGCAAATAATAAAATAATAGTTAATAGCTCTGGAACACATCGACACTCAACCAAGACTCAAAAGAGATCGGTTACCCCAAGGAAGGTCGTGAAAGATTAATTAAATCATTCCTTGTCATCCTTCCAGATCATTTTCTCCACGATGTAGGGAAGGATGCTCCCATCCATCAAAGTTTGGATGACTTTCCAATCGTCCAAGGAACCCTGCTCCTGGTTGGAGCTATCACCATCAGACCTTCTGGCATTCCTCTTGACCTTCCTAGTGGTGGCTTTATTTCTTTTTTTGGCTACTCTTCCCTGTTCGGGGAGCACAAGGGTGTTGGTGTCGCTGGGCAAGGTTGGGCTCAGCACGACCATGATGGCTTTCGGAGTGAGCATGGTTGGGGTCAGCACAGCCAAACTTGTTTTGCCAACCTTGGCCCTTTTTGATGGCTCTTCTCCATGATCGCCCTTCCTTTTGAGGGTCTTGATCCCCTGGGTTAGGTGGTTTCACTCTTTCGGGGTCGTCTCTGCACCAATAAAGATTAAGATCAAAAGAGAGCATAAGGCAAAGTCATCGAGATATGAAAATCTACCTGTCGGATCAAGGAGACTAAGTTTGAAGTTAAACAAGGTCTGGTCATCCAACAAACTGGATATGAGGGGAGTTTGATAGTCTCTAAGCTTATTGGCTGAATCTTGATCCTCCCTTTCTAGCCCAAGGGCTCGACAGACCGAATCTCTTAAATTTTCCCAGGAGGGCAACCCTAGTTCTAGGAAGGGGCATGAAATGAAGAAGAATCT
Source organism: Cocos nucifera (assembly GCA_006176705.1). NCBI lineage: Eukaryota > Viridiplantae > Streptophyta > Magnoliopsida > Arecales > Arecaceae > Cocos > Cocos nucifera. The sequence goes on from QRFJ01001177.1 coordinate 205,342, forward strand.
CTTCTTCCAATTTTGAACCAAGGTGAGGGCACCCTTTAGCAATCTCTTCTTACTGAATTGAGGAGATATATACCATCAGTCTTTGGCAGTAGGATGGCATTTAAAAGTGAAATAGTTTTGGAATAAAGAAATCGTAGGTCGGACCTCGGCCTTGATGCATAGAGATAGAAATCCTATGATGAACCTAAATGAGTTTGGCACCATGAAGGTGAAGGAGATATTCAAGAACCTAAAGAGGATGACAACAAAAGATGGGATCGAAAGTCGGAGTCCAGCATGGAGAGCCTTGGTGTATAGATAAAAATAATCCAAGAGAGGAGAGCAAGCTCGATCGCTCAGCCCGGAAAGTTCTAGTTCATATTTTGAGGGTATCCTATACTAGATCCTTATCAAAGAAAGGTCTTCAAGATGAAGTAATCAAGGAATGGTGCTGGGGACAAAGGAGGGATGAGGTACTTCTATGGGATTGGTGGATTCCTTAAGACCTAGGTCCATCAAGTCTAAGCAAGTCGGGCTCTCAGAACTGATTGACTAGGATCTTGTAGAAGACATACGGATCAAACTAAAACATGGAAAAAGACTTCAAAAAATAAAAAAAAAACATAGGATTTGAGGCCTCTTGAAAAAATTGAAGGGTCAGAGATTGAAAAATATCAAAATAACCAAGAGAAAGTTTGGGCACTAACCTAGAACAGTTCGAGATGGCAAGAAGGCAACCAATAGAGCGGGAAAGGAACAGGAAGCATTTTTGGCAAGAGAAAATTGTAAAAAGGGTCGAAGCTCTTGGGCGGAAGGAAGATCGAGACTAGGAAGACAGAGAAAACTCGAGAATGGAATAAGGCACTGGAAGAAGGAAAGGATTTAAATACTCAAGGGAGACCCAACGTAGTTATGTGTTAGATATATGTGCCCTAGAAGCCAGAATTGGCTGACACTTGTAATACACTTTTAGGGGCAAAATTCTAAGTTTGATTATAATCAATAAAATGGGTTATTTTCTATCACATATGTGTATTTAGTATCTGTGATACATCCTTTAAGTTAATGATAAATGATAATTCATATTTTCAAGAGTTGAAAATTTAAGATATGAATAATCATTATTAACTCATAAAATACTCCCGACCATAGGATCATCACGAGGATGGTGATTGATCTGGAAGGTTGGTGTACAATCGCTTCTCTTTAGTAGATGAGTCTTGAGTCTATAGTGTGGAGACATCGGAGCGAGAGTACAGGTACTCGTTAGAGAACGAGGGCACTGAGCGTGACCACCTCGAGTAGTCATTAGGAAGTCTACCTTCTCGTCAATGACTGACTCGATGCTGCAGTAGTGTGTCTGGTTCTTTGACCTGAGGTGCATCGGCAGTTCACCTTGAGGGTGTTATAGTTTGACTACACCATTACTCGATCTCCTAGCCATATGGAACCCTGAGGTGTATGTTGGCTATAGCATGTTCATTGTAGGAACTGGATAGCATCAAGATGGAATCTATCTACCTCGGTGGTAGAGGAGCAGCCCTATGATGATCATGAGAATCAAGTCCAGAAGTCCATGGCCATGGCAGAGTGAAATAATAGAAAGAGTTTCTATTTAGATTTTCACATTGGACTTGAAATCGAATGATTACATCATATGACAGAGACTAGGGTTTGACGAGTTCACCTTAACCCTAATCTGATCGGGGCTCAAGATAGAAGAACTTAATCACACAGGTAGCTGCACCAAGAGGTTCGCATTCAGCTCTGATGGGTTGCCACCATATACTGCTAGGTGTCACTGGTGGATTTTGGGAGCAATTAGAATGATTTAGATGATCGATCATTCTAGCTGTTCGAATCAGAAGAGTTCTGATCCATCGAAAGGAGTTTCGATGATGTCGATGATAGAGATCATGACATATCCCATTACCATACAGAACTGAACCTAACTGGGTCACACAAACAAGGGTTTGAATCTGGTGATCATCAATTGAACTGATCTAGTTCAATTGATCTGAATGAGATTCAATTAGGTTCAAGAAAATCGTGCTAGCACTCGATTGAACCTAACGTTCTTCTTTTGCTATCATAAATAAGTTGTCCTGACTGAGCCAAAGGAGTTTGTGCTCAATCAGAGGCCTTCATATGGTCTGACTGGAGGTTGTCCAAGTCAGAAAAGGTTGTCTTATTTTATAAGACATTACCTGCCATTTTTGGTCACCTGCCATTTCTTGTTCTTTGACTTTGGTCAAAAGTCTACCTTTGACTGGTCAAATGTTGACCATTGACACTTTGACTTTTGACCACATGTGTCATGCACCTATTGGAGAGCTGGTGGGGGCCTGTCCCCCTGCCAGAACCTGGCAAGGAAGAGGGCGCACGCCACCCTTGGCGTGTGCCCAAGCTGGAGGCGCCCAGGAGTCCCTGTTGGACAGGGACTCCATCTCCTTTTTGGATTCCAATTAGAGTTCTCCTAAGAACCAACTTTGACTGGTCTTAGGCGCCCTCTAAGGAGGAATCCAGGGGACTCTATTCCCACCAATCAGATTTAGATCTGATTTCACAAAGGGTTGTGATTGGTTGGAAAAAGAGAAGTTGGATCACAGACAGTCTATAAATAAGACCCTGCGCCCAACTCAGATTGTATGATTGTATGATTGGAGAATTGAAATCCCATGCCCCAAGGCTGCCTCTCCCCTCTTCCTCCATGCCAAACCCACCTTCTCCCCTCTCTCTCCACGTCCAAAGTGTTTTGGATTCTTAGGTTGGTGCGATCCAGATCAAAGAAAGGCGACTGAAAAGCTAAGAAGGCTGCACTGCTGCAAAGGACAACTGCTGATCTTCAAAAGAGTTTTGAAGATCCTCCAGATCAGATCCAGATCTAATTTTTGGAGACGTGATAGAGAAAGAAGAGGATCTCCAGATCCAGCCTGAGTGGATATCGGTAGAGGCCAGGCACTTGCGTGGCTAGATCCAGAACCTTTCCGCTGCTTACAGGATCATCAACGGGTAATAGGATTACCCACTTTAAGGTAAATTAAATTTGATTTAATTTATCTAATTTTATTTTAATTTTTTTAAAATAATAATAATTAGATCTAAAATATCTTAGATCTGATCTAGATCAAAGAGAAAAATTTTTGAAATATATCTCTTGATCTGATCAGATCTGAACGAACCTGGATCCGAAAAATCAGGATTTTCCTTCAACTGGTATCAGAGCCAAGGTTCTAAAAGTATTTAGATCTGATTTTAAATTTATTTTAATTAGAAAATAAGTAATTTTAGATATGTCACATGAGATGTGATCAGATCTAAAATCAGAAAAAATTAAAATTAAATGATTTGGATCTAAGATTAGAAAATATGCATGACTAGTTCTAAAATAGAATAGTTCTATAGAATAGTCTTGCATGTTTTTGATTTAATTTGATTAAATCATATTTTAGATCTATTTATTTACTATTTTTTGATATTATAATGGTTATAATAACATCTAAAAAATAGCAAATAAAAATTATTTAATTTTAAATATCATATGAGATATGATTGATGCATGTCTAGACTAGTTGTAGAATAGTTCTACATAATTGTCTAGATTAGAATTTATTTTGATTAGATCAATTTAAATCTAATTTTTTAGATTATTATGAGATAATTTAGATCTAAAAATATGCATGATTCGATACATGAGATGTATGCAAAATATGCCATGATTAGATCTAATTTGTATATGAGATATATGATATAGATCTAAAACTGTTTTGTAGTATTGCATGTTCCTGATTAAGGCGTTCCTCTTGGCCGTCCGGTCATAAGAATGAAGAAGGGTTTAAAGGCCCTCTCCTTCCCATTCGATGGGGTGTTCTTATGATGTGTAGGGGTGCTGCGTGTTCGTCCTTAATCAGAAAATCCAAAACTTACTTTCTGCAAAACCCTAGATCCTGAAACCCTAGGATTTATTGTGCATATTTTGTTTATGAACCCTACTTAATTAAAAATTAAGATTTATGGAATATTAATTAGGTCTAAAATTGAGAATTTCAGATCTAAGACATATTCATAATACTGGGTTCGGGCTTGGGTAGCTCAATTAGGTCTAAGCGGTTGATCAAACCGAATCAAGAGTTGGTTAGATGGGATCAACAATGCTTAAATTGACCAGCCTAATAGGATTAAGTCTGGGTCAAGATCGAGTCACGATCAAGCAAGACCTAATTAGGCTCAGAGGTTAGAGTCTGGATTGTAGGCTAACCCAATTGGTTCTGACTCAATAATTTGGTGTCTAAGGTAAGTTTGGCACATACGACCGACTGGTTTTTAATTGGAAGCTACTCGACCTGAATGCATTCTTGTACGAGTTAATGGCATATTCCTTCCACCGATCTCACTTACCTGGCCATATCTGTTGACACAGTTCTGATCTGAGGTGGTCAATAATCCGAGCTAACCCATGCCACTAGGTTAGTCATAATTGTTATGACTAAGCCAAGTCTAGTTTAATGAGACCTGAATCAATTCTCCCTAAGAAAAGATTAAGTCTGAGGTCTTCCACCATTGTAGATGTGCGGGCCCTTCCCGGGGTTGATTGTTCTCGGCTGGATACAGTGGCTCAGTTGCACCGAAAAGATGCAACCATGTCTATTAGGCATTGGATGCTATGGGCTGGAGGATGAGTTGGGCTCAATATTTTGGATACGGTGAGAGACTCAATTAGGAATCCCAGTCTATGCAAATGGTGGGTCTGACTTAACTAAGGAGTGGATCAATATTCCGGATACGGTGAGATTCATGAATTAGAGACCAAGTTTGGGTGCACCATGATTAGAGAATCATTGAACAAGAGTTGTTCACTCATTGGCTAACCCATCACCAATAACTGTTAGGTGAGGTGATGAGTCAGTTGGTGAGACCGCACCACCCACTAGAAATCATTAATCGTGGAGATTTTTGCATCTCTACAGAGGGAGTGTAGGGATCCGAGAAAATAGTGGGAGCTAATTTGTTTAAAAATAAAATCCTAAACAAATTGGTCAAGTCATAAATTACAGTATCTAACTAGAATCTTTGACTCTCTACAGAAAAATGTCTGCGTCCAACCCATTAGGCACGTATCCTGGACACACATAGACTGACTGGACCCAATTATAAAGATTGGCTCAGGAACTACAAAATTATTTTGGGTTCTGAGAAGTTAACCCATGTTTTGGACCAGGACCCTCCCACCTTACCAGCCCGTCCATCCATTGAACAGAGAGCGTCTCTGGAAAAATGGATAGACGAAGATAATAAGGCCAGATATTACATGTTGGGCTCGATGTCTGATGAGCTCCAGCGCCAACATGAAGATATCGGGACTGCTCGCCAAATGTTGGCTCACCTGCAGGAGATGTTTGGTGAACAGAGTCGCGCAGCCAAATATCAAGTCACGAAATGACTTTTTAAGGCTAAGATGCGTGATGGGCAGTCAGTCCAAGATCACTGTCTGACAATGATCAAGGACATGGAAGAGCTTGAGAAGCTCGGTGTGAAGTTAGGACTTGGATCTGCAGAATGATATTATTCTGCAATCCTTGACTGATGCATATGGGCAATTCATCATGAATTACCACATGCATAAACTTCAAAATTCCTTGGCCGAATTAATGAATATGCTGGTTACCGCTGAGCTTTCTATGAAAGGTTCTAAAGGCTCAGTTCTTGCTATGGAATGGACTTCTTCCAAAAGAAAGTCTTATGGAAAGAAAAAGAAGTCTGTGAAAAAGCAGAAAGGTGGAAGGATCAAAGAAGAAGAAGGCAGAGCCGAAGAAAAAGGTCGATGTCAAAGGAAAGTGTTTCCATTGCAACAGCGACGGCCATTGGAAGCGAAACTGCCCTACTTACCTGGCCACCCTGAAGAACAAGAAGGAAGGTCCTTCTGGAGGTATGCTCGTTATTGAGTCTAACCTTACGATTTCTTCTGCATCCAGTTGGGTGCTTGACTCTGGTTCTAGTGCTCATCTGTGCACTTCCATGCAGGGTCTTGAGGATAGCAGGAGGCTGAGGGATGGAGACATGATCCTACGCATCGGTAATGGAGCAAGAGTTGCTGCAGTAGCCATGGGAACATACCCTCTTCGATTACCATCTGGTTTAGACTTAGTTTTGAAAGACTGTTATTATGTGCCTGCAGCTAGCAGGAATTTGATTTCTGTTTCATGCTTAGCACTAAGAAGGCTATGTGATTACCTTCTTTAAGGACCATTGTAACATTCTTTATGAAAGAAATAAAATTGCAAATGGTTTTCCTTATTAATGGTCTTTATCAGCTACATATTGATGTACCTGTTCTAACTATCGAGCAAAACGTGAATGCCAAACGACCTAGGGATAGTCCAAATGATAGATATCTATGGCACCTGAGATTAGGTCATATAGCAGAAGATAGGATCAACAAATTGGAGAAAAATGGGCTATTGAGTCCATTGACTTCTGAGTCATATCCAACTTGTGAATCTTGTCTTCAAGGCAAAATGACTCAAACTCTCCTTTTGTTGGACATGGGGAAAGGGCCACAGATCTCCTTGCCCTAGTACATACTGATGTGTGCGGCCCATTTGATGTGCCGGCTAGAGGCAATTTTGTCTACTTCATTATCCTTTACCGATGATCTGTCTAGGTATGGGTATGTGTATCTTATGAGACACAAGTCTGAAGCTTTTGAAAAGTTCAAAGAATTCAGACATGAAGTAGAAAAACAAACTGAAAAACCCATTAAGGTTCTTCGATCAGATCGAGGAGGTGAATACCTTAGCCGGGAATTCCTAGACTATCTTAAGGAAAATGGCATAGTCTCTCAATGGACTCCACCAGGAACACCTCAACTCAACGGGATTTCAGAATGGAGAAATCGAACCCTATTGGATATGGTTCGATCCATGATGAGCTTCACAGACCTTCCCTGATTTTCTTTGGGGACATTCATTGTTAACTTCAATTTATCTACTGAATAGGGTTCCCTCTAAAACCGTTCCTACCACACCGTATGAGATATGGCACGGTAAGAAACCAAGTCTGAGTCATCTCAGAATTTGGGGTTGTCCGGCTCATGTCAAAAGACAACAAGCGGACAAGTTAGAGTTTAGGTCCTTCAGAGCTCGATTCATAGGATATCCTAAAGAGTCATTAGGATACTATTTCTACATTCCAGAAGACCACAATGTGATTGTGAGTCGACATGCCATCTTTCTTGAAAAATAGTTTATTCAAGATAGCAGCATTGGAAAGTAGATCAAGCTTGATGAGAAAGTCTCACAAGTACAACGAGCTAAGGACCAATTGGAACCAAATTAGGTTGAGCCAATAAGAACACTACCTCCTCCACCTTGTAGATCGGAAAGAGTTTTCCATCCTCTTGAAAGATACTTAGGTATTATTTCAGAGAAAGTAGAGGAAATATTCCTCATAGGTAATGGTGCTCATAGGCTAAAGTATCTTGCTTGGAATCTTTCCAGCATATTGCTCCTACAATTAAGGTATGACCGGATATTTTTTTATCGTCATCTTGTTCTGACTGAAATTAAAACATCCACATATTTTTAGTCAGTACTTTCATATTTGAGTCACTGAACCATAGTATTTTTTAAATATTTAAGAATTATCTATACAATCTTTCAGTGGCTCTCACTTGGATTAGACTAGTATCTGCTCATTACCTCTAGTGAGTATACCATGTCTGATCTCGTATATGGAGAAATAAGATGACAGCTAAATCTTATTCCTAGCAATGCTGGAATGCCATTCCCAATTAAGAGAATTTCATCCTCAAACATCACAAGAAATAATACTACAAAATATTTTGCCCAATTATAAATACAAGGTTTGTCTTTGTTCATAACAAAGATATACATTTAGCACATATGTTCAAACTCTAAGATGATACTTAGACGGGCTTTATAGGTCCTTACCTTCCCATCTGTGCTACTCTGATCCTTTGAAAATCCATTCACACCAATGGATTTATCCCTTTAGGTGAGTCAACTAGTTTTCATACACTATTGATTTTCATAGACTTCAATTTAGATCATGTGGCTCCAAGCCACTTCTCAGAGTTGGACCACTGCATTGTATCCCTATAGGTGATCGGATCCTTATTGTTCTCATCAAGCTCAATAGGATCACCATCTCGGATCTAGATACTGAAGTATCTATCCTGCTAATGCGGTACTCTACTGGATCTTCTTAAAGGTGATACTTTAATAGGCTCCAGATTTAATCTAATCAAATCCGATTCTATAGGTTTACTAGACAATGTCGATTTTTTTTCTACCAATCAAACTTTTACAAGTCAACTTGACAGGCATCAGTTCCTTCTCTAAGAAACTTCTTTCCAAAAGGAATGCCCTAGTGCTAATGAACATCTTATGTTCTTTAGCATAGTAGAATTAATAACCCTTAAATACTTATTGGATCAGGATCCAAGTTTATCTGTGTGCAAACCTATGACATAGGCCAATCAACCCCAAACCCAAAGGTGAAAGAATCTAGGTCTATGCCTGATCCATATCCCATATGGAATCTTTGTGATAGATTTACTCAAAACATTTTTAGAGTAAAACAAGTAGTCAGTAAGCATGACCTTGAAACAAGCAGACTAGCAAACTCTATCGTGGATTGAACCATGTCTATCAAAGTTTAATTTCTTCTTTTAGATACACTGTGTTCTAAAAAGAAATCTACTAAGAAAGAATCATATTCTCTCCTAGATATGTCACAAACTTACTAGATAAGTATTCGCCTCCTTAATCTAATCAAAGAGTTTTAATATCTTATCTAGTTTATTTTTTTATTTCATTATTGAATCATTTGAACATTTCAAATGATTCATCCTAGATGCATCCATGCCCAGATAGGTCATCTATAATGAAATATTAATATCTTCCTTTGGCACTTAAGTTCACAGGTCCACATACATCACTATATATGAGACTTAGAACTTTATCGGCTCCTTCATCTTTTTCAGTAAAAGATGGCTTTATCATCTTTCCAAGAAGATAAGATTCACAAGCTATCAATGATTTTCAATCATTGATGTTGAGGTTTCCCTCTTAAGCTAATCTGCTTATCCTGTTCTTGTCAAGATGACTAAGCCTATAATGCCAAGGATAGATATCCATGACATGACCTAACTTGGATGTGTACAATACTCTTAACAGGCTGTGTAAATATTAAATGATATTTCTTTATTGTCTATGTATTATTATAATATTATTCATAATAATATTACAATAATCTTCTTTATTGATAAATGATAACTATCCATGGCCTTTTGATAACCATCCCTGGCCAAAAGGCCAATAGAGAACACATTTATCACATAAAGATGGATAATAGTGACAATCACTCAAAATGACATCTTTAAAAATAAGCTTGTCAATTCCTAAAGCTAGGATTGGAATAGGACTTCCACCCAAAATATTTAGGTATTTGTCATCATTTTCAAACATTCCACTTACCCGTAGTTCTTGCAACAAATTGCATAAAACTATCGGTATTTCATACCTAGGTAGTAGAATTTCATACATAAAAATTTTAAGGTGTTATCATATAACATTTTTGATAAGCAACTCTTGCTCATTTCTCGTGTTCAGCCTGTTATGGTCAAAGGAAGCAAGATAATTCTTCTTCCTATGATCCTGCTTCTAATAGTAGAAATACTATGCCTGATTTGGATATGCCTGATTTGGATCAATTTTGGACTAATTATTTTTACTGAGCTAAGAAGCCCTAGTATGAACCCATTCATACTACTGAACTAAATTCAACTTTTGATACTAATTATCGAAGTTGGATCTCATAAGTCATCACTGTCTAACAGTGATAGGAGCAATTAAGGTTGAGCCTTATTTTGAGAAAAGAGAATAGTGACCTAAGTATATGAATTATATTAAGCTTAGAGACTTGGACTTTAGTCTAGAGGTTCTCTCACTATTTTATTCAAATTGATAGCCTCTACCTCCAATTTGAGAAATTATCCTAATTTCTTGGTGGGTACTAGAATCCACATAGACTGCACATAAGCTCAACTATGGTTGGTCAATCCACATACATCTAAGGGTAGGTTCATAACCAATTATTTTTCTAAATAATTTTTAGTAATTTAATTTTGCCCCAGAAACTTAATCAGTAGGCTAAGACCTTCATTGTAAGGATCCGATTAGGTCCAACCATTAACATGAGCATACTTAGGGCATCTAACTAATGAATGATTAAGCCCAACTATGGTTGGTCAACCTAACCACCATTAGAGAGACACATCCAAATCATCATATGATGAATGATAATTTCATTAGTTAACAAGCACCAGGCCTATGGGCCTCCAATGATTATTGTTAATGGACTCATTATCAAATACCTTAATGGGAGGCTATGACTCGGTTATCTTCATAACTTTGTTATTTTAAGGACCTAATAATTTTAGAGAATTTAAATTATTAGTGATTTAAGGATAGAAAGTACATGGACCAATTTGCTCCCATTGACTTTACCAAGTCAAGTCCTCCCACTGACTTCTCAAGTCTTTGATAAAGACTAGGATCAATATCGATCCATGGGCACCTAGATCAGTCTCACTGAATAAAATCAGTCTCACTGATTTTCTATGTGATATGGGTTAGCACGAATCAATGAGTAACCTAATCAAAATTTGATTAACCACATTAGTCAGGTAAGTAAGATCGGTGGAAGGGACTACCAAGGCTTGCCTTAGACACCATTAGAAATGGCCAGGTAAGTGGACTGCCAATTAAAAACTACCAGTCTAGAATGCCAGACTTATCTTAGATACCAATTGATTTATCAATTTTGATTTGGTCTACCTAAAGACTAGGGCTCGACCATTGAGCCATGATCAGTATCCATTTGTTAGATGTATGGACTTTGATCAATTACAACTATTGAATTGATCTAAAGAAATAACCTAATCCTAATTAACTATTAATTAGATTTGATCAATTTATTAACTAAGTTCATTTTTAATCTAACCTTAGGTCTAACCCAGTTAAGGACCTGATCAAACTAACCCATTACCCATTAACCAATGTTTTATGAAATTGTCTTAGGATCTTCAAATCATAAATCTAGATCCTAAACAATCACTTAAAGCCAATCATCTAGATTGTAGATGATTGAGCTAAATATAATTATACTTAAATTATTAATAAATAAAATTATTATTTTAACATTTTCATCACTTTGTGCATATTTCTGTAATGAACTCTTCTATGATGAGGTCCTTAGGACTATTTAAACTCGACAAAGAAGAATTTATCATTTAGTCCTCAAATGTATTCGCAACCAAATGATTTGTTGTTACCTAGGATGATAATGTATTGAGTGTAGGTCGTTGTTTGCCATAAGTGTTGGTTGTCCTCTTAACCAAGAAGTATAGAGATACTGTTATGGCATGCAGGTGAAGTGTAGAGGTATATTTCACTGAACATAATCCAACTGTAGAGCTCTCTACTGTCAAGAGTTGCTCATGAAGGATATGGGTATAAGTGTCTCTTAGACCTGAGATCATCATGGTGACTTGCAAGCAACTCACTGCACTTAGGTTTTGGACTACCTGAATTTCTAATTCAGTGATAGAAGGCTACTGGGTGTAGTCAAGTACTTGGCTTGTCGGTATGTGAGTCAAGATGGGATTAACTCCTCCAAGTGTTGGAGCAAGTACATCACTGTATTTCAATTTAGCAAATCCTCAGCTAGGATGGTCCATGTAATGGATACTAAATTTTGAAATACACTATGGATGAATTTTAGGATTGATAGTAAATCCTAGACCATCCTTTGAACATCGAGGTTAAGAGGATGAATTATACGGTAACCATATGCCATAGGTTCGTCGATGTTGCATTGCAATTATTTGACCTATTCAGACGTTGAGTATCATTATTAGATGGTCACATCAATTGGTATAAAAAATTAGTTTTTATGCTACCAGCTTAGGATTCGAACCTATGGGGTCACACATAATAGGAGTTTCTACTTGATCTGATGGCTGATATTGAGTCTCGATGATCTAACACTCTATGGTCAAGAGTTTCACTGGATTGGGACTCTGTGACCAAGAGTCTCACTAGACTGGGACTCTGTATCCTTCATGTCTGGGACTCTCTGATCGAAAGTCCTGATGACCTGGGACTCTATGGTCAAGAGTTCCACTGGATTGGAACACTGTGACCAAGAGTCCTAGTGGATTGGGACTTCAAGTCCTACTCATTTGGGACTCTTTGATCAAGAGTCCACTGGTCTGGAACTCTATGATTTCAAGTTCGATTCATTTGGGACATTGGGTTTAAGAGTCCCATTGGATTAGGACTCTTCAGGAGTTTCATGTTGATGAAACTCTGATGCTCGATAACCCACTCGATTGAAACTCTAATATTTTTGAAGGATTAATTAGCAATTTAATTAAGCGATGAGGATTTGCTCAAGTCGAATCGAATTTGATTCGATTGGGTTTGATCCGATCAGGTCATGAGATGACCTAATCGCTAAGGGAGATTCAATCATGATTTGATTACGACCTGAACCTAATTAATTTTTAATTTAATTAGAATTTTATTGGTTTGAATTAAGCCTAATTTGGTTGGGTTAAATCAGGTCTAATTGATTTAAATTAATTGGTTTGGTTGAAACCAATTAGGACCAAGTCAAATGAGATTTGAATTTAAATTCTCCCTAGAGCCCACCATATTTGACTTCTCCACCTTGATGCATGCCCTCCTCTAATTTTTACATGAGATTTCTCATGTAGAAATGAATGTGCTCCCTTTCTCTCTTCTACCTTTGACTTGGTCTAAGGGTTGGATCAGTTCAGACTAAGTTGAATTTTGAATTCAACTTGGTTGGTTTGAAATTTGAAAAACTTAATTTTTTCCTTATCTATTCTCCAACCCTACCTATCTTTTGTCACACATTTTTGGGTGATTTCAAATTGAGGGCAAGTAGAAGGAGAGTTCTTTTGCTCATCACCCTCTTGGATGAGGCATTGGAAAAGGATAAGACCCCATTTGAATTCAAATACTAGGAATTGGTTGAAACTAGTTCAACCAATTTTAACCTATCCACTCTACATGGAATTTCCACTATTTTTTCATGCAATAAATTATGATAATTTTTGTACATGAAGCCTAAGGGGTTATCTTTCTATGGTAAAAATTTGAAAGTGATTGGACATTAGTTTTGTGTGAAAAAAAATCTTGGAGTGAAGGTGACCAGAATCCTATAGCACTCTATTTTTCCTTCATGCCTTTATACTCTTCTGATTTTTGTATCTATGGACATTCAATTTTTAGATATGATCTAAATAGGGTTTATATATTTGAAAGTCATTTTTCTATAAAAACTTGTTTCATGATAAAACTCTACACAGAGAGGGCATGAAAGGGTTTTCAGTGCATCAGGATTTTTGGGCCGAGTGAAACCCTAGGGTTGGGACCTTAGGTTCGGGTGGAGAGATCGAGTGCTGTGAGCATCGGATCACCACCAAACTTTAGACACTGACTCATCATCCTCCATACTCCATGTTCTAATTTTTTGGAGTATCAAGAAAATCAAAAAATAGATGATCAATTGGATTGATCATGATCAACCGTCAAAAGCCCCAGCGAGGAGCTAGCACTTTGGTGGAGCTGGTCGGGACCAAGAGCTCCATGTAGACCAACTATAGAGGCTGAATGAGTATGCAGCTACAACATGACATCATAATTTATTTTGATGGATTTAGATTGTGAAGATCAACTATCCGTGCATAAGTATCGAGTTCTGAACTCGTATCGATCAGCAGATTCGATTTGCTGATCGATCATATTTAAATTTTAAATTATACATTAGCATGTCTAGATCCTAAGTAGGATTTAAATTGATTAGATCAATGCATGCAGTAGATTAATATTTGATTAATATTTATTTTTACTGCTATTTTATTCGAAAAAGTTTCAAAAATGCATGCTAAAAACCCTGCTCGATTTCTTGCAATTGGTATTAGAGCAATTAGGTTGCTTGACATGTCTAATATATAATTAGAAATTAAATATTAGTATATTTGATATGCTTAATCCAAATAAGTTAGTATTCAAGAATGAATAAGCCACCAAGCCATCCTGTCATAAGGGACAAGTATGGTTTAAAGCCCATGTCCTCCCATTCAGTGGGGATCCCTTATGGTGGTAGGGTACCACCGTGAACTCATTCATTAAGATGAACAGTGAAAAAATTTTAATGATTAAAATTTTTTTAATTAAAAAATTAAATATGAATGTATTTTATATTAAATCTGAAAGGTTGATTCATAGTTTAATTTTTATTATATTTTATTTTCTATTTAAAACTAGCAATAAGTTGCTGTTTGAGAAATGAGCCGATCCATTTCTGAAATGAGTCGACCCATTTGGAAAATAAAAAATAATTTTTTTTTAAAAATTAAAAATTATTTTTAAAATACAAAATCCTGATCCATCAGCCCAAAAACATAATTAAAAGAATTAAGTATTGTTCATAGGGTCTAGAATTGTGAATTAAGATCCTAAGATAAAATCATAAGACTATGGGTTAAAGGATTAGATGAATTAGGTCCATTAATTAGGTTAGACCTAAGATTAGTTAAAGAATGGATTAATCTAGAGTAATTGATCAAATCTAACCAAGTGTTGAATTAGATTAGGTCAAGGACACTCTAGAATCAACTCCAATGGTTGTAGTTGGATGAGTCCATGTTTTTAACAAGACCAAGATGGACTTAATTTATGGCTAAAAGATCTAGCCCGAAATTACTAAGTTGATCAGATTAAATCTAATTAACCAGTTGGTATCTAAGATAAGTTTGACAGTTTAGACCAGTGATTTTTAATTGGGAGCTACTCGCACTGATTCGATCTTTGATGAGTTAATGACATATTCCTTCCACTGATCTTACTTACTTGGCCAACATGGTCGATTGGGATTTGATTAGATCGCTTGGTGATTCAGACTAACCCATGTCACTAGGAATCAATTTGACTAATTTCAATCAGTATGACTGAACTAGGTGCCCATGGACTTAAATTGATCCTAGTCCTAACCTATTAACTTGATGAAGTTAATGGAAGAATTTGACTTGGTGAAGTCAGTAGGAGAAATTTGGTCCATATCCTTTCTATCTTTAAATCACATGTAAACTAAATCCTCTAAATTATTAGATCCTTAAAATGACTAATTTATGGGGATAACCGAGTCATATCCTCCCATTAAGATGAATAGTAATGAGTCCAATCTTCTAGGTAGACATTGGAGGTGCCTTATACCTGGTGTTCATCTGGATATTGAAATTACTATCCATCATATGATGATCAGGTCGCACTCTCTTAATGGTGATCAGATTAGCTAGAGCTTTCCTCGGGCTTGGTTATCATTGGTTTGATGCACCGAGGTCAATCATGTTAATGGTTGGACCTAACCAAACCTTTTCAGTGGAGGCTATATCCTACTAATTTGGCATCTGGGACAAAACCTAAATACTGAAAATTATTTAGAGAAATAATTGATTGTGAACCTACCTGTAGATGCACATGGGTTAGCCAGAGCTTTCCTCAGGCCCGTATGTAGTCTATGTTGATTCCAATACCTGCTAAGGAGTTAGTGTAATTTCTTGAATTGGAGGTAGAGGCTATCAATTTATTAAAAATAGTGGAAGAACCTTTAGACTAAAGTCAAAGTCTTTAGGATTAATTAATTTAAGTACTAATAAAATTTCATATTTTTCTTTCAGATAATTAGAATGGCTAAACTTAGTTTGCTCCATTCACTGTTGGATAGTGGCAAGTGTTTAGGACCTTAGAATAAGGAGTCTAGTGTTGACCCTAATCAGGCAGACCCAGAGAGGAATGGTCCTCTTAACCTAAATAGGCTGAATAGTAGAAATCAGCAAGTTGTTGCTAGTGAAGGCTATTATATGATAATACCTTGCAATTTTTCTATATGTGATCTATCTACTTGGGTATTAGATACCAGAAGTCCGATTCATATATGCAATTCATTACATGGACTTTAAATTGATAGAAAATTTGAGAATGGTGATAGATTTCTTAATGTTGGGGATGGAAGTCAAGTTTCAATCTTAGCATTGGAAACTCTTGAACTATTTTTCAAAAATAATAATGTCATTTTAAGTGATTGTCACTATTGTCCATCTTTTATGATGAACATAATATCCATTGGGCTTTTGCCCCAAGATGGTTATAGTTTATCAATAAAGGAATATTATTGCAATATCATTATGAATGATGTCACAATAATGCAAGAATAATTAAGAAATGATATTTATATCTTATCATAGTCTATTAGTATAATGTACACGTCGAATAAATGACCAAAATTAGATAATGTCACTCATGCTTATCTTTGGCACTATGGGCTAGGTCATATAAATAAGAATAGAATTAATAGATTAGTTAACGAGTGTATCCTTGACATTGATGATTATGAATTATTGAATACCTGTGAGTTCTATCTTCTTAGTAAGATGACCAAATCATCTTTTACTAGAAAGGATGAGCACACCACTGAGCTTCTAGGTCTAGTACATACTGATGTATGTGGACCTATGAACTCATGTGCAAGAGGTGGGTTTTATTACTTCATTACATTTACTGACGATCTATCTAGGTATGGGTACATCTATCTTATGAAGAATAAATCCAATTCATTTGAAATATTCAAATGATATCGAAATGAGGTAGAAAAGTAACTTAAAAAATATATTAAAATTCTTCGATCTGACCGAGGAGGTGAATACCTTTCCAACGAGTTTCTGACATACCTAGGAGAAAATAAAATTCTCTCATAATAGACCTTTTCTAGAACACCACAACATAATGGTGTATCTGAAAGAAGGAATCAAACCTTGTTGGATATGGTTCGGTCCATGATGGGGCTTATAAGTCTGTCGATTTTATTTTGAGATTATGTACTAGAAACTGTCTATTTTATTTTGAATAATGTTTCGAACAAGTCTGTTGCAAAGACTCCATATGAGATATGGATTAGACGTAAGCTGACACTCTCTCATTTTAGGATTTGGGGATGTTCAGCTTATGTTAAATATTTGCAGTCAAAAAAGCTTGGACCTAGGTTCGATAAATGCCTGTTCATAGGATATCCCTAAAAAACTAAGGGTTATTACTTCTACCTTGCTGAAGAATAAAAGGTGTTCATCAGCAATAGAGCAATCTTTTTGAAAAAGGAGTTCTTTAGTGAAGGAACAACTGCCTCTAATGTTGAACTTAATGAAGTTCTATAGGTAGAAAAATTGACACATTCTAGTGAATCTGCAGAACTAGATTTGATAAGATTAAATTCAGAGCCTATTGAAATGGCACCAAGAAGATTCGGTAGAGTACCGCATCAACCGAATATATACTATGGTTTCTTGGTCTGAAATGATGATCCTATCAAACTTGATGAGAATGATGAGGATCCAATCACCTACATGGATATCATGCAGAGGTCCGACTCTGATAAGTGACTGAAAGCCATGAAGTTCGAAATGGAGTTCATGAAGGTCAACAGTATATGGAAACTAGTTGATCCACCTGAAGGGGTAAAACCCATTGGGTGTAAGTGGATTTTCAAAAGAAAATGGGGTGCAGATTGAAAGGTGGAGATCTATAAATCCCATCTAATTATCAAGAGATATTGTCAGCATTATGGTATTGACTGTGATGAGACGTTTTCCCCAGTGGCAATGCTCAAATCTATTTGGATCATGCTTGCGATAGTGGCATACCTAGATTATGAGATCTGACAAATGGATGTGAAAATAATTTTCCTAAATGGAGAGCTGGATGAAGAGGTGTATATGATACAGCCTGAGGATTTCACATCCACAGATGAGTCTAAGGTGTGTAGGCTTCAAAGATCCATCTATGGATTTAAGCAGGCATCACGGAGTTAGAACATGTGTTTTGATAAAGTAATCAGAACATATGGCTTCGTTAAGAATGGAGAAGAACCCTGCGTGTATAATGGGCTAATGATTCTGTTGTTGTATTTCTTGTACTGTATATTGATGACATTCTCTTAATCCAAAATAACATCCCTACATTATAGAGAATAAAGGTTTGGTTGCCATCTCAGTTCTCCATGAAGGACTTGGAAGAAGCTTCCTACATCCTAGGAATGAGGATCTATAGGGATAGATCTAAAAGGTTACTTAGATTATCCCAGTCCACGTACATCAATACCATGCTGAAGAGGTTCAGCATGGAGCATTCTAAGAAGGGCTATCTTTTGATAGGCCACGAAATTTCTCTCTCGAAGAGGAATTGTCCGACAACTCCTCAAGAAAGAGAGTGTATGAGTAGAATACCATATGCTTTGGCAATTGATTCTATTATGTATGCCATGATGTGTACGAGACCAGACGTGGCATACTCACTAGGGGTAGTGAGCAGATACTAGTATGACCCAGGTGAGAGTCACTAAAAGGTTGTGAAGATAATTTTGAAGCATTTGAGAAATACCAAAGATCAGTGGCTCATCTATGGAGATGCTGAATTAAAACTTATGAGATATACTGATTCTAGTTTTTAGTCAGATCATGATAATAGCAAAAGTATGTTAGGTTTTTTGTTTACCCTAAATGGTGGAGCAGTCTGCTGGAAGAGTTTCAAGCAGCACATTGTAGCCGATTTTATGGGTGAGGTGGAGTATGTCGCGGCATCTGATGCTGTGAAGGAAGCTGTGTGGCTATGAAAGTTCATCGATGAGCTGGAAGTGGCACCCTCCTTGGATGGTCTGATTCTACTATACTATGATAGCACTGAAGCCATAGCTCAAGCGAGGGAGCCAAAGGCACATTAATGCATCAAACATATTTTGCATCGCTACCACCTTGTACGAGAAATCATG
The DNA here is from genome assembly GCA_006176705.1 of Cocos nucifera. Taxonomy (NCBI): domain Eukaryota; kingdom Viridiplantae; phylum Streptophyta; class Magnoliopsida; order Arecales; family Arecaceae; genus Cocos; species Cocos nucifera. The sequence goes on from QRFJ01001177.1 coordinate 224,254, forward strand.
GAGCAAGATGACGTCGAGCTTCAGAAGATCGATGAAAAGGAGAACGTGGCTGACCCCTTTACTAAAGTTCTAGGAATCAAAGAGTTCAATAATCATAAATGGAAGATGGGTATTCAATACTATGCTGAGTGGCTTTAGTCTAAGTAGGAGTTGTTAAAAATTGTATCCTAAAATCAATCATCTAGGTTATAGATGGTTGAGCTAAATATAATTATGCTTGAATTATTAATAAATAAAAATATTATTTTGACCTTTTTATCACTTTGTGCATCTTTCTATAATGAACTCTTCTATGATGAAGTTCTTAGGACTATTTAGACTCGATAAAAGAGGATTTATCATTTAGTCCTTAAATGTGTTCATGATCAAATGATTTATTGTTATCTAGAATGACAACGTATCGAGTGTAGGTCATTGTATGCCATAAGTATTGATTGTCCTCTTAACCAAGAAGTATGGAGATACTGTTATGGCATGCAGGTGAAGTGTAGGGGTACATTTCACTGAATGTGATCTAACTATGGAGCTCTCTACTATCAAGAGTTGCTCATGAAGGATATGGGTATAAGTATCCCTTAGACCTGAGATCACCATGGTGATCTACAAGCAACTCACTGCACTTAGGTATCGGACTATTTAAATTTCTAATTTAGTGATGGAAGGCTACTTGGTGCAGTTAAGTACTTGGCTTGTCGATGTGTGAGTCAAGATGGAATTGACCCCTCCAAGTGTTGGAGCAAATGCATCACTGTATTTTAATTTAGCAAACCCTCGATTGGGTTGGTCCATCTGATGGACACTGAATTTTGAAATTCACTATGGATGAATTTTAGGATTGACAGTAAACCCTAGATCGTTCTTTGAGCATTAAGGTCAAGGGGATGAACTATACGGTAACCATATGCCATAGGTTCATCGATGTTGCATTGTAATTATTTGACCTATCCGAATGTTGGGTACCAGTGTTAGATGGTCACATCGATTAGTATAGAAAATTAGTTTCTATGCTATCGACTTAAGATTCGAACCTATGGGGTCACACACAATAGGAGTTTCTACCAGATCTGATGGCTGATATTAAGTCTCGATGATCTAAGATTCTATGGTCAAGAGTTCCACTGAACTGAAAGTCTATGACCAAGAGTCCCACTAGACTGGGACTCCGAGTCCTTCGTGTTCGGGACTCTCTGATCGAGAGTCCTAATGACCTGAGACTCTATGGTCAAGAGTTCCACTGGACTGGAACACTGTGATCAAGAGTCTTAGTGGACTAAAATTTTGAATTGTACTCATTTGGAACTCTCTAATCAAGAGTTTTACTGATCTGAGACTCTATGATCATTAGTTCGATTTGTTTGGGATACTGGGTTCAAGAATCCCACTGGATTGGGACTCTTCAAGAGTTTCATGTCGATGGGACTCTCATGCCCGATAATCCATCCAATTGGGACTCTAATATTTTTAGAGAATTAATTAGCAATTTGATCATTGATTAGCTTAATTTGATTGAGTAATGAGAATTTGATCAAGTCCAATGGAATTTGATTCGATTGGGTTTGATCCGATTAGGTCATAAGATGACCTAATCGCTAAGGGAGATTCGATCCTGATTTGATCAGGAGCTGAACCTAATTAATTTCTAATTTGAATAAAATTTTATTAATTTAAATTAAGCCTAATTTGGTTGGATTAAATATGATCTAATTGGTTTAAATTAATTGGTTTGGTTGAGACCAATTAGGACCAAGTCAAATGAGATTTGAATTTAAATTCTCCCTAGAGCCCACCATATTTGACTTTTCCACCTTGACCCACGCCCTCCTCTGATTTTTGCATGAGATTTCTCATGTAGAAATGAATGTGCTCCCTTCTTCTCTTCTACCTTTGGCCTGGTCCAAGGGTTGGACCAGTTCAAACTAAGTTGAATTTTGAATTCAACTTGGTTGGTTTGTAATTAGAAAAACCTAATCTCTTCCTTATCTATTCTCCATGCCTACCTATCTTTTATCGCACATTTTTGAGCAATTTCAGATTGAGGGTGAGCAGAAGTAGAGCCCTTCTACTCATCACCCTCTTGGATGAGGTGTTGGAAAAGGATAAGACCCCATTTGAATTCAAATACTAGGAGTTGGTTGAAACTAGTTCAACCAATCTTAACCTATCCACTCCACATGAAACTTTTACTATTTTTTCATGTAATAAATTATGAGAATTTTTATGCATGAAGCCTATGGGGTTACCTTTCCTTGGTAAAAATTTTAAAGTGATTGGGTATTGATTTTGAAGAAAATAAATCTTGGAGTGAAGGTGAGCAGAATCCTATGGCACTTTATTTTTCCTTTATGCTTGTATTCTCTTTTGATTTTTGTATCTAAGGACACCCAATTTTTAGATATGATCTAAATAGAGTTTTTAGATTTGAAAGTCATCTTTCTATAAAAACTTATTTCATAGAAAAACTCCATACAAAGAGGGCATGAGAGGATTTTCAGTGCATCAGGATTTTTGGGCCGAGTGAAACCCTAGGGTTGGGACCTTGGGTTTGGGTGGAGAGATCGAGTGTTGTGAGCATCAGATCACCACCAAACATTAGACACTGACTCATCATCCTCCATGCTCCATGTTCTGATTTTCTAGAGTATCTAAAAAATCAAAAAGAAGTTGATCGATTAGATTGATTGCGATCAACCATTAAAGGCTCAGGTGAGGAGCTAGCACTCCGGTGGAGCTGATCGGGATCAGGAGCTCCGTGTGGACCAACCATAGAGGTTGGATGAGTGTGCAGCTGCAACGTGATACCACAACTTATTTTGGTAGATTTAGATTATGGAGATCAGCTATCCATGCATAGGTATGGAGTTTTGAACTCGTATAGATCAGCAGATTTGATTTGAGTAGAATTTAAATTGATTAGATCAATGCATGTAGTAGATTAATATTTATTTTCACTACTATTTTATTCAAAAAAGTTTTGAAAATGCTTGCTAAAAACTCTGCTTGATTTTCTGTACTTCAAATAACAAATCTAGGTCCTAAATAATCACTTAATTCTCAATTAAGTTCAAGTTTATGAGTTTTGAGTTTATAGAACCTCAGAACTAATTTTTGATTTGATCATTTAAAATATTTTTAAATTGTAAATACTTTACTTTGAATCAAATTCAAATGATGGTTTTAGATCTGATTTATTTCAATATTTCAATCATGTCCTAGGATTTTGTATCTAGAGTTTTGCAAAAAATAAGTTTGCAATTTAAATTCTACAAAACATATATATCATACATATGCAAACTAGATTAAAAAATGAAGCTACATATCAATATATGCAACATAAATATCTAGATCAAAACATGAAACATATCATATGGATCTCATCTAAATGATCAAAATCAGATCATAAACCATTTAATATTAGATTTAAAATCTAAAAATAAATTATAAATTATTTTAAATCTCATCTAACATATTTATGATTTAGGTTTATCGGATTAGCACATATTAGGATAATCTTTTCACTGTAAGGGATAAACCTTACAGCAGGACAACCTTATGGCAATATGTGCAATATTGATATTATTTAGATCTAATCTAAATAATCTAAAATAGATCTAATATCTATTTAATTTTAGATTAAAATTAAAATATTGAATCATAATTTTTTTTAGATCTAATCTACATTATTCATGATTCAAATTCAGATCAGCACATACTAGGACAATCTTTTCATTGTAAGGGATTAATTTTATAATAGGACAATCTTATGGCAGTATATGCGATCTTTAATTAATTTTAAATTTTTAGATTTATTCTAAAGCTTCAAGAATATGTTATAAAAGAACCTAGATGCTCTGATACCACTGTTGAGAAACATGCAGGGTTTCATGTATAGATTTCAAAATTTTTTCGAAATTAAAGTAGCGAAAGACATAGATTAAATAGTTTAATCTATAATATGCATGTAATTAGATTACAAAATCCTTCATCAAAGATCTATAATATGTTATAATATAAATATAAATATAAAATTAAATTAATCATAAGTGGTATTGATTATATCAATACCAAGATCTAGAACAAATCTAGATCTAACCCTAGATCATATCTAGGTTATCAAGAGATCAGATCTCTTATCTTTGCATAGGTTGAGAACTCCATGATTTATTTTTGTTGTTTCTTTTAGAGCTGCACATGCGTCCAGCCTCTATAAGTGATCCACATGAACCTACAACACAGATCAAAGGTTCGTCGAACGAAGATCCGCTCGAAATGCTAGCATCTCGCGGATCCCTCCTGATGGTCAATCAAATACATATTCTTGAGATCTCTTGGATACTCTAAGAGATGAAGAATATGAGGGGGAATAAGAGAGAAGTCTAACCCTTGGATCTTTCATAAATTAGAAAATAAAAATAAGAAAAATAAATCCTAAGAAAAGATAAATCTTCTCCTTCAGGACATCAATGATTGATGTCTTGAAAACATCTCTATGCTAGGACAAGAGGAGACATTCTTCTCTAAAATTTTTTCTATGTTTTCAGATCTAATATTTTTGATTTTATTCATATAAAATTTTCATAAAAATTAGAGAAGAAGGATTCTCAAAGAAACCCCAAGAGAAGACGTTCTTCTCTTCTTCTTCTCTCATCAGGACATGATTAGATCATGTCCAAAGATGATCACTATGCTTCAATGCCTTAAAGCATGGATCCCCATGCCATCTCACTTTTTTTCTCTCAGATTTTTATCATATAAAAATCATAAATAAAATAGAAAGAGAGAAATACAAAAGAAAAATGTAAGAGAAGACAATCTTCTCTTACCTTGTCTTCATCAAAACATCAAAGTTTGATGTCCAAAAGAGAGGAACTACTCCAAGGAATTTGGTGCCTCATCCTCCCATGCCTCTCCCCCTTTTCCTTTTAATTTTTACCATGAAATCTCTGGTGTTTTGGATGCCCCTTTCTATTATTAGGAGGCGTCCCTCTTTTATTGCAAGACTAGGTCAAAACCTAGTCAAAGGAGGACTCCTATGGGGCGTCCAACTCTTGGACACCCCTCCCATAATTTTTGGCATGCATCCTCTAAATCTCATGCACAATAACTAGGGGAGAAAGGGCAGAACAAAATGTTGGGTGGCATGGGGAAAATAACAAAAAAAGGAGGGAAGAGTTTTTGTCAAAGGGGACTTTATCAAATAGAGTTCAAATAACAACAACTTTCCTATATTTGACCTGATCAAATTTTATTCCAAATAATCCAGATATGTGGGGTGTGGAGAAGCTCTTAGGCATGGAAATAATTCATGTAAATATTAGAAAAAAATGGGTGGGCGTGAGCTTTCTTAGGTGCAAGAGAAAGAGAGGGAATCCCAGTCCAACTAGAACTCCTCTTGTTTGACTAGGTCAAAATAGATTTAAACCTAATTTAAATTCTATTTAAACTAGAATAAATGTAACCCAATTAAGAATGATCCTAGTCTAACTAAAAGTCTAATTAAATTAGATTAAATCAAGATTTAAATCTGATTTAAATCCTAAGTCAATTAGGTGCACCCAAGTCCTAGTCAAACAAGAAATTATTCTTTTTTGCAATTGGCTTATCCAATAAACCAACTAGATTTAATTTAATTAAATCCAAACTAATTCTAATTGAATCTAATTCAATTAGACTTGATCTCAATCCAATTGCTCAATCAAATTGAGCCAATTAGCAATCCAATTGCTAATCAATCCTCCTGCAATACTTGCATTAGGTCAAACATCAATCGTATTGATGAATTGACCTTAGAACGATTCTCAATCATCTATTAACCATCTGATCAGATTACAAACTCTAATGTGTGTGATCCCATAGGTTCAAACCTAAGTCAATAGCATAGAAATTGATTTCTATACCAATCAAAGTAACCATCTAGTAATGGTTCTCGACGTCCGGATAGGTTGAATATATGCAAAGCAACATTCTTAGAACCCTGGACCATGGTTACTATATAATTCATTCCTATAATCAATAATACTCAAGATGACTTTGAGTATGCTGTCAAATACTCATACAAGTCATCTCTACTGTGTCTCAAAATTTTGCAAATCTTATGACACTTCACGAGGATTACCCAGTCTAGGTTTTGCTAAATTGAAACATAATGAGACATTCTCTTCCTAAAGCTAATCAAGAGTGGTCAATCCCATCTTGACTCACACGCCGACTTCACAAGTACTTGACTGTATCCAGAAATCTTTCGAACCTATATTAGAAATATAGGCAGTCCGACACTAAAGTACAGTGAGTTGCTTGCAAGTCACCATGGTGATCTTAGATCAGAGGGATACTTATATCCATTGGCCTTAGCTAGCTACTCTTGACAGTAGACTGCTACATTGGTCATGTTCAATGCAGATGTACTCCTACATCTCACCTGGATGTCATTCTAGTGTCTCCACACCACTTGATTATGAGGACAACCAATGCATATGGCATATAACGACCTACACTCAATAAGTTATCATTCTTGTTAATAACTTATTATTTGATCGTGAATAATTTAAGAACCATCTGATAAATTCTTCTTTATCGATTGATTATGGTTCTAAGGACTTCATCATAATTTAAGAGTTTATTTAAGGAAGATAGAACTTTTATGATGAATCAGCCAAATAACTATTATTAGATAATTTATATACTAATTCCAATCATCTACCACTTAGATGATTGGCTTTAGATGATTGGCCAAACTTCTTTTTATTCAAATCTCCTTCAAGCCGAGTCCCACCATCGCAGTGGGATCTCATGACAAAAATCACAGGACCGCTAGAGCTTCTCCTCGAATGAGCTTCTATATCTCATTGCGAGTGGCAGATCTCGACATTCCTGCATCATGTACCTTAAGTGTGCAATCCAAAGTTGACAAAGGGACCTCATCTTCAAAATAAGTCTGAACTTCTTCCTTAAAAACCTACTGCAGTTCTAAATTAGTGAACCCACCACCTCCATCGACCTTCAATCCAGAATCGCTATTCATTTGCAGATGACTTTGGAAGTGGCAAAACTCTAGAGGAACAGTCCAGACTCGCCAGAGTATTCTAGTTGTGTCCGTCCATTGTAGCTGCTAGCCGACTCCTGATCCAGACAAATTTCTTCCATTAGCCGATTGGACTTCTTCAAGTCTTCTATTCGAACTCCTTTAAGTCTTCTAGATGAACTTCTTTCAATCATCCATTGAATTCCTTTCAGTGGACAAGTTAGTCACCACATATTGAACATCAATCAAGTAGGCTTAAACAACAAGAGGACCTCGACATCTATGCAAGATCAACCCCCAATATAGTGGATATCAGTCCACATGTGGATGACCTTAGAGAAATTCGAACCTCTCCTAAACAATTGAGGCATGAAGTCCTTCACTATCTGTAACAGTTCCATTCGAACTTCAACTATTAACTCCCAACAGACTAGCACATCACGATAATAGACACCACCCTCCATAATAAACTCCATGTAGTCCCGAATGAACCACTACCAGGCAGTTACGGCTGTCACCATCAACTTATTACCAGCTCCATCAGTATAAGGGACCCTCTAGATATGTTTTCTCTCTAAGCTCTCTTCCTCTTCCCATTACTCTGCTTCTTTATTTCCTGAGCACTCCATTCCAGTTGGCTAGAGAATTGACTTGAGTGTCGGAGGGTCCTGTTAGAGCCATCCACCTCTGGTTTGAACTTTATTTTGCAGATTCCATCGGTGGCCTCGCCTTTCCAACTCCAGCTACATCTGGCATCCTCACAGATTTCTGCACCAATAGGACTATTTGAGCATATTAATTGGATCTTTAACTAAATTAAAATGTCAATGAATTAAAATGCTCTCATTAAGGGGGAGCTAATGAAAAATTCATATGTCTTAACTTTGTAAAATTTACATCCTTTTCAAATAGCTTATCAAATCAAAAATTACTTGTGCATATTGAAATATAAAACTTTACACTGCATATCTTTTTACTTTAAATAATTTCTTTTAATATAGATACTACAATGTGCTCAATATTTTATCATCATAAAAAAGGAGATTATTATCTACAAGAATGATATTAATGATTGCAAAACATTGGAGCATAATTTTATACTAACATTTTTCAAGTATGTTAAAGATTATTTTTGTAGAGGGAAAAAGCTGTTAAAAGACTCCATATTCAATTAAAGATTTATTGAGTCAAGAGAAATAATTTTTGAAGAATTTTGGTACAAGAAAAACTATCTCAAAGAATTTGAGCTGATCCATCCTTGAATTGAGCCAACGCTAGTACGGCATGCCCTTATTTCTTTGGCTTAACACGTAGTTGAGCTAGCTTGAAATGGATCTAAGCCAGCCCCCTTAGGATGGTAGAAAATGTGTTTTAGAGTTCTGCTAATCAAGCTAGCTCGAAGCATCACCAAGCCGGCTATCTCAGATTGATAGAAAAGTGATTTTTCAACTTTATCATTTGAGCCAGCCCAAAGTAAGTTTGAGCCAGCTCTCTCAGATCGACAAAAGTATTGTTTTTCAAATTCATAGTTTAAGCTAGCCTGAAGCAAAACTACGCCATCCTTCTCAATGGGACAGAATGATATTTTATGAAGAAATGCTGCTCGAGATGACCCGAGGCTAGATTCAAGCTGGCTCGATGAAGATTGACATGAAGGGAAATCCTGATTTCCTGGACCAGATTCGTTCAGATCTGATCAGATCAAGAGATATATTTCAAAATTTTTTTTCTTTGATCTAGATCAGATCTAAAATATTTCAGATATGATTCTTATTATTTTAATAATTAAAATAAAATTAAATAAATTAAATCAAATTTAATTTATCTTGAAGTGGATAATCCTATTACCCGATGATGATCCTGTAAGCAGTGGAAGGTTCTGGATCTAGCCACGCAAGTGCCTAGTCTCTACCGATATCCACTTAGGCTGGATCTGAAGATCCTCTTCTTCTCTATCATATCTCCAAAAATTAGATCTAGATCTGATCTGGAGGATCTTCAAAACTCCTTTTGAAGATCAGTAGTTGTCCTTTGCAGTAGCGCAGCCTTCTAGCTTTCAGTCGCCTTTCTCTCGTCTGGATTGCACCAACCAAGGTCCAAAACACTTTTCGACATGGAGAGGAGAGGAAGAAGGTGGGTTTGGCATGGAGGAAGAGGGGAGAGGCAGCCATGGGATGTGGAGAATTGTTATTTCCAATCTTAATTTGAGTTGGGCGTAGGGTCTTATTTATAGACTATCTGTGATCCAACTCTTCTTCTTCCCAACCAATCACAATCCTTTGTGAAATTAGATCTAAATCTGATTGGTGGGAATAGAGTCCCCTGGATTCCTCCTTAGATGGCGCCTAAGACCAGTCAAAGTTGGTTCTTAGGAGAACTCTAATCGGAATCCAAAAAGGAGATGGAGTCTCTGTCCAACAGGGACTCCTGGGCGCCTCCAGCTTGGGCACACGCCAAGGGTGGCATGCGCCCTCCTCCTTGCTAGGTTCTGGCAGGGGGACAAGCCCCCACCAGCTCTCCAATAGGTGCATGACATGTGGATAAAAGTCAAAGTGTCAATGGTCAACATTTGATCAGTCAAAGGTCAACTTTTGACCAAAGTCAAAGGACGAGAAATGGCAGGTGACCAAAAATGGTAGGTAATGTCTTACAAAATAAGACAACCTTTTCTGACTTGGACAAGCTCTAGTCAGACAAAGTGAAGGCCTCTTAAATGAGCACAAACTCCTTTGGCTCAGTCAGGACAACTATTTATGATAGTAAAAGAAGAACGTTAGGTTCAATCGAGTGCTAGCACGATTTTCTTGAACCTAATTGAATCTCATTCAGATCAATTGAACTGAGATCAGTTCAATTGATGATCACCAGATTCAAACCCTTGTTTGTGTGACTCCAGTTAGGTTCAGTTTTGTATGGTAATGGGATATATCATGATCTCTATCATCGACATCATCGAAACTCCTTTCGATGGATCAGAACTCTTCTGATTCGAACAGCTAGAATGATCGATCATCTAAATCATTCTAATTGCTCCCAAAATCCACCAGTGACACCTAGCAGTATATGGTGGCAACCCATCAGAGCTGAATGCGAACCTCTTGGTGCAGCTACCTGTGTGATTAAGTTCTTCTATCTTGAGCTCCGATCAGATTAGGGTTAAGGTGAACTCGTCAAACCCTAGTCTCTATCATATGATGTAATTATTCGATTCAAGTCTGATATGAAAAGCTAAATAGAAACTCTTTCTATTATTTCACTCTGCCATGGCCATGGACTTCTGGACTTGATTCTCATGATCATCATAGGGCTGCTCCTCTACCACCGAGATAGATAGATTTCATCTTGATGCTATCCAGTTCCTACAATGAACATGCTATAGCCAACATACACCTCAAGATTCCATATGGCTAGGAGACTGAGTAATGGTGTAGTCAAACTATAACACCCTCAAGGTAAACTGTCGATGCACCACAGGTCAAAGAACCAGACACACTACTGCAGCATCGAGTCCATCATTGATGAGAAGGTAGACTCCCTAATGACTACTCGAGATGGTCATGCTCAGTGCCCTTGTTCTCTAACGAGTACCTGTACTCTCGCTCCGATGTCTCCACACCGTAGACTCAAGACTCATCTACTAAAGAGAAGCGATTGTACACTAACCTTCTGGATCAATCACCATCCTCATGATGATCCTATGGTCGGAAGCATTTTATGAGTTAATAATGATTATTCATGTCTTAAATTTTTAACTCTTGAAAATATGAATTACCATTACCATTAACTCAAAGGATGTATCACAGACACTAAATAGACATATGTGATAGAAAATAATCTATTTTATTGATTTTAGTCAAAATTATAATTTTGCCCTTAGAAGTGTATTACAAGTGTCAGCCAATTCTGACTTCTAGGACAATATATCTAATATGACAGGTGTAATGACTAGTTCTACAGAAGTCTGTCTTCATCTAGAAAAGTTTTCAACGGCTATTTTTGATCTCCAACGATCATAAATGGCCAAAATCAAGGTCAAATCAATCTTAGCCTTAAGAAAATGATTAAGGGATAAAAGAAAAATAAGAAATATAAGGGAATACACTATTCAGCACTATTTCATTAATTTGAACAAGAAAGAGAGCACTTTGAGCATTCAATAGCCTCCAAGAAAGTTTACCAACTCCCATTTTAATTCTTTCTTAACTTTTCTAAGTGCATTTAAAGAGGAAAGAGAGCATTGTTCATCTACATTCAAAGCATCCTCAAAAGAAAAGCTACAACAACAACAATCCATCTGGAATAGGATTTTCTTTATTGTATTTATTTCTTTTTCAAATCTATTGTAAAAGTTTCAGCAAGGACAAAAAATTGAAGGGTTAAAAGCTATACCAAACTTAGTTTAGTTTAGGAGAGCCTTTGGATAAAGCATGTAAAGATTTTGATTGGTTGAACTGGGATAAAACCAATTGGGTTTGTTTGTGAGCCCGATAAAAACAAACATGCTATAATTAGGTGATTATAGTGAAAATTTTCAAGAGATCACTTGGGAGGTGGATGTATGTGCTAGAGGTGCACCGAGCTATTATAAATACATTGTGTTTGTGTGTGTGCATTTTATCTCTTCTGTTGCATTTATTTTCTGCTCTTTAGTAACTTCATCTTCAGCACACTTTCACTTCTGCATTGCACACTATTGCTTAGGCTTTTTAAATAAAAATTTTAATAACCCAATTCACCCCTCCCCCTCTTAGGTTATCTAGCTAGGCAACAATAACCATATTTCTAATCTGTGGCAAAGTACTAATAAAGTGAGTAGTCTAGAGGACCATAGGTGTTCAACCTTAAATAACCACAACCTCATTTTCAGTCTATAACAAGGCACCAATATAGTAGCTAGTCTTGTGGACTATCATAACCATATTTCCAACCTATAGCAGGGATGAACAATATAGCTAGCCCAGAGCATCATAACCTACCATTCAATCACATAATTCAAATTTATGCTTATCAAGTAATTATAGTTCAATATCACTCTTTTACAAAATTTGATGCATATAAGTATCAAAGTCCATTCAAACCAGGATCAGTATTATATGATACATAACTAGATATGAAGCCATATATATTCGATAAATAAGTATATAGTATTGTTGGGGATAAAATAACCCCCATCGAAGTCCTTAGCGGCCAACCTTCATTCTGTAGAAACCTGCCAATCTTCTTAGCAGCAACCCCTGATTGCAGAACTTGCCTACGGCCTAGTAAAGTCTGATAGGACAAACTTCGACAATAAAAAGAAGCACTATTTCATTAACTTTGCTTTTTGACTCATGATGAATAATAGAATTTTTAGCATTGAAGCCCTAACCCGTCCAATCCTAACAAACAACGAACTCCTTCCAATCGAACTCCTTTCCATCATGCTCCTTCTGGTAGCACTCCTGCCATCTGAACTCCTTCTAGCCACACTCTTTCCAATAGCGCTCCTACCATCCAAACCCTTCTAGCCATGCTCCTTCCAGTAGCACTCCCGCCATCCAAACTTCTTCCAACCGTGCTCCTTTTGGTAGTGCTCCTGCCATTCAAACTCCTTCCAGCCATGCTCCTTCCGATAGTGCTCTCGCCATCCAAACTCCTTCTGGTCACTCTCCTTCCAATTGGATTTCTTCAAAGAAAACTATCCTTGATTAGCCGGTCGAACTTCTCCAAGTCATCGAAGGAAGCACCAATGGATTATAATCAGCCCCATCAAGTGCAGTTCATCTTCTATCACTTAATAGTCGATCTCCAAGTTTGGCCAGTCTTAAGCTCTTCATCCCGACACATGCATGTCTGCATACGAGTGCAAAGGTTCTGCCTGAACTCCTACTATGCACCTCCAATGAGCTCTGTCTATATAAAAGACCCTCCAGATATGCTTCCGCCCTAAGCTCAAACTCTCTACCTTTACTCTATTTATTTTCTTTCTAAGCATTCCATTCTTGTTGAGGCAGAGAGCTAACATGACCATCGAAGGATCCTATCAGAGCCAATTCCAGCTAGGACTTCATCTTGCAGGTCTCGTCGATGATCCCAACCTTCCTAGCTCTAGTGATCTTCAACATCTACATCATTTTTTGCATCAATAGGATTGACGCTAGAGAAAGAATCATTGAGCCCTTGTTCTAAAAGGAGTGCTCAGTCAAAGTTCATCTTCTTCCTTTCATCTTCAATTCTTCAGCTCTTTCTCCTCTGATCTCTTTTCATTCTTGTAAGATGCTGCCAAAGAAGGCTGCAACTTGATGATCCATAGCATCTGCCACTAGATCAAACCCAGATCAGCTTGCTCTGACTCCATCTCCGGCACCTCAACCCCCTCCACCAAGAGCCATGATGGATTTCAAGCAATTCAATTAGTTAGTATAGTAGGTTAGAGGCCTCACTGAGATGGTGCAGGCCATGTAGCAACCTCCAGTGCCACCTCAGTCAAAAAGATCCCCACTGGAAAGAAGGCTCACCGGGGCAAGCAAGCTGGTAACCCCTGGGAATGGAAAGCAAAGAACAGAGAGCCCCTATTCTGATCATGATTCTTCTCTTTGGGAGACTCTCCTCGTCTACAGCTGATGGCCCTCTAAGATCCGTGATCGAGATGATATTCCCAATTAGAGGCTCCAAAAAATGAATCGTTGGATTGACGAACTCTTCCATGCTACCCCAGTCCACAATGACAACATCTACACCGATCCTCCATTCTCTGCCTAGATCATGTAGGATCCCATCCCGTCGAACTTCAAGCTCTCTTAGTTTGAAAGTTATGATAGAACAACCAACCTAGTTGACCACCTCGAAGCTTTCAAGATCATGATGCTGCTCCATGGTGCTCCTGATGTCATTCTCTACCGAGCTTTCTCCTCTACTCTGAATGAAGCAATAAGAAACTAGTACTTAGGCCTCAAATTGGATACCATTTTTTTTTTGATTAGTTGAGCCATGAGTTCACAGCTCATTTTATCAGTAGCCAGTGCCAGAGGTGAGGTTCCGACTCTCTTGTCAACATCAAGCAAAAAGAAGGGAAGTCCATCCGAGCTTATGTCAATCGCTTCAATGCTGCTACTCTGAAGGTCCGCAATCTGAACCAATTTATTGCAATGGCCGCACTGAAGGATGGCTTTTAGAAGAATGATCTCTTCTTCTTCCTGAAGAAAAAGTATCCCTAAGACTTTGTCGATATGCTGGCCCGGGCCGAAGGTTACGCCCGAGCTGAAGAAGCCTTCAAACAAAAAGATGAAGAGGTCGCAAGAGAGCAGCAAGTGGGTGAATCAAGCAAGCCTACAATTGCTGAGAAGCCGAGTGAAGCTCGGCTATGCTCCAGAACTTCTCCTGAGTGTCGATGAGCTCGGACTCCATCCCAAGCTCATCGATAAAAGAGCCCAAATTGAAGGGCATGATAGGGCTCCCCACACAGAAGGTTCTATAATTAGCACCCTCTAAATGCTCCTAAGATCCAAGTGTTGATGGAGATAAGGGAGCAGTTTCCAAGGCCTGAAAGAATGAGGACTCACGCAGCATGGCATAACCCCAACAAATATTATCTCTATCATCGTGACCATGGTTATGATACTGAAGAATGCATTTAGCTCCAAGATGAGATCGAGGAGCTCATTAGAAGAGGTCAGTTGGATCGATTCCTTAAAAGCCAATCGAAAAGAAGGAAAGATCGGCTAAGGGCCTTGCCCCAGCCTGAACCATCTCAGAGAGATGAGTCATAGGGAGATTGGCCTCCGCTCGAAATAATTAACACCATTGCTAGGGAACATCGATGAGGGAAGGCAAGCATATCAGTAGAGCTGGTGAAGAAGCAATGAATTAAAGAACCCATTGCTTTTACTGAAGAAAATATTCAAGGAATTCAATTCTCGCATAATGACGCAGTTGTAGTCATTTTAAATATTACTAATTATGATGCACGCTATGTTTTAATTGATAATGGAAGCTATGCTAATGTTTTATTTTATGATGCATTCTCTAAAATATCTATACCTAACAGTAGAATGGGGCCAATGAGTTCTCCACTGGTGGGATTCACTAGAGACATAGTACCAATTGAAGGAATAATAATCTTATCTATGATGATAGGTCGATACACAAGGCAGTCAAAGGCCCAAGTAGATTTTTTGATAATAAAGGGCCCCTCAGCTTATAACGCTATTCTTGGCCGACATGGCTTGAATACACTTCAGGCAGTGGTTTCGACCTACTACCTGAAAATAAAATTTTCAACTAGTTATGGGGTTGGGAATGTCAAAGAAGATCAAGCTCTTGTATGGCACTACTACACTATTGCTTTGCAAGGGGAAAAGCAAGAGGAATCTTATCTGGTAGATGGGCTTGATGCCTGTGAAGATCTAACAGAAGAACGAGGAGAACCAATTGAAGATCTTGTTACAATTCCCTTAAATGATGGGCATTAAGGTCATACTATTAAGGTCAGCTCCAACTTAAGGGATGAGGTCAGAGAGCAGCTCGTCGCTTTCTTACAAAAGAATGCTGATATTTTTGCCTGGGTATCTGTAGATATGCCTAGGATTGATGCTGAAGTCATGGAGCACCAACTAGACGTAAACCTCAAATGTCGATCGGTGAAACAAAAGAAGCGTAGTTTTATACCAGAGCGACAGGAAGCCATTATGGATGAGATTGACAAACTTCTTAAAGTTAGGTTCATCCAGAAAGTATACTATCCAGACTAGATTGCCAATGTCGTCCTTGTCAAGAAGGCAAATGGCAAGTGGAGGATGTGTATAGACTTCATAGACTTGAACAAGGTCTGCCCGAAAGATAGCATCCCTTACCAAGAATTGATTAGCTAGTGGATGCAACCTCGAACCATGAGCTCCTCACTTTCATGGATGCTTTCTTCAGCTATAATCAAATCCTGATGATACCAGAAGATGAGAAAAAAACTACTTTTATTACTGACCGTGGTCTTTATTGTTATAGGGTTATGCCATTTGGACTAAAGAATGCGGGGACCACTTATCAGCATATAGTGAATAAGATTTTCAAGGAGCAGATCAGCTGCAATATGGAGGTCTATGTAGATGACATGCTTATTAAAAGTTGATCTTCATCAAATCACATCATCGACCTTGAGGAGACCTTCATCACTCTCCGAAAGTACAAGATGAAGCTGAATCCTATAAAATGTGCTTTCGAAGTGACTTCGAGAAAGTTTTTGAAAGTCATGATATCAGGATGAGGCATCGAGGCAAATCTAAAAAAGATCAGTGCCATCCAAGAAATGACAGGTCCTAAAATAATAAAAGAAGTTCAGCACCTTAGAGGCAAGGTGGTAGTCCTAAATCACATCATCTCGAGATCGGCAGAGCACTGCATGCCCTTCTTCTAAGTACTTAAGCAGCCCAAGAGCTTCAATTGGACTCCTAAGTATCAATGAGCCTTTGAAGAATTGAAGAATTATCTTAGTTCACCTTCACTCCTTTCCAAGCCCGAACCTAGAGAAGAGTTATTTTTATATTTGATGATGTCTCCAATGAAGAAAAAACTATGTTTTCCTATCGTAGGATGCATCTAATCGGATCAGATTTGCAACAAAATAATTTTAAAATTTTTTTTATGATTCGAGCAGATCTAAAATTTCTCAAATCTAATTAGATTGATCTATAATTTATAAATAAAAGTAAAAATAAAATAGTGATATCTAATATCATCTAATCAAGTAAATCATTTATCCATTATGATGATCTGATGACTGATCCGAGATTTTGATGGAGCCGTGCATGTGTCTGACCTCTACCAGTATCCACTCAAATCAGATTTAGAGATCTCCTTCTTCTAGATCTAATCTCCAAAGATTAAATCTGGTGTCTTCCTATAGAGCCTTCAAATCAAACTCTGAAGGCTGCGTGTTCGTCTCACGAACACCATCATCTCTTGCTGATCTTCGCGCCAACGAAACTTGATCTTTGCTTGCAAGTTCTACCCAACTCTTGGGTGTGGAGAAGAGGGAGAGGACCTGATGAGGGAGGCATGGAGATGGAGATTTTGGTAAGACTTCACCATTTCATGCACAAATAGTTTGCATAGGATCTTATTTATAGATCTAGTCAAGAGTCCCTTCGTATATAACTTTGAATGGGTCAAAGTTTAACATGCAAAAGGACTCTTCATTGATCTCCATGCCCCACACCATATTTAATCTAAATTTTGTCACATAAAACTCAGAAATATGGCATGGAATAATTTTGGATAAAAGGCTTTGGCGCAAGAAACTCTTATCTCCAAGAGTTTGAATCATATTCAAAACTTTGATCCATTCAAACTTGATTTGAATGGGATGCCTCCATACATATCCATAAGGGCACATGCCATAAGGGACGTGGTCCTCTCTCCCTCACGTAAATCCCAAGGGGGTGCATGCCCCAATCCCTTTCTTTCCAACAAATTGGGTGAACATTTGACCCATGTCCTATTCCCATCTCATGGGATTTAGGACAAGCCCTTTTCAAGTCCCATCCAATGGATTTTAGGCAAGTCCTTATCAAGTTAGAACAAGCATTAATTAGGCTAGGATTAGATTCAGTCAAATCAAGAAAAATCCATCTAGAATTTTTGGGAGTGGCTTGTCCAAATTTCATCTCATGAGTTTAGGACAAGCCCTAATCTAGCGAAGACAACCTTTGTCTTGTTCCCATCTTATGGGATTTAGGATAAGCCTTGATCAAGCCAGGACAAGATCCAATCAGATCAAGACAAATCCACATAGAGTTTTCTAATGAGCATTGTTCAAATAATTCTAGAAATTAGCAGATCTTGTCTTTTTTCCATCCGATGGACTAGTATAAGCCTAGATCATGTTAAGACAATACTTTTTTGATCTGGACAAGTTTTAGTCAGACTAAGACAGAGCTATACAAGGCTCTTAGATGAGCAAAATCCAATTTGGCTCAATCGAGATGAACCAAAAAGATGATAAAAGGAGAATATTAGGCTCAATCATGTGCTAGTATGATTTTTTTGAACCTAATTGGATCTAATCCAAATCAATTGAATTGGGTTAAGCTTAATTGATGACATTTAGATCCAAATTTTTTGTTTGTGTGACTCAGTTAGGTTCAATTCTATATCGTAATGGGACATGTTGTGATCTCCATCATCGACATCATCAAAATACCTTTCGATGGATCAGAACTCTTTTGATTCACCCAATTAGAATTATCAATCATCAAGATAATTCTAATTGATCCCAAAATTCACTAATGACACCTAATAGTATATGATGGTAATCCATTAGAACTGAATAGCCAACCTCTCGGTACAACTATCTGTGTAATTGGATTCTTCTATCATGAGCTCCGACGGGATTAGGATTAAGGTGAACTCGTCAAACCCAAGACCCATCATATGAATGAATCATTCGATTCAAGTCCGATGTAAAACACTAATAGAAACTTCTTTCTATTATTTCACACTACCATGACCATGGGTTTTAGGACTCGATCTCATGATCATCATAGGACCACTCCTCTACTGAAGTAGATAGTTTTCTTCTTAGTGCGATCCAATTCCTACAATGAATATGCTATAGCCAACATATATCTCAGGATTTTGAATGGCTAGAAGACTGAGTTATGGTGTAATCAAACTATAACACCCTCAAGGTGAACTACCAATACATCTCAGATCAAAGAACTAGACACACATTGCAGCATTAAGCTAGTCATCGATAAGAAGATAGAATTTCTTATGACTGCTCGAGATGGTCACACTCAATGCTCTTATTCTCAACAAGTACCTGTACTCTCACTTCAGTGTCTCCATGTCGTAGAATCAAGACTCATCTACAATAAGAAAATGATTGTACATCGTCCTCATGATAATCCTACGATCGAAAGCAGTTTATGAGTTCATTATGATAATGCATGCCTTAAATTCTCAACTCTTGAGAATATGTGTTATCTGTTAGATATGTGTGCCCTAGAAGCCAGAATTAGCTGACACTTGTAATACACTTCTAGGGGCAAAATTATAATTTTGATTATAAATAATAAAATAGGTTATTTTCTATCATAAATGTGTATTTAGTATCTATGATATATCCCTTGAGTTAATGGTAATGATAATTCATATTTTCAAGAGTTAAAAATTTAAGACATGAATTTTTATTATTAACTCATAAAATGCTCCTGACTGTAGGATCACATGAGGATGGTGATTGATCCAAAAGGTTGGTGTACAATCACTTCTTATAGTAGATGAGTCTTGAATCTATGGTATAGAGACACCGAAGCGAGAGTACAGGTACTCATTAGAGAATGAGGGCACTAAGTATGACCATCTCGAGCAGTCATAAGGAAGTCACCTTCTCATCAATGACTGACTCGAAGTTGTAGTCGTGTGTCTAGTTCTTTGACCTAAGGTGCATCGATAGTTTACCTTGAGGGTATTATAGTTTGACTACACCATGACTCAATCTCCTAGCCATTCAAAATCTTGAGGTGTATGTTGGCTATAGCATATTCATTGTAGGAATTGGATTGCACCAAGAGAGAATCTACCTCGATGGATGAGGAGCAGCCCTATGATGATCATGAGAATCAAGTTCTTAAGCTCATAGCCATGGCAGAGTAAAATAATAGAAAGAGTTTTTATTAAGATTTTCACATCGGACTTGAATCGAATGATTAAATCATATGATAGAAATTAGGATTTGACGAGTCCACCTTAACCCTAATCTGATTGGAGCTCAAGATAGAAGAACTTAATCACATAGGTAGCTACATCGAGAGATTCATTTTTAGTTCTGATGGGTTGCCACCATATACTGCTAGGTGTCACTGATGGATTTTGAAAGCAATTAGAATGATTTGGATGATCGATCATTCTAGTTGTCTGAATCAGAAAAGTTCTGATCCATCGAAAGATATTTCAATGATGTCAATGATAGAGATCGTGATGTATCCCATTATCATACAAAACTGAACCTAACTAGATCACACAAATAAGGGTTTGGATCTGGATATCATCAATTGGACTAACCTAGTTTAATTGATTTGAATAAGATTCAATTAGGTTCAAAGAAATCGTGCTAGCACATGATTGAGCCTAACATTCTCCTTCAATTATCATTAAAAGTTATCTCGACTAAGCCAAATATGTTTGTGCTCACTTAGGTACCTTTACTTGGTCTAACTAGAGTTTGTCTAGATCAGAAAAGGATTGTCTTAATTTAAAAGATAAATTTGAGGTAATATCTGCTATTTTTCGTCACCTGCTAATTCTTATCTTTTGACTTTGGTCAAACATTGACCATTGACACTTAGACATCTGCCCATATGTCATGCACCTATAGAAGAGTAGATAGGGGCTTGTCCCCTTGCTAGAAATTGAAAAGAAGGGGGTGCATGCCTAGGGAGATGTGCGCCCATGGATAGGGATGCTTGGAGTCCCATATAGATGGGACTCTAGGTTGCTTCTTGGAATCAACTTAGGTAGGTGCCTATGACTCAGGTTTGACCAATCTTGACACCATCTAAGGATGATTTGAGGTGGCTCTCATCTGATTAGATCAGGTGATATCATTCCACCAATTAAATTTAGATCTGATTGCACGAAGCAACGTGATTGGTCGGGATGATGTGGCACTACATGGTGCAGCAGGGTTTATATATATCCTATCTGCATCTAGCTTTTCAAGTAGTTCTCCCTTAGCCCATGCCCCAAGGCTGCCCCTCTCCCTCCTCCATGCCATCTTCTGGTCCTATCTCTCCTCTCCATGCTCAAGGAGATTTGGGCTCCAGTTTGGTGCTATCCAGGCAAGAGAAAGGGGACGAGAAAGGAAGAAGGCAGCATTGCTGCAAGAGACGATTCCAGATCTTCAAAAGGAGTTTTGAAGATCCTTCAGATTAGATTCAAATCTGATATTTGGAGAGGTGATAAAGAAAGAAAAGATCTCTAGATCTAGCCTGAGTGGATTTCGATAGAGGCTAGGCACTTGCATGGCTAGATTCAAAACATCAGGCAATCAGCAGGATCATCACAGGGTAATCCGATTACCCAATATCAAGGTACAAAATTAAATCAGATTTAATTTATCTTTTATTTTTATTTATTAGATCTATAAAATTATATCTAAAATATTTTAGATCTAATCTAAATTTAAAAGAAAAATTTTTGAAATATCTCTCTTGATCCAATCAGATCTGAACAAACATGATCTGGGAAATCAAGATTTCCCCTTCAACTGGTTTCAAAGCTAGGTTCTAATAAATTATTTAGATCTAATTTTATTTTAATTTAGATTTAATAATTAGATAATTTTAGATATCACATGAGATGTGATTAGATCTAAAATTAGAAAAATTAAAATTAAATAATTTAGATCTAAGTTTTACAAGATGCATGACTAGTTGTAAAATAGAATAGTTCTATACATAGTCTTGCATGTTCGTAATTTAATTTGATTAAGTTATAATTTTAGATTTATTTATTTATAATTTTTTGATATTATAAATATTATAATAAGATCTAAAAAATAGTAAATAAAATTATTTAATTTTTGGTTCATATGAGATATGATGAATGCATGTTTAGACTAGTTATAGAATAGTTCTACATAATTGTCTAGATTAAAATTTATTTTGATATGATCAATTTGATTTGATTTTTTAGATTAATTATGAGATAATTTAGATCTAAAAATATGCATGATATAATACATGAGATGTATGCAAAATATGTATAAAGTTAGATCAATTTTTATATATGAGATATATGATGTAGATCTAACTAGTTTTGTAGATTTATATTTCTGATTAAGGCATTCCCCTTGGCCGTCCGATCATAAGAATAAAGTAGGGTTTAAATGCCCTCTCCTCCCATTCAATGAGGTATTCTTATGATGCGTAGGGGTGCTGCACGTTCATCCTTAATCAGAAATCAAGAACTTACTTTCTACAAAACCCTAGATCCTAAAATCTTAGGATTTTATTTATATGTTTTGTTTGTGAACCCTAAACTTAATTAAGAATTAAGATTATGAAATATTCTAGATCTAAAATTAAGAATTTTAGATTTAAGACATATTCATAAAATTGGGTTCGGGCTTGGGTAGCTCAATTAGATCTAAGTGGTTGATCAAACCGAATCAAGAGTTGGTTAGATGGGATCATTAGTGCTTAAATTGACCAGCCTAATAAATTAAGTCTGGGTCAAGATCGAGTCATGTGAGTGATCGATCAAGCTAAGACCTAATTAGGCTCAGTGGTTATAGTCTAAATTGTAGGCTAACCCGATTGGTTCTGGCTCAATAATTTAGTGTCTAAGGTAAGACTGGCAGATACGATCGACTGATTTTTAATTGAGAGCTACTTGATTCGAATGCATTCTTGTCGAGTTAATGGTATATCCCTTCCACCGATCTTACTTACCTGGCCATATTTATTGGCTCAATCCTGATCTGCGGTGGTCAATAATCCGAGCTAACCCATGCCACTAGGTTCGTCATAATGTTTATGACTATGTCAAGTCTAGTTTAATGAGACCTAAATCAAATCTCCCTAAGAAAAGATTAAGTCTAAGATCTTCCATCATTGTAGATGTGCGGGCCCTTTCCGAGGTTGATTGTTCTCGACTGATTATAATGGTTCAATTACACCGAAAAGATGCAACTATATCTATTAGGCATTGGATGCTATGGGCTGTAGGATGGATTAGGCTCAATATTTCGGATATGGTGAGAGACTCAATTAGGAATTTAATCTATGCAAATGGTGGGTCCGACTTAACTAAGAAGTGGATCAATATTCTGGGCATGGTGAGATTCATGAATTAGAGATCAAGTTTGGATGCACCATGATTAGAGAATCATTGAATAAGAGTTGTTCACTCATTGGCTAACCAATCATCAACAACTATTAGATGAGGTGATGAGTCAGTTGGTGGGACCGCACCACCCACCAGAAATCATTAATCATAGAGATTTTCACATCTCTACAAAGGGAGTATAGGAATCCAAAAAAATAGTGGGAGCTAATTTATTTTAAAATAAGACTCCTAAATAAATTAGTCAAGTCTTAATTACAATATCTAACTAGAAACATTGACTCTCTATAGAAAAATATCTGCGTCCAACCCACTAACACGTATCTTGGACACTCATAGACTAACCGAACCTAATTACTAGGATTGGCTCTGAAACTTTAAAATTATTTTGGGTTTCAAAAAGTTAACTCATGTATTAGATCAGGACCCTCCCACCTTACCTGCTCATCCATCCGCTGAATAGAGAGCGTCTCTTGAAAAGTGGAGGATGAAGATAACAAGGCTAGATACTACATGTTGGGCTCGATGTCTGATGAGCTTCAGTGCCAACATGAAGATATCAGGACTGCCCACCAAATGTTAGCTCACCTACAAGAGATGTTTGGTGAACAGAGTCGCGCAGCCAAGTATCAAGTCACTAAATGACTATTCAAGGCTAAAATGCGTGATGGGCAGTCAGTCCAAGATCATTATCTGATGATGATCAAGGACTTGGAAGAGCTTGAGAAGCTCGAAGTGAAGTTGGACCTAGATTTACAAAATGATATAATTCTACAATCCTTGACTGATGCATATGGGCAATTCATCATGAACTATCATATGCATAAACTTCAAAATTTCCTGGCCGAACTTATGAACATGCTGGTTATTGCTGAGCTTTCTATGAAAGATCCTAAAGGCTCAGTGCTTACTATGGAATGAACTTCTTCTAAGTGAAAGTCTTTTGAAAAGAAGAAGAAGTCTGTAAAAAAGCAGAAGATGGAAAAGGAAAGAAGAAAAAGGCAGAGCTGAAGAAGAAGGCCGCTGACAAAGAAAAGTATTTTCATTGCAACAATGATGGCCACTAAAAGCAAAACTGCCCTACTTACCTAGCCACCCTAAAGAATAAGAAGGAGGTAGGTCCTTCTGGAGGTATGCTCGTTATTGAGTCTAACCTTATGGTTTCTTCTGCATCCAGTTGGGTGCTTGACTCTGGTTCTAGTACTCATTTGTGCACTTCTATGTAGGGTCTTGAGGATAGCAGGAGGCTAAGGGATGGTGAGATGATCCTGCTCATCAAAAATAAAGTAAGAGTTGCTACTGTGGCCGTAGAAACATACCCTCTTCGACTACCATCTAGTTTAGACTTAGTATTAAAAGATTGTTATTATGTGCCTGCAGCAAGCAGGAATTTGATTTTTGTTTCATGCCTAGCACTAGAAGGCTATGTAATTAGTTTTCTTAAGGATCATTGTAACATTCTTTATGAAAGAAATAAAATTGCAAGTAGTTTTCTTATTAACGATCTTTACCAGTAACATATTGATGTATCTATTTTTAATATCGAGCAAAATGTAAATGCCATGAAATGATCTAGGGATAGTCCAAATGATAGGTATCTATGGCACCTAAGACTAGATCATATAGCAGAAGATAGGATTAACAAATTAGAAAAAATTGGGCTATTGAGTTCGTTGACTTCCGAGTCATATCCAATTTGTGAATCTTGTCTTCATGGCAAAATGACTAAACTTCCTTTTGTAGGACATGGGGAAAGGGCCACGGATCTTCTTGCCCTAGTACATACTGATGTATGCAGCCCATTTGATGTGCCGGCTAAAGGCAACTTTATCTACTTCATAATCTTTACCGATGATTTATCTAAGTATGGGTACGTGTATCTTATGAGACACAAGTCTGAAGCTTTTGAAAAGTTCAAGAAATTCAGACATGAAGTAAAAAAGCAAACTGAAAAATCCATTAAGGTTCTTCGATTAGATCGAGGAGGTGAATACCTTAGTCAGGAATTCATAGACTATCTCAAGGATAATGGCATAGTCTCTCAATGGACTCTACCTGAAACATCTCAACTCAATGCGGTTTTAGAATAGAGGAACCAGACCCTATTACATATGGTCCGATCCATGATGAGCTTCAATGACCTTCCTGATTTTCTTTAGGAATACTCTTTGTTAACTGCAATATATTTACTGAATAGGGTTTCTTCTAAAACCGTTCCTACCACACCGTATGAGATATGGCATCATAAGAAATCAAGTCTGAGTCATCTCAAAATTTGGGGTTGTCCGACTCATGTCAAAAGATAACAAGCAGATAAGTTAGACTTTAGGTCCTTTAGAGCTCGATTTATAGGATATCCTAAAGAGTCATTAGGATATTATTTCTACATTTCAGAAGATCACAATGTGGTTGTGAGTCGACATGCCATCTTTCTTAAAAAATAATTTATTCAAGATAGCTGCATTAGAAAGCAGATCAAGCTCGATGAGAAAGTCTCACAAGAGCAACGAGCTAAGGACCAAATGGAACCAAATCAGGTTAAGCCAATACAATCACTACCTCCTCCACCTCGTAGATCGAAAAAGGTTTTCTATCCCCCTGAGAGGTACTTAGGTACTATTTTAGAGAAAGTAGAGAAAATGTTCTTTTAGGTAATGAGGTTCATGGTGATGATCCCAAAATCTATAACGAGGCGATATCGGATATCGACTCCAAGAAATAGTCAAAGGCAATAAAGTCAGAAATTGACTTGATGCACTCAAACCAAATTTGAACCTTGGTAGATCCATTAGAAGGTATAGTACCTATTGGGTGTAAATGGATCTACAAGAGAAAGATTGGTGTAGATGGAAATGTGGAGACATTCAAAGCTAGATTAGTGGCAAAAGGCTATAGTCAGCGTGAAGGCATTGACTATCAGGATACCTTTTTGCCAGTAGCTATACTAAAATTCATCCGCACATTGCTTGCTGTTGCAGCCTATTTTGATTATGAAATATGGCAAATGGACGTGAAAATGGCATTCTTAAATGGATACCTTGAGGAAGATATCTAAAATCGAACAGCCACTAGGTTTCACATCCAATGATGCTTGATAAGCATCATAAATTTATCAATAAAAATATTAATTTATTAATTAATTTATATTAATTTTTAAAAATTATTAATCAATTTATATATAATTTTTGAAAAATTCATATTTTTATTAATTAAAAAATTAATTAAAAAATAATAAAAAATGAAAAATAAAATTTTATTATCAATGGAAAGAGCTCATTTTTTTAAATTACAACAAAATAAATTTCAAGTAAAATGGAGCTAAAACGGAAAAGATATGAATTTTTAAAGATATAAAATAAATAAAAATTAAATTAAAAAAGAAAATGGCTCAGCGACTCCGTAAGCCGAGCCACCAAGCCAAGCCAAGCCATCAAAGCTGACTCAGCCATTTAAGCCATCAGTCCGGTCCACGATCCAGGCGTGGACCGCCAGCTCAGCAAAACCGACGAATCAGAGATTGCCACGTGGTGGACCTAGACCCTTAAAGGGTCCACAGAAATTTATCGCGGCTCACAAGGGTATTTTGGTCTTTTCACCTAGCGACAAGAGCGCTGATTGGCTTGTGGTGTGCGGTGCGGTCCGGTCCACGCGGTCCATGGGAACAGTAATTGCGCGATCGGATGGCTGTGGTTGATTTGCGGTCAAGGATCGGACGGCGGTGGTGATTTTCCAGGCTTTTATTCAAATTCTATCAGCGATCTACGCGGATCCAATCGGACGGCAGCAAAAAATCAAGAGATGAAGATCCAACGGTCCAGAATACTCCCGACGGTGATCAAGACTCCCGATGCATGATTTGCGGCCAGATTTCCTCCATCAACGTGCGATCGGAACGGCCAGAATTTAATCCGACTCCGATCTGGGCTGATATGCATCCGATTTTGATGATTTTTGGACCGTTGGATTTCTATTGAATGGCCAATTTCACCAAATTTACCAGAGTCATATCAGAGCTATTTTGATTCAAATTTTATCCAAATTTCTTTATATTTTGATGATTACAAAGGCTATTAGTCCCATATTGCCTTTAGAAAAAATATCCAGCCCTCCTAGCTCTATAAAAAGGATCCCTAGGCCTCCAGAAATCAACATCTCCGATCAAGGTGAAGCTTTGGTACAGGGCGAAGCCAGGCTATGGGTTAAAGGCTGCTTCGAAGCAATGGGTGCCGAGAAGAAGAGCCGAGCTTCTACACCATCTTTCTGCCAATGCCGATCCAAGATCAGAGATCAGGCTATTTTATTTTATTTTTTTTAAATTTTATGTATTTAAATTCTAAAATTTTAATTAATAAAAATTTTATTTTTGCATTTTAATTTCTTACTTTTTATTTTTATTGTAATTTAATTTCTGCACTTTAAATTATTGCTTTTTATTGCAAGTAGATGCTAAGATCTAACTAGTAGATCTTAGTACCAAGTTTAAATTTCTGCATTTTTTAATTTTTAATCTTCCGACTTCACTTTTAATTCCAAAAACTCAAATCCTTTTCTTTTTCTTTTCAAAAAAATCAAAGATTTCAAATCTAAAAACACTACCTTTCCCTGTGGATTCGACCCGACTCACTGCTATCTACGCATTTTCAATGATTTTAAGAAGTCGGATTAAACTGATAAACACGGTGTCTTAACGACAACATCGCATTCCTATCAAGTTTTTGGCACCATTGCCGGGAAAATATTTTTGATTTTTGATTTTGATTTCTTTGATTTATTAAAAATAATTTCCGACAAACGCATCAAGTTTTTGGCGCCGTTGCCGGGGAAGGCATGGATATTAAATTTTTGATCTCTTTGATTTTTCTATAAATAAATTATAAATAAAATTTTTATTTTTTTTTATAAATATTGCTTGCTAATTTTTTTTATTATTTTGTAGAAAAAAAATTAAAGAACAAAAAGAATCAAAAGTTTTGCTTGGTAAGATCAATCCTAACCCTAGTACTCTTTCCTTTTTATTTATTTATTTATTTATTTTATTTTTAAATTAATTTAAAAAAATATTCATTTAAATCTAATTAAAAGCCTCATGATAAGATTAGAAATTCCTAACTATTTAGAGCATGCATCATATTAGTTTTATTCATTTATTTATTTATTTATTTATTTTTTGGTGATTGCTGGAGGCAAGGTAAGCCTTTCAGAATACAATTAGTTACATGCATCTAGTTTAAATTGCATAGAACCCTTTAATTGAAAATTTTTTTTGTGCATATTCATATTAAATCAAATTAAGGGCGTAACCTAATTAAACAAGATAAGGTGGGGATTTGATCACCCTTCCTTGGCCCACAAACAACCAACCAACATCCTGCATTGACCTAAGCCTTTAAATTAAAATCAATTAGACATCAACCCTAGGAACTCGAGCTCAATAGGACAAGGAATCCTAAGAGTTGAACTAGGTTAGGATAAGTCAATTTGACTGGTGTCTAGGAAAGTGGTTCAGGGACGACTGCGCCCGAAGGAAGGTGGTTTCTAATTGGTTCCGTTCACTTACCTGGCCAAGCACAATTGGTGTCTAAGGCAAGCAACGGGGGGACTCCCACCGACCTTACACTTACCTGGCTAGTTGATTGGCTAATCCTACACTTGGAGGGCTTGAAGGTGACCTTGGCAGTTAGGAGCTGTCTAGATCTAAGGACAACCTTTAGTCAGGATTGATTGACCAACTTGATTGCTAACCAACATTAAATCTAATTAAACCTAATTCTTCTCTTTCTTCTTAGTTCTAGGACTCCTTAGGACCTCTTCTTTAGAACTCTTCTTTCTTTCTTCTCCTTACTCCTCTAAAAATAAAATAAAATAAAATAAAATAAAAATTAAATTAAACTAACTAAAAAATATTAAAAATGATAATTAAATTAAATTAAATTAAAATTAACAAATAAAATAATTAAAAAAATAATTTTTAATATAATAAAATAATAAAAAAAATTAAAAAAAATTCTAAAATTTTTTTTTGAACCATACATTAGGGTTACACTAATACATGCATGGTAGGAAATCGCTTTTTTTGATTTAGTTGAACTTAATTGAATGGTTGATTCACATTAAACATAATAATGGCTAATATGAATCTAATTGTCCAAAAATTAGATAAAGTTGACCTTCTTGCTCAGACAATAGATCAACTCCTAGCCCTAGGTCAACAATCTCCTGCACAATTTACATCATCTTCTAATTATCAGGAGACTTATTCAAACTGTGCTAGCCCAACCCATCAATGCTGAGCATAAGGTATGCAAGCTGCAAAGATCCATATATGGACTTAAGCAAGTATCTCGAAGCTGGAATACTCATTTCAATGATGCGATCAAATTATTTGGTTTCATCAAGAATGAGAAGGAACCGTGTGCCTTCAAAAAGGTCAGTGGGAGCACTGTTATCTTCCTCGTATTGTACGTGGATGATATCCTTCTTATTGGGAATGATATTCCCATGATGACCATAGTTAAAATATGGTTATCCAAAGAATTTTTCATGAAAGACCTAGGAGAAGCATCCTTTATTCTAGGAATTAAGGTCTATAGAGATAGACCGAAGAGGATGCTAGGACTTTCACAGAAGATGTACATAGAGAAAGTGCTAAAGAGGTTTAACATGAAAAACTCTAAGAGGGGTTTGGTACCCTTCAAACATGGCATTCATCTTTCTAAGAAGATGTGCCCTAGCACACCTCAGGAAATAGAATGCATGAGTAAGATCGCTTATGCTACAGTAATAGGGAGCCTCATGTATGCCATGTTATGTACACGACCTGATATAGCCCATGCTATGAGTGTCACAAGCAGATATCAGTCAAATCCAGGTGAAGAATACTGGACTTCTGTGAAATGTATCCTTAAGTACTTGAGAAGAACTAAAGATATGTTGTTGATTTTTGGTAATGAAGAACTCCAAGTCTAGGGATATATAGACGTGGATTTTATGTCCGATGTATATGATCGAAAGTCGATATTTGGGAGTCTGTTTGTGTGTAATGGTGGAGCTGTTAGTTGAAAAAATTCCAAGCAGATAGTGATAGTAGATTCCACCATGGAAGGAAAATACATCACCACGTCAGAAGTTGCGAAGGAGGCATTCTGATATAAGAAGTTTACCGCAGAAATCAAAGTGATGCCATTAGATGCCATTCCTCTATACTGTGATAATAATGGCACCATAGCCCTTGCAAAGGAGCTGAGGTCTCATCAAAAATTCAAGCACATCGTGTGGTGATACCATCTCATCCGTGATTATCTCGAGAAGGATTACGTCGAGGTCAAGAGAGTCGACTCTACAGACAATGCGGTAGACCCACTTACAAAGCCATTGGGTCAGAAGAAGATCGAAGCCCACCTTAAGAAGATGGAACTTAGATTTATAGCTAATTGGCTTTAGGTCAAATGGGAGTTTGTTAGATATGTGTGTCCTAGAAGCCAGAATTGGCTGACACTTATAATACACTTCTAGAGGCAAAATTATAATTTTGACTATAAATAATAAAATGGTTATTTTCTATCATAAATGTGTATTTAGTGTCTGTGATACATCCCTTGAGTTAATGGTAATGATAATTCATATTTTCAAGAGTTAAAAATTTAAGATATGAATTTTCATTATTAACTCATAAAATGCTCATGACCGTAGGATCATCATGAGGATAGTGATTGATCTGAAAGGTTGGTGTACAATCACTTATTTATAGTAGATGAGTCTTAAGTTTATGGTGTAGAGACATCAGAGCAAGAATACATGTACTCATTAGAGAATGAGGGCACTGATGGTGACCACCTCGAGCAGTCATAAGAAAGTCTACCTTCTCATCAATGACTGACTTGAAGCTGCAGTCGTGTGTCTGGTTCTTTGACTTAAGGTGCATCGACAGTTCACCTTGAGGGTGTTATAGTTTGACTACACCATGACTCGATCTCCTAGCCATTCGGAACACTGAGGTGTATGTTGGCTATAGCATGTTCATTGTAGAAATTGGATTGCACCAAGAGAAAATCTATCTACCTCGATGGATGAGGAGCAGCCCTATGATGATCATGAGAATCAAGTCCTTAAGCCCATGGCCATGGCAGAGTGAAATAATAGAAAAAGTTTCTATTAAGGTTTTCACATCGAACTTGAATCGAATGATTAAATCATATGATAGAAATTAGGGTTTGACGAGTCCACCATAACCCTAATCTGATTAGGGCTCAAGATAGAAGAACTTAATCACATAGGTAGCTACACCGAGAGGTTCATTTTCAATTTTGATGGGTTGCCACCATATACTGCTAGGTGTTACTGATGGATTTTGGAAGCAATTAGAATGATTTGGATGATCGATCATTTTAGTTGTCTGAATCAAAAAAGTTCTGATCCATTGGAAGATGTTTCGATGATGTCGATGATAGAGATCGTGACATATCCCATTATCATATAGAACTGAATCTAATTGGATCACACAAACAAAGATTTGGATATGGATATCATCAATTGGACTAATCCAATTTAATTGATTTGAATAAGATTCAATTAGGTTCAAGGAAATCGTGCTAGCACACGATTGAGCCTAACATTCTCCTTCAATTATCATTGAAAGTTATCTCGACTGAGCCAAATGTGTTTGTGCTCACTCAGGTACCTTTACTTGGTCTGATTGGAGCTTGTCCAGATCAGAAAAGGATTGTCTTAATTTATGAGATAAATTTGAGATAATACCTACCATTTTCCATCACCTCCTAATTCTGGTATTTTGACTTTGGTCAAACATTGACCTTTGACACTTAGACATCTGCCCATGCATCATGCACCTATAGAAGAGTAGATAGGGGCTTGTCCACTTGCTAGAAATTAGAAAAGAGGGGGCACATGCCTAGGGAGGCGGGCGCCCATGGATAGGGATGCCTGGAGTCCCATATAGATGGGACTCCAGGTTGCTTCTTGGAATCAACTTAAGTAGGCACCTAAGACTCAACTTTGACCAGTCTTGGCACCACCTAAGGATGATTTGAGGGGGCTCTCATCTGATTGGATCAGGTGATGTCATCCCACCAATCAGATTTAGATCTGATTACATGAAGCAATGTGATTGGCCAAGATGATGTGGCACTGCATGGCATAGTAGAGTCTATATATACCCTATCTACGCCTAGCTTTTCAAGTAGTTCCCCCTTAGCCCATGCCCCAAGGCTGCCCCTCTCCCTCCTCCATGTCATCTTCCGATCCTCTCTCTCCTCTCCATGCCAAAGGAGATTTGGGCTCTAGTTTAGTGCGATCCAGGCAAGAGAAAGGTGACGAGAAAGGAAGAAGTTAACATTGCTGTAAGAGACAATTCCAGATCTTCAAAAGGAGTTTTGAAGATCCTCTAAATCAGATTCAAATCTGATATTTGGAGAGGTGATAAAGAAGGAGAAGATCTCTAGATCCAGCCCGAGTGGATTTTGGTAGAGGCCAGGCACTTGCGTGGCTAGATCCAAAACATCAGGCAATCAGTAGGATCATCATAGGATAATCCGATTACCCAATATCAAGGTACAAAATTAAATAGATTTAATTTTCTTTTTATTTTTATTCACTAGATCTATAAAATTAGATCTGAAATATCTTAGATCTGATCTAGATTCAAAAAAAAAAAAATTAAAATATCTCTCTTGGTCCAATCAGTTCTGAACGAACCTAACCCAGGAAATCAGGATTTTCCCTTCATTATCATGCCTATTAACTCAATGGATGTATTACAGACACTTTAATATATAATGTGATAGAATAAATAATCCTTTAATTAATTTTAAATCAAAATTATGAAAATGCTCCTAGAAAGTATTTAACAAGGATCGGCCAATCTGGCTTCTAGGGCACACATCTAACAAACTCCTACTTGACCTAAAGCCAATTTGCTATAAATCTAAGTCCCATCTTCTCAAGATGGCTTTGGATCTTCTACGGGCCTAAAGGCTTTGTTAGTGGATCAACCGCATGATCTACAGAGCCAACTCTCTTAACCTCGATGTGTTTCTTCTCAAGATAATCACGGATGAGGTAGAATCATTTTCGTGGAACTCTTTCAAGTTATAGTACCACCATTACACAGGAACAAACTTTCAGATGTCGATTTTCGATCATCTATGTTAAATATAAAGTTTGAGTCTGCATATCCCTTGACCTAGAGTTCACCATGCTGAACCTCTTTAGCACTTCCTCAATGTGAGAGACCCAACATCCTCTTCAATCTATCCCTATAGACCTTAAGATGCTTGTCCTAGGTCCTTAATAGAAAATTCCTTAGATAACCATACTTTGATCAATGTCAGCATGGGAATATCATTCCCAATCAAAGGATGTCATCTATGTATAATATGAGAAAAACAACAGCGCTCCCACTAACCTTCTTGAACATAATTGATTTCTCCTCATTCTTGGTGAAATCAAATGATTTGATTACATCAAGCATTTCCACTCTGAGATGCTTGCTTGAGTCCATAGATGGATCCTTGCAGCTTATAGACCTTTGTGATCACCATCACTGGATGTGAAAACAAATGGCTATTCTATAAATATGTTTCTTAAGATATCCATTTATGAACTCCGTTATCGCGTCCATCTACCATATTTTATAATTGAAATATACTACAATGGCAAGCAATGTACGGATGGATGGTCACTGATGAGAAGGTATCCTGATATCCTTTTGCCACTAGCCTAGCCTTGAATATCTCTACATTCTCACCTACATCTATCTTTCTCTTGAAGATCCATTTATACCCAATAGGTACTATACCTTTAGGTAGATCTACCAAGATCCAGATTTAGTTTGACCACATCAAGTTAATCTTTGACTTCATTATCTTTAACCAATTCTCAGAGTCAACATCTGATATTACCTCGTTATAGGTTCTGGGATTATCACCATGAACTCCATTTTTCATGAAAAATATTTCCTCTACATCCTCTAAAATAGTACCTAAGTACCTTTAGGAGGATGAAAAATCATATTTAACCTACGAGGTGGAGGAGGTAGTGAGTTGTGGATCAACTCAGACTAATTGGGTTCCTTAGGTTCCTTGGCTCTTTGCTTTTTTGAGACTTTCTCCTCGAGCCTAATCTATCTTGCGATGCCACCATCTTGAAAATCTATTTTTCAAGAAAAATGGTGTGTCAACCCATAATCACATTATAGTATTTCGGAAGATAGAAGTAATATCCTAATAACTCTTTAGGATATCCAATAAACTAAGCTCTAAGGGACCTAGACTCTAACTTGTCCACTGCTGGACAATCCAAATTTTGAGATAACTCAGACTTGGCTTCTTACCATGCTATATCTCATATGCAGTGGTAAGAATGATTTTAGATGGAACCCTATTTAGTAATTAGATAGCTGTCATTAAACTATATCCCTAAAGAAACTCAGGAAGGTCCGTAAAGCTTATCATGGATCGGACCATATCTAATAGGATCTAATTTCTCCATTCTGAAATCTCGTTGAGTTGAGCCATTTTAGGTGGAGTCCACAGTGAGACTATACTATTATTCTTAATATAGTCTAAAATTTTTTGACTAAGGTATTCATCTCTTCGATCTGATCGAAGAACCTTAATGGGCTTTCTAATTTTATTTTCTACTTTGTGTCTGAACTCCTCGAACTTTTCAAAGACTTCAAACTTATGTTGCATCAAGTACACATACCTATATCGAGATAGATTATCGATAAAGATAATAAAGTAGGCATAATTGCCCCTGACCGGCATATTGAATGGGCTGCATACATCTAGATGTACCAGGGCAAGTAAGTCTGTGGCTCTTTTTTCATGTCCTACAAAAGAAAGCTTGGTCATTTTGCCTTAAAGGCATGATTCACAAATCGAACATGACTTGAAAGTCAATGGACCCATTAGTCTGGATTTCTCTAATTTGTTTAACCTATCTTTGGCTATATGACCTAACCTAAGGTGTCACAGATACCTTTTATTAATACTATCTAGACTATTTTGGTCCTCTTTCCTTCTTGTTCTTTAGGCTAGCTAGGTATACAGGGTAGTTCCGCTTCCAATGACCATTGAAATTGTAGTGAAAATACTTTTCCTTCTCCACGATCTTCTTCTTCAGCTCGCCTTTCTTTTCTCCTCTATTTTCTATTTCTTCACATACTTCTTCTTCTTTCCAAAAGACTTTCTCTTGGAAGAAGTCTTCTCTATAGTCAAAACTGAGTCCTTTGAACTCTTCAAAGTTTGCTCAATAGTAATCAGCATATTTATTAACTCGACGAAGGTGTACTGGTGCTCATTCATAAGAAAGTTCATGATAAACTATCCATACAAATTATTCAAGGACTGCAAGATCACATTAATCTATAAATCCTTGTAAATCAAGACACCCAGCTTCTCAAGCTCTTCTAGTTCCTTGATCATCATCAAGCAATGATCTTGGACCGACTGCCCATCATGCATCTACGCCTTAAATAGTCTCCTGAAGACTTGATAAAGTGCTACATGACTCTGATCACCAAATAACTCTTGTAGGTGTGTCAACATTTGGCGAGCAATCCTAATGTCTTCATGTTGGCACTGCAACTTATCTCACATTGAGCCCAACATGTAGCACCTGATCTTATTATTTTTGTCTGACCATTTTCTATGAGACACTCTCTAATCCGTAGTCGAACATGCTGGTAAAATGGGGTTAGTCCTAGTCCAATACATAGGTTAGCTTTTTTGAACCCAAAATAATTTTGAAGTTCTTTAGCCAATCCTTGTAAATTAGTCTGGTCAACTTGTAGGTATCTAGGATTTGGGGTAGGAGGTTTGACATAGACATTTTTCTATAGAGAGTCAAAGTTTCTAGTTAGACTTATAATTTGACACAACCAATTTATTTAAAAACATTATTTTTAAATAAATTAGACTTCTACTATTTTCTCGGATCCCTATACTCCCTGGTAAAGATGCAAAAATCTTCACGATCATTGATTTCTAGTGAATGGTGCGGTCCCACCGACTAGCTCACCACCTCACCTAATAGTTATTGATGAAAGATCAGCCAGTGAGTGGATAACTCTTGTCCAATGATTCTTTAATCATAATGCATCCAAACTTGGTCTCTAATTCATGAAGCTCATGAAGGGAAATCCTGATTTTCCGGTCCAGGTTCGTCCAGATCTGATTAGATCAAGAGATATATTTCAAAAATTTTCTCTTGATCTTAATCAGATCTTGATTTGTTTCAGATCTGATTCTTATTATTTTAATAAATAAAATAAAATAAGATAAATTAAATCAAATTCAATTTACCTGGTTTGGGTAATCCTATTACCCTGTAGATGATCCTGATTACAGCGGAAGGTTCTGGATCTTAGCCACGCAAGCGCCTGGCCTCTACCGGTATCCACTCAGGTTGGATCTGGAGATCCTCTTCTTCTCTATCACACCTCCAAAAATCAGATCTGGATCTGATCTGGAGGATCTTCAAAACTCTTTTGAAGATCTGCAGTCGTCCTTTTGCAGCAGCGCAGCCTTCTTGCTTTTGATCGCCTTTCCTTGATCTGAATCGCACCAAACTAAGTCCAAAATACCTTTTGGACGTGGAGAGCAAGAGGAGAAGAGACTATGGCATGGAGAAGGAGGGGAGAGGCAGCCTTGGGGCGTATCTAATAGCATTCACTTTCACTTGGAATTAGGGTTGGGCGTAGGGTCTTATTTATAGACCTCTTGTGATCCAACTCCTCTTCCTCTCAACCAATCACAACCCTTTGTGAAATCAGATCTAAATCTAATTGGTTAGAATAGAGACCCCTGGATTCCTCCTTAGAGGGCGCCTAAGACCAGTCAAACTGGATTCTTAGTAGAACTCTGATTGGAATCCAAAAGGGAGGTGGAGTCCTTGTCCAACAAGGACTCCTAGGCGCCTCCTACTTGGGCTCACGCCACCCTTGGCGTGCGCCCTTCTCCTTGCCAGGTTCTG
>QRFJ01001177.1:261962-380668 GCA_006176705.1 Cocos nucifera
CCCTTCTTATGCATGCATAACTTGATTTATTCTTTACAGTTGGGTCACCAACTACTCACACATATCAGAACGGTGAATCATTTAAAGTCGAAGGTGTTGAAGGTTCAGAAGGACCTTCAAGCCAAAGTTCATTGCCTTCAGGAGAAGACTACCAAGGTTGATCGTCTCTTAAAGAAGAAGGCGATCGAGATCAGAGGTCTTCAGGAGGCACTCAGAAAAGAAGAGCTCACCTTGGTGGGGTTGAAGGCCGCTTTGGCTTTAGAGGAGGAGAGAAGGAAGAAGGCCGAGGTCAAGATCGCTGAGCTGAAGGATCAAACTTCAAGACAAATCTCGGAGGCAAAGATCCAAGCAGTGGAGGAGTTTAAGATTTTTGCTGAAATAAGGGATCTGAATGTTGCATTTAGCTAGAAAGCCTTCCAGAAGGGATACGAGCTCTGTGAGGATCGAGTGGCTGGCAAATTCCGTAAGCTTGATCTCAGTTTCTTGTATGAGGAAGTTCCTAAGGAAGTGGCGGACCCATCTGCCATCACAGCCGACCTTTTGCCCGACGAGCCTGCCCCTGCTGCACCTCCAACTTCATCC
Organism: Cocos nucifera; assembly: GCA_006176705.1. NCBI lineage: Eukaryota > Viridiplantae > Streptophyta > Magnoliopsida > Arecales > Arecaceae > Cocos > Cocos nucifera. The sequence continues at coordinate 262,545 of QRFJ01001177.1, forward strand.
ATTCCCTCCGCTGCTGAGGAGCCCGCACCGACTGGGGCTGCAATGGACATCGTCAAACCCCGGAGGTCAACTTTTTGCCTGCCAAGCCAGCTCCTACCATGTCCTCAACTTCATCTGCTCCCTCCGCTGTCGAGGAGCCTATCCTAAGCAAGGCCACACCGGACTCTGCCATCCCTCCGGAGGTCTGAGACCTCCCATTTTGTATTTTTCTTCTTCATTTGCCTTTTTTCTTATACTTGAAAAATGTTTTAATCAATGAAATCAAGTTTGTTTTTATAGCAAATTTCTTTCTTTCATGAAAATTTGCATCGTGATGCCTTCATGCTTCAAGTGCAGTCTCCTACTGAAGCCTACCCCTTACCTCAGGGTGTTCTCCTAAACCTCATGCGAAAAACTTAAGAAAGGAGGTTCATCATTTAAAGAAGAAGTTAAGGAAGGTAGAAGATGAACTTCAAAGATTGAGGAAAAGTCATTTGGAGGCCACAGTTGAAGTTACACATCTTCAAAATCTGCATAAGAAGGAGCGAGTGAAGAAGCATGGCAGTGAGAAGACATGGGCCTTAACATCCAAGATCAGCTCCCCTGTAGTTAAGCTCAACACGGCAACTCCTGCAAGATGGGAATCGACAGTTAAGAACTTCGATAGGGAAAGAAAAAGGAATCAAAAGAGCTGACTTGACCATCAAAGAATCATGTCGGAGCCACCCCACCTCCAGTTTGGACTTATTTTGTAGGTCCTGATGGCGACCTCGTCATCCTCAACTCCAGCTAATTTCAACATCTGTAGTTTTCTGCACCAATAGAATTGGAGCTAGAGGAAGGGTGTCCAGATCCCTTGTTCTTAAAGGAGTGCTTGATGAAATTTCTTCCTAGCTTCTACTTCTTCCTCTTCTCCAATCATCTCTACCAAATGCCATCCAAAAAGGCATCGACAAGGCGATCTACTGCCTCCACGACCAGATCTCACCTAGATCTACCTGCTTCGACCCCATCTCCAACATCCCAGGCTCCTCCACTGACAGCGGTGGTGGGTCTGAAGCAGTTCAACCTGTTGATCCAATGGGTTAAAGGCCTCACTGAAGCAGTGTAGACCATGCAGTAGTAGCAACCCCCAGCATTAGTTCAGCTAGGAGGAACCTCACCGGAGTATCAGGATCCGATGCTTGGATGGCCCACCTAGGCTAGTCATCCTGTGACTTCTAGAAAGGAAAAATAGAGGGCTGAGAGCTCTTATTCTGATCATGATTCTACCCCCGGAGGATCTCTGCCTTCATTCTACCAGAAGACTCTTGAGATTCATGATTGGGATGATCTTCTAGATCAAAAATTTCGAAAGATGAACCAATGGATTAAGGAACGATCCACCAGGCTCTCCCTACCCATGGCGATGATATCTGCATTGACCCTCTTTTCTCCTAGCGAATCATGCAAGAGCCCATCCCGTCGAACTTCAAGCTTTCTCAATTCGAGAGCTATGATGGGACTGCTAATCCGATCGACCATCTGGAGGACTTTCGAATAATGATGTTGCTCCATGGTACATCTGACGCCATCTTGTACTGAGCCTTTCCATCCACTCTGAAGGAAGCAGTGAGAAATTAGTACTCGACACTTAAGCCAGGCACGACTTCTCCTTTGATCAAATGAGCCATTAGTTTATGGTTTATTTCATAAGAAGCCAACATCCAAGGAGAGGCTTGGACTCCCTCATCAACATCAAGTAGAAAGAAGGGGAGTCCATCCAAGCTTACGTCAGCCACTTCAATGTTGCGGCCCTAAAGATCTAAAACTTGGATCAATCTATTGCTATGGCCGCGCTAAAAGGCGATCTTCAAAAGAATGACCTTATATCCTCCTTGGAAAGAATGTACCCCAAGGACTTTGCTGATATGCTAGCATGGGTTGAATGTTATACCTAAGCTGAAGAAGCCCTGACAGAAGGACAAGACAAAACTCTTCCTCAAGAAGATTCCATAACTATGCCCCCTCAATACTCCAAAGACTCAAGTACTAATCAAAATCAAGAAGCAGCTACCGAGGTTGGAAAGGATGCACACTCATCCTGATAAGTACAATCCAAATAGGTACTACCTCAATCATCATGACCATGATCACAATACTGAAGAATGTAACCAGCTCCAAGATAAGATCGAGGAGCTTATTATGAGAGGTTAGCTTGGCCGATTTCTTTGACACCAGTCTGATACAAGAGAAGATTAGCCAAGGATACTGTCATTGCCAGAACCACCAAGGAGAGAAGAGCAACAGGAAGATTGGCCACCCCTTAGCATCATTAACACCATCTCTGGAGGACTTCGATGGGGAGAAACCAGTGGATCAGTAGAGCTGACTAAGAGGCAGAGAACTAAGGAAATCATTGCCTTCACTGAAGAAGATGCACAAGGAGTTCAATTCTCCCATAATGATATGGTTGTAGTTTCTTTAAACATTACTGACTACTGAAGGAACCAGATCTAGGATTTCACAGGTAGATCTTGAAACTTTTTTCAAGATCTTATAGTGGAAGACTAAATAAATCTAAAATTTATTTAAATAACCAGGTAAACACCTAGATCTCAAATCTATTACATGATTAAGGCATGATATTAAATCAAAAATTAAAATCAAATAAGAAAGAAAAAGATTGATCAAATCAACCTAGATCTATACAACATCAAATGTAGATATGAAGTTTATAGATCAGATCTATTACCTGAGCAAGTTTAGATGTTCTAAATTATTGATCCAGGCTTGAGGATGAAGTCAAAGCTACACACGCATCCAACCTCTAGGAGTCGTCCATACGAGCCTACGATCTCTGATCTAAAGTTCAATGCAGAAAATCAGCACAACATGCTAGTACTATGCCGATCCTTCTTCGATGGTCGATCTGATGCTTTCTTCTTCAAAATTTGGACTCTCCAAAATATAAGAAGGAAGATGAGAGTTTGCTGATCTGAGACTCTCTCAAAAAAACTTAAAAGAAAGGAGGAGAGATTAAAAATAAAACAACCCTAGAAGAAGACCCTCTTCTTCTTCTCTTTTCTCTCACCTGGACACCTAGTTTGGTGCCTATGGAACCCCCATGCCCAAGGATCCTCTTTCTCTAATTTATGCACACCCCAAACCTCTCCTAAATCTCTATATTCTACTAAAAAATTAGAATAAAATTTATCCAATAAATAGGAAAAAAGAAGAGTCCAAGTTAGGTCAAATTTCTAGACTAGGAATATCCAAACATGGGGTTGGGCGCCTCCTCCATAATTTTTGGCATGGACCAGCAAGGAAGGGCACACAAAAAAAAGGATTATTTTCATAGAATAAAAGAAGAATTAATTAAAAGAGGGGGTGGCACTCAAAGGAAGATGTTTTGGTCAACAAGGATTCTATCTCATAGAATCCTAAGCAAAACCAATTGCTCCTTTGACTTGATCTTCCACCTAACTTCCAAATATGACTTGAAGAGAGAGAGAAGGCATGAAAATCAAGAAGAAAGAGATTTTCCATAAAAAATACCTAAAAAATAGGTATGGAGGGCATTGGGACTAAGGTGGCGCAAGGAGATAGGGAGTCCTAGTCACACTAGGACTCCTATTTTGATTTGGTCAAACAAGATCCTTTAACCAAATAAAATTAAGATTAAATCAACCCAATTAAATAAGACCCTAATCTATTTAAGAACTTAATTAAATCAAATTAAATTATATTTAATTCTAATTTATTTTCTAATCAAATTAAAAAATTGGGTTAATCTGAGTCCTAGTTAGACTAGGACTAGTTCTTTCTTGCACTTGGCTTATCCAATAAATCAATTGAACTTGATCCAATCAAGCCCAAAATAAATCTAATTAAATCATATTTAATTAAACTTAATCTTAATCCTATTGGCTTAATCAAATTAAGATAATTAGCAATTCAAATTGCTAATCGATCCTCCTACAATACTTGCACTAGGTTAAACATCAATCGTATTGATTGTTTAACCCTAGAACGATTCTTAATCATTGATCAACCATCCGATCAAGATCATGAAGCTCTAATGCATGTGTGACCTCATAGGTCCAAACCTAAGTCGGTAGCATAGAAATAAATTTCTGTATTACCATTCAAAGTGACTATCTAGCAAATGATATTCGGACGATCGGATAGGTCGAAGGTGTAGAACACCATTCCTTAGAACCCATGTGGATATAGTTTCCATATAATTCATTCCCCTTGACCAATAATGCTCATAGGACACCTCAAGAGTTCAACTATCAACTCTGATCAGATTTGTCCACATTGTATTTCAAAATGTCAAATCCATATGATGGATTATCCTGGCCAAGATTTTGCTATATTGAAATATAGTGATACATTCTTCTCCAACTCTTGGAGTGGTCAATCCCATCTTGATCACACACCAACTTCATACAAGTACTTGACTGTGCCCAAGAAGCCTTTCATTACTAAATTAAAAATTTAGTTAGTTCCGGTACCAAAGCACAGTGAGTTGCTTGCAAGTCACTAAGGTGATCTCAGGTCTAAGGGATACTTATACCTATATCCCATCAAAGATCATTCTCGACAGTAGAATGCTCTGGAGTTGGATCACATTCAATGATGATGTATCCATACATCTCACCTGTATAACCATACCAATGTCTTCATACACTCATTGGATTAAGAAGGATAACCAACCTATATGGTATACAATGATCTATAGCGACCTTTTCGATAGATGCTGTCATCCTAATTAATAGTCTATCATTTGGTCATGAACAAATTTTAAGGACTAATTCGATAAATCCTCTCTTTATCGAAACTAAATAGTCCTAAGGAACTTCATCATAATAATGGAGTTCATTAGAAGATGTAATACTTTATGATGAAAAAAAGATGCAAAAATATATTTATTAATTAATTAATAAATTACAATTATAATATCATCAACCATCAACAGGCTAATGATTGGCTTTGGAACATATTTTCCAACAACTTCCCACTTATCCTAAAGCAACTCAGATATAGTATCTAATACCCATCTTCGACTTATGGATTGTCGAACTTCTTTGATTGCTAGGGTTTTAGTAAAGGGGTTCAGCTAGGTTCTTCTTTCCATCGATCTTCTGAAGATTCGACATCACCATCGATCCACGATCTCCCAAACCAGTTGGAAGCGGATGCAGAATATGCTTTATCCACTGATGTGCCTTTGGATTCCTTCGCCTTGAGATATGGTACCAGTGCTATCGCATAGTAGAAGCAGGACTGCATCATCTATGGAAGGGATGCTACTCCAAGCTCGGTGATAAACTTCCTTAGCTACATAGCTTTCTTTGCTGGCATCTGATGCTGCCATGTACTCTACTTTCACAAATAGAGTCAGCCATTGTATGCTGCTTGGAAACTTTTCCTAGCAAGATGGCTCCACCATTTAGAGTAAAGATATATCCCAACACATGCTTTTACTATCATCATGGTCAGATTGAAAGCTGGAGTCTATAAACCTCACAAGCTTTCAGATCTGACTCACCATAAACCAACCATTGGTCCTTAGTATTTCTCAAATACTTAAGGATAGTTTTAACCACCTTCCAGTGATTTTCTTCAGGGTCAGACTGGTATCTACTCACTACTTCTAGTGAGTATGCCACATCTGGTCTCGTATATATCATTGCATACATAATAAACTCCACTACCGAAGCATATGAAATTCTACTCATATGCTCTCTCTCTTTAGGAGTTGTCGGACAATTCTTCTTAGAGAGAGAAATTTTTTGGCCTATCGAAAGATAGCCCTTTTTGGAATTCTCCATGCTGAACCTCTTCAGCATAATTTCTATGTACGTGGACTGAGATATACCACGCATCCTTTTAGATCTATCCCTATAGATCTTCATCCCTAGGATGTCGGATGCTTCACCCAAGTTCTTCATGGAGAACTGTGATGACAACCAGACTTTTATTCCTTATAGTGCGGGGATGTCATTCTCGATTAAGAGAATATCGTCCACGTACAAAATAAGGAATACCACTGTTGAACCATTTTCTCATTTGTAAATGCAGGATTCTTCTCCGTTCTTAACGAAGCCATACGTTTTGATCATTTTATCAAAATGCATGTTCCAACTTCGAAATGCCTGCTTCAATCCATAAATGGACCTCTAAAGCTGGCACACCTTGGACTCATCTATGGATGTGAACCCTTCAGGTTGTATCATATACATCTCTTCGGTTAGCTCTCCATTTAGGAAAGCTGTCTTCACATCCATCTGGTAGATCTCATAGTCCAGATGGACAACAATGGTAAGCATGATCCAAATGGACTTGAGCATTACCATTGGAAAGAACGTCTCATCATAGTCAATACCATAATGTTGACGATACCCCTTGGCAATCAGATAGACCTTATAGATCTCCACCTTTTCATCTATGCCCTTCTTTCTTTTGAAGATCCATTTACACCCAATGGATTTAACCCCTTCAGATGGGTCAACTAATGTCCATACATCATTGACCTTCATGAAATCCATTTTGGATCTCATGGCTTCTAGCCATTTCTCAAAGTCGGATCGCTGCATCGCATCTATATAAGTGATCGGATCCTCATCATTCTCATTGAGTTCGATGGGATCACCATCCTGGACCAAGAATCCATAGTATCTGCCCGACTGGCGGGGTACTCTGTCGGATCGCCTTAATGGTGCTGGTTCACTAGGCTTCGGATCTGATCTGATCAAATCCAACTTAGGTTCAACATTCTGTGTCGGACTTTCTACCTATTGAACTTCATCAAGTTCAATCTTAGAGGCAATAGTTCCTTCATCAAGAAACTTCTTTTCCGAAAAGGTTGTCCTAAGGCTGACGAACATCTTTTGTTCATCAGCATGGTAGAAATAGTATTCTTTGGTCTCTTTTGGGTACTCTATGAATGTATACTTGTTAGACCTAGGTCCAAGTTTGTCTGTAACTAATCGTTTGACATAAGTCGGGCATCTCCAAATCCTAAGGTGTGAATGTGCTGGCTTACACCCTATCCATATCTCATATGGGGTTTTAACTACAGACTTACTTGGAATCCTATTTAATAGATAATAAGTCGATTCGAGTGCATATCTTCATAAGGATATCGGCAAGCTGGCAAATCCCATCATGGATCGGACCATGTCTAATAGAGTCTGATTCCTTCTTTCAGACACACTGTTATGCTATGGTGTTCCAAGAGGAGTCCATTGGGAGAGAATTCCATTCTCTCCTAGATATGTGAGAAACTCATCAGAAAGGTATTCTCCTCCTCGATCAGACCAAAGAGTTTTAATACTCTTTTCAGTTTGTTATTCTACTTCACTTCAGAATTATTTGAACATTTCAAAAGAATCCGACTTATGTTTCATCAGATAGACATATCCATATCTAGATCGATTATCTGTAAAAGTGATGAAGTAGACATATCCACCTTTGGCACTTATGCTCATTGGTCCACATACATCAGTATGTACTAGACCTAAGAGCTTATCAACTCTCTCACCTTTTCCAGTGAAAGATGACTTGGTCATTTTACCAAGAAGATAGGACTCACAGGTTGGAAGTGATTCACAATCATTAACTTTGAGGATTTCCTCCTGAGTCAACCTATTTATCCTGTTCTTAATTATATGACCTAGCCTATAGTGCCATAAGTAGATATCTGATACACTATCTATCTAGAATGCTTGCCAGTAGAATAGACTATATTAACAGGTTGTGATAACATATATACACTATTATTCAATTATCCATAGAAAGTAGTAACACCATTCATAATTACATTACAAACTCATTTCTCTATTAAAATTTCATAATTGTTCAGGGTCAAAAGGCCTACAGAAATGATATTTAAAAAAAAACTAGGATAGAAATGACAATCACTAAGAACAACGATATAAGATTCAAATACAAGTTTCAAAATTTTTAAAGCTAGAACTGGAACTGGTCTTCCATCTCCAACGTTCAGGAATCTCTCGCCTTGCTCAAATCTTCTACTAATTTGCAACCCCTGCAATGAATTGCAAATAAGGTAAGGGCTATCGGTATCCAATACCCAGTTAGTAATATCACAAATAGAGAAATTGCAAGAAGTTATCATATAAATACCTTGCCCAGCAACAGCTTGCTTCTTTCTCTGTCTGTTCGGATCCAAGGAGGTAATGTACTGAGGACAGTTTCTCTTCCAATGCCCCACTTCTTACGAAAGAAGCATTCGACATGACTCTTATCGGGCTTGGTCTTTAGGGTCTGAGCCTACATAGGTATCCTAGCATGAATATGTACCTTCTTGGCTTTCTTCTTCTTGTTCTTCTTTTCTTTTCCAAAGGATCGAGAACGAGAAGACGAACCTCTCACTAATTTCACTGACTGCTTATAGAGTTGGTGATTCTTCTCAAAGTTCTGAAGTAACCTCAGTAATCCATGGTAGTCTACTTCAGGCTTTGACATTCTATAATGTGTAAGAAATGGAAGATAAGACTTGGATAGCGAGTTTAGTATTGCATCTTTTCCAAGTTATTTGTGCAAGAAAAAATCGAGCTTGCTCAAGTGCTCTATCAGCTCAATCATGTACAATACATGATCAATGACAGAGACACCATCCCGTATTCTAGCGTTGAAGATGGCACAACTAGTCTTGTGCCTCTCAACATTATCGGGTGTGCCAAAAGAATCCTTCAACACTTGGAGCATTTCGTTTGGCTGAGCTGTCTTAAAGTTATGACTAAACTTGTTGCTCATCGCAGCCAGCATAATGCAACACACCATGGTTCGATCACTGAGCCACTTCTAATAAGTGTCTCTGACTGTTCCACGTTCATTGGTAGCTGGCTCCTTAAGTATAGGATCCGTTAGCACATATAGGATCCATTCATGCTCCAGGATAATCTTCAACTTTCGGTACCAGCTATCGAAGTTGGGTCCCACCAACTTATCATTATCTAATAATGATCGAAGTGATAGAAAAGTGGCCATGTCTGCATAAAAAAAAACCAAAATCTAATTAGTAATTGATTTATTAAACCTAAAGATTTAGACTTTAATCAAAAGATTTCTTCCACTATTTTATTCGAATTGGTAGCCTCTACCTCCAATTCAAGGAATTACCCTAATTTCTTAGTGGGTACTAGAATCCACATAGACTGTACACAAGCCCAACTTTGGTTGGCCCATCCATGTACATCTAAGGATAGGTTTATAACCAATTATTTCTTCAAATAATTTTTAATAATTAAATTTTGCCTCAGGCCCTGATCAGTTGGCTTTGGCCTTCTCAGAAAAGGATCCAGTTAGGTCCAACCATTAACATGACCATACTTGGCCCATCCAATCAATGAATAATCAGACCCAACTTTGGTTGGCCCACCTGACCACCATTTAGAAAGATGTATCCAAGAGATCATATAATGAATGATAATTTCATCAACCGATAAGCATCAGACCTTTAGGCCTCCAATGATTATCCAATTGATGAACCTATTATCATCTACTTTAATGGGAGGCTATGATCCAGTTATCATATAACTATTTTATTTTAGGGACCTAATAATTTTACAGAATTTATTTATAGAAGTGAGTAGGTTAGATTAACCAGCTTGTCATGATCCTTCCACTAACTTCACCAAGTCAGCTTAAGGGAGACCATTAATAGGCTGATCTAGGAGCACCTAAATCAATCAAATTGATTTACCTAGCTGACATCAGTTAGCTCGAATAGTCAAATGATCCGATCAAAACATAATCTCACCAAGAGGCTAGGTAAGTTTGATTAATGGAAGGGTCTACCAGGCTTGTCTTAGACACCATCAGAAATGGCCAGGTAAGCAGGTTGCCAATTAAAAATCACTGATCTAGTTTATCTTAGACACCAACTGATTTAATTAGTTTTAATTAGATCAACCTAACAGTTCGTGCTAGACTGCATAGCCAAGAATCAAGTCCATCTTGGGTCTTGTTAAAGACATGGACTTGACCAACTATAACTATTACAATTGATCTAGAGAATCCTTGACCTAATCTAAGACAATAATTGATTAGATTTAGTCAATTCTCTAATTAAGTCCATTCTTTAATCTAACCCTAGGTCTAATCTAATTAATGGACCTAATCCCCACTAACCTATTTAACTAAATGTATTATGATTTATATCTTAGGATCTTCAATTCACAATCCTAGATCCAAATCAATCAACTTCTTAATTCTCAATTAAGTTTTGGGCAGAGGGTTGGGGTTTGGCTTTTTGAAAATGATTTTTATGTATATAAAATATTTTTACAACATGATTCTATCAATCAAGTTGCATATTTGATTCATAATCAATATGCAAGTAAAATAAATATAAAACTACTTTAGATCTAATCTAAAAAGGTTCATGTAATTGAAATAGTTTCAAGAATAATCAATCATAAATCTTCCTAGATCAAATATAAAATATTTATGATGATTGAAATCAGATTAAAATATTTTTAATCAGATCATAAAATCTCTTAGATCTAATCAAAAATTTTATGATCAATATTTTAGATCAGCACGTATTAGGATAACCTATTCACTATAAGGGGTAAACCTTACAGCAAGACAATCTTATGGCAGTTCGTGTAATCTAAAATATTTTATTATTTTTTTTAATTTTAGATTTAGTAATTAAATTATAAATTATATCTAATCTAAGAAATAATCTAGATATACGCAAAAATTATGTAATAAGAACCTAGGCTCTGATACCATTTGAAGGAACCAGATCTAGGGTTTCATAGGTAGATCTTGAAATTTTTTTAAGATCTTACAGTGGAAGATTTAAATAAATCTAAAATTTATTTAAATAATCATATAAAGATCTAAATCTTAGATCTATTATATGATTATGATATTATATTAAATCAAAAATTAAAATCAAATAAGAAAAAAAAAGATTGATCAAATCAATCTAGATCTACACTACATCAAATGCAGGTATGAAATTTATAGATCAGATCTATTACCTGAGCAAGTTTAGATGTTCTAACTTGCTGATCCAAGTTTGAGGATGAAGTCATGAGCCACACATATGTTCGGCCTCTAGGAGTCATCCACACGAGCCTACAATCTCTAATATGAAGTCCGATGCAGGAAATCAGCACAGCATGCTAGTACTGTGCTGATCCTTCTTCGATGGTTGATCCGATACTCCCTTCTTCAAAATTTAGAATCTCTAAAATATAAGAATGAAGATGAGAGTTTACTGATCTGAGACTCTCTTAAAAAAACTCAAAAGAAAGGAGGAGATATTAAAAATAAAATAGCCCTAGAAGAAGACCCTCTTCTTCTTCTCTTTTCTCTCACCTAGACACTAAGTTTTGTGCCTATGGAACCCCCACGCCCAAGGATCCTCTTTCTCTAACTTTTGCACACCCCAAACCTCTCCAAAAGCTCTATATTTCATAAAAAAATTAGAATAAAATTCGTCCAATAAATAGGAAAAAAGAAGAGTCCAAGTTAGGTCAAATTTCTAGACTAGGAATATCCAAACATGGAAAGTTATTGGGGCACCCAACTCTTGGGCACCTCCTACATAATTTTTGGCATGGACCAGCAAGGGAGGGCACACAAAAAAATAAATTATTTTAATAAAATAAAAGAATAATTAATTAAAAGAGGGGGCAACACTCAAGGGAAGATATTTTGGTCAATAAGGATTCTATCTCATAGAATCCTAAGCAAAACCAATTCCACCTTTGACTTGGTCTTCCACCTAACTTCCAAATATGACTTGGAGGGAGAGAGGGGGCATGAAAATCAGAAAGAAAGAGATTTTTCATAAAAAATATCTAAAAAATAGGTATGGAGGGCGTTGGGACTAAGGTGGCGCAAGGAGATAGGGAGTCCTAGTCACACTAGGACTCCTTTTTTGACTTGGTCAAACAAGATCTTTTAATCAAATAAAATCAAGATTAAACCAATCCAATTAAATAAGATCCTAATCTATTTAAAAACTTAATTAAATTAAATTAAATTATGATTTATTTTCTAATCAAATTAAAAAATTGGGTTAGTTCGAGTCCTAGTTAGACTAGGACTAGTTCTTCCTTGCACTTGGCTTATCCAATAAACCAATTAGACTTGATCCAATCAAGCCCAAAATAAATATAATTAAATTATATTTAATTAGACTTAATCTCAATCTAATGGCTTAATCAAATTAAGCCAATTAGCAATCTAATTGCTAATCGATCCTCCTACAATACTTGCACTAGGTTAAACACCAATAGTATTGATTGTTTAACCCTAGAACGATTCTTAATCATTGATCAACCATCCGATCAGATCATAAGCTCTAATATGTGTGACCTCATAGGTCTAAACCTAAGTCAGTAGTATAGAAATAAATTTTTGTATCAATCAAAGTGACCATCTAGTAATGATATTCGACGGTCGGATAAGTTGAAGGTATAGAACACCATCCTTAGAACCCATGCGGATATAGTTTTCATATAATTCATCCCCTTGACCACAATGCTCGTAGGACACCTCAGAGTTCAACTATCAACTCTAATCAGGTTGTCCATATTGTATTTCAAAATATCAAATCCATTTGATGGATTACCCTGGCTAAGGTTTTGCTATATTGAAATACAGTGATATATTCTTCTCCAACTCTTGGAGTGGTCAATTCTATCTTGATCACACTCCGACTTCGTAAGTACTTGACTATGCCCAGAAGCCTTCCATTGTTGAATTAGAAATTTAGTTAGTCCGGTACCAAACCATAGTGAGTTGCTTGCAAGTCACTAAGGTGATCTTTGGTCTAAGGGATACTTACACCTATATCCCATCAGAGACATTCTTGACAGTAGAATGCTCTAGAGTTGGTCATGTTCAATGATGATGTACCCATACATTTCATCTGTATGCCATACTAATATCTCCACACACCTTGGTTAAGAGGACAATCAACCTATATGGCATATAGCAACCTATGCTCGATAGATGCTATCATCCTAATTAACAGTCTATCATTTGATCATAAATAAATTTAAGGACTAATCGATAAATTCTCTTTTTATCAAAACTAAATAGTCCTAAGGACTTCATCACAACAATAGAGTTCATTAGAAGATGTAAATTTATGATGAAAAAGATGCCAAAATATTTTTTATTAATTAGTAAATTAATTATAATATCTTAACTGTCAATAGGCTAATGATTAGCTTTGGAACATAATTTCCAACAATTACGATGTACGTCGCATTCTCATTGATAATGAAAGCTCTATCGATGTCTTATTTTATGATACTTTTTCTAAAATATTTATACCTAATAATCGATTAGGGCCAATAAATTCTCCATTGGTAGGCTTCACTGGTGATGTTATACCAGTTGAAGGGGTAATAACATTAGCTATGGCTGTAGGGCGATACCCAAGGTAATCCAGAGTGTAGGTGGATTTCTTAGTGGTGAAGGCTCCATCCGCATACAATGCAATTCTTCGTCGACCCAATTTGAATGTACTTCGAGCAGTAGTGTCGACCTATTATCTGAAAATAAAATTCTCAACAAGTTATGGGATTGGAGAGGTCAGAGGAGATCAAGCTCTTGCAAGGCATTGCTACTCAATTACTTTACAAAGAGGCAAACAATCAGACCTTTGCCCAGTAGATGGGCTAGATGTTCATGATGACCTCACTGAAGAATAGGATGAACCAATGGAAGACCTTGCCATAATTCCTTTGAATGATGGCAATGAGGAGCACACTGTACAAATCAACTCCAACCTCAAAGAAAAGGTCCGAAAGCAACTCATCACCTTCCTACAGAAAAATATGGATGTTTTTGCTTGGGTTCCCGCAGACATGTCCGAAATCGATGCTGAAGTCATGAAACACCATCTAGCAATTGATCCCAAATATCGACCAGTGAAAGAAAAGATGCGCAGCCATGCTCCAGAAAGGTAGAAAGTGATTATGGAAGAAGTCAACAAACTCCTCAAGGCTGGGTTCATCTGAGAAGTCTCCTATCTGAACTGGGTCTCCAATATAGTTCTTGTAAAAAAGATGAATGGCAAGTGGAGAATGTACATAGATTTCAAAAAATTGAACAAGGTTTGCCCAAAAGATAGTTACTCCCTACCCAAAGTTGATCAACTGGTGGATGCAACTTCGGACCATGAGCTTCTTACTTTCATGGATACCTTCTCTGGCTATAATCAAATCCAGATGGAACTAGAAGATAAGGAGAAGATTACTTTTATCATTGACCATGGTCTCTATTGTTACAGGGTTATGTCCTTTGGGCTCAATAATGCAGGTGCGACCTACCAGCGACTGGTGAATAAAATTTTCAAGGAGTAGATCGATCATAACATGGAGGTCTACGTGGATGACATGCTTGTAAAAAGTAGATCTTCAACAAATCATATAGCCAACCTTGAAGAAACCTTCAGTGCCCTCCACAAATACAAGATGAAGTTGAACCCATCCAAATGTGCCTTCGGAGTGACTTCAAGAAAATTTCTTAGGTTTATGGTATCAAGGCATGGAATTGAAGCAAATTCAGAGAAGATTCAGGATATTCAAGAAATGACTGCCCCAAAATTGATAAAGAAAGTTAAGTGCCTAACAGAAAAGATGGTAGCCTTGAACCACTTCATCTCAAGATCGGTCGAACGATACATGCCCTTCTTCCAAGTTCTCAAATTGCCAAAGAACTTTTGCTGGATCGTCGAATGTCAACAAGCATTTGAAGAACCCAAGAACTACCTTAGCTCATCTCTTCTATTGGCAAAGTCCGAACCTGAAGAAGAACTACTTTTGTACCTGGCAATCTCCCCAATGGCCCTTGTAGTGGTCTTAGTCAAAGAAGAAGCAACAGTTCAACGGTCGATCTACTACATAAGCCAAAATCTGAGGGATGCCGAGACCAGGTACACCAAGTTAGAAAAACTAACTTATGCTTTGTTGATTGCAGCTCGAAAGCTCTGACCTTATTTCTAAGGGCACACTATTACTCTCCTTATAAATCAGCCAATCAAGACAGTTCTTCATCGAACAGACGCCTCAGGAAGAATTGCAAATTGGGTAGTAGAGCTTATGGAGTTTGACATCAACTTCAAGCCTCGACCGTCAATCAAGGCTCAAATATTGGTAGATTTCATAGTGGAGTGTACCATTTCAGATAAGACCAAACTTGAGCAGAATGAAATACTATTTCATGGTGGTAGCCAAGCTCCCCAAAAGAAAGAGCAAACCTCCTTGAAGGCTTCTGGATGCTATATGTGGATGGTTCATCCAATGCTTCAGGCGTGGGTGCTAGGCTGATCTTGGTTAATCCAGAGGAAGTTATCATCGGATATGCACTGCGTTATGAGTTTCCTACAACAAACAACGGAATAGAATATGAAGCTTTGATCATGGGGTTGAGAATAACCAAAGAATTGAAGGTAGATCGGCTCCAAGTTTATAGTGACTCTGAATTGATGGTGGGACAAGTTAGTAGTAATAATGAAGCCCTGAAGGAAAGCATGATGAAGTATCTCGAGAAAGTGAAGAATCTTACTTCTGCCTTTAGCAACTTTGATGTCAAGCAGATTCTGAGAGCAGAGAATGCCAGGACTGACCTTCTCTCTAAATTGTGACGTGCAGGATTACTTGATGTTGTTGAGGCTAAAAAAAGAGTGGGGCATGCCTCCTTCCTCCAAGCTTGGAGGCGCACCCCCTAGGGCACCTTGGCGTGTGAAGAAATCAGAGAGAGAGATGTGGGAGAAAATGGTTCTTTCTTTCTTACTACTAGGATTTATAATATACATGTATATATATACCTGTACATGGATCAAAATCCTAACCCATAAAAAAACTCCCAGGGCTAACCCAATCTGAATGCATCGAGTAGCCCCATGAGATCCACAAATTAGGGTCTCATGATTGTGGAAGATTGAACCTCTACCCTAGAACCAAACCGATCCTAGCCCTAGGATGACACCTATCCTAGTCTCCCAAAGCCAACACCCTGACTCCTCCAGTGGCATTCCAAAGCTTGGGAGCACTACTAATCCTAACAATCTCTACCTTGGTGCCCCTAAGCCTTGGCAAACCTTGTGTGAACCATCTGCACCATCCTACTACCTCCAGAGTTGACCGTCGAAGCCACCTCACCTCCAAAGCTGCAACACTAACCTGTGCTCCATAGCTCCTGAGACTCATGCTTCTATGCACTCCTTGGCCTCGAATTGATGTCCTACTGCTCTAATCCTGTGGCTGCAACACCAACCTGTGCTCCATGGGACACCCAGACAGCCACTGTGCAAACTCTAACGCCTTTGCCAATCCTTTTCAGCTATTGTGCATCCTTGGAGACCTTTGGGATGATCATCTCTACAGCTAAAGTCTTGGCTTGATCCTTCGCTCCATCCTGGAATTGTAGAATCCCTTCTACTTGGTAGCTACGTCACTTTTTCTGGACTTTCCTAGAGAACCTACAGCATTCTTGCACCGGCATATGCTATACCATCTGACATGATCTCCTCAAAGCTACGCCTATCTTCCTACACATGCCGCTCCATCTGGAACTGTGCATCACCAGCCCTGGTGCTAAGATATCGATCCTCCTACACCCCTCTGCTTTGAACTCATGCCAAACTTTCTCTCCACCTATGAAG
Organism: Cocos nucifera; assembly: GCA_006176705.1. NCBI lineage: Eukaryota > Viridiplantae > Streptophyta > Magnoliopsida > Arecales > Arecaceae > Cocos > Cocos nucifera. The sequence continues at coordinate 279,181 of QRFJ01001177.1, forward strand.
CCACCACTCCAGAGCTCCACCTATGAAGCCACCTCTGTGGAGCTCCACTTATGAGGCCACCAATCTAGAGCTCCATCTAATCCAAAGTCCATTTGATGTTGTAGAAGAATCTGACTCTATCACTGAGTCACCCAAGGCCAACCATCCAATGCTGTACTACTGGGCCTATCGTTGCACCTCGTACACCGTTGCTGCTCCTTCGGACCATCCACACTCTGTAGATCCCACCGAAGCCATCTTGGATACCTTCACAACCCATGGGCACCTCCGAAACATATAGAAGCTCATCCAACTCCTCTAAATCCAGTAACTGAATTCTAAGAAATTCTATCCTAGCACTTCTTTTCTTCTTCCTCTACTCCAACCATTGCTTTAGTTGCGCTCGGAGGAACTACAGCTCAAACCCTGCTCTAGGCTCAGACCCACCTATCTCATCTCCAGGCTTTTGAGACTTCCTGGCTCTCCTTGAGACCTGCTCTTGGTCTTCCTAAGATGCCTCCTGACACTCTCTACTGAGATACCTTCCTCGGCTGTTGCACTATCGAGCCTCTCTCAACCCTATGCATCCAGAAAAATACTACTGCAGCACTCCAGTGCTCCCTATCTCATCTCAACACCGCCTCCTCATAGGTATCTGAGTCCTCTCTTATTGTACACAAAACATCCTCTACTGAACCATGACTCTCCATGGTGCTCTTATAGAAAAAATCTGATCCAAGATACTTCCAACTACTTGAGACCTCCTAGCACTCCCTAAGATCTACTCCCGATCTCTTTGAGAAACTCTTAACACTCTCTAATGAGATACTCTCCTCGACTACTGCACCACCGAGCCTCTCTCAGCCCCTGTGCCTCTAGGGTAGCGCTATTACAGACTCAAGCACTCCCTACCTGATCTCTACATTACTTTACAACCATCCAGTCCTAACCTGCTGGACCTTCATGGATCATCTATTTCCATCACCCTCAAGGCTCCAACTAGTCACACCGCTAAATACACCCCAACTACATTTTACAGCCTTCCACTAGACTGAATAGTTGCTTTTTCAGCTCCACCTCGATCTCGAGCTCTTAAGTGATCTCTCCTTTGACACACCAAACAAATCACCAGCACTTGAAGCTGCATCCAGGAGCAACAACGAACAATAAAGAAAATCAAAAAATAAAAAACTCTCGAAAGCACCTTTGATTTTTTTTCTCTCTTGGAACCTCCCAGATCCTTCTCGGCTTCTCCTTCATTCATCTTTGTCCCATCCAAAACTAGAACCGGCCACCTACCTCCATGGACACCAGCTAACCATCCATGCGATCGTCGGATCTAGGCGCAGCCATCAGATCCGAGCGCCGCCATTATCGGATCACCACTGCTGCGGCTCCTTTGGTCTTCATCCCATCCAAAATCGAACCAGACCGCCTACCACCATGGAACACCGCTGACCTCTTTCGCTCGAGTAACCACCATAGGACACGAGCGCCGCCACCACCAGATCACCGCTATGGCTCCTTCCTCTACTCGCACACCATCTCACCGACTGGATCCGCATGCCACCACCAGATTTGGGCATGCCACCACCGCTGGATTTGGGCCCATGCATCAGGAGGAAGAATGAAGGCCCTACGCCACCTCGCCAGCTCCGCTCCACATGCCATCTTGTCGGATCGAGATGTGGCCACCACCAGATCTATGTTCCATTGCCAAATCCATGCACCTCGAGCTGGCTCTCCACTGCACGTGCATCATCACCATCGGATCCAATGCAATCATGGCACCCACAGCCACCAGACCCGATTGCCTGCACCACCATCGAAGTTGATGTCGCCGCCATTGGAGTCGATGATGTCGCCTACGACGTTACTCCCCCCCGAAGAAGAAGACGGTGATGCCGCCCCCTTTCCGGATCTCCCATGGCTGCTTGCTTCTGGATCTCACACATTCTGCCCACGAGCACCACCTATGACTACTTGTGGGATCCGCCTCTACATGCCATGCTCGGCCACCTGGTCACCAAAAACTGCCTCCACACATGTGACCACCAGAAAATAGCCGCCATATGCTAGGATCGATGGTCGGTTTGTGAGATTGGCCTCCAAGCCTGAGACCGGTGGCCAATCATCGGCCACCCATTGGGAGGAAGAAAGGGGGCCCTGCCGGCCCCCAAAATATTTTTTTTTGTGTTCTTCCACTAAATCTTCCATACCTACACTAGATCTCAATCTTCATGCCTCCTCATCAAGATTGATCTGATATCAATTGACGTGCAGGATCACTTGACGTTGTTTAGGCTGAAGAAAGAGTGGGGCGCACCTTTAGGCTGAAGAAAGAGTGGGGCATGCCTCCTTCCTCCGAGCTTGGAGGCGCACCCCGTAGGGCACCTTGGCATGTGAAGAAATCAGAGAGAGGGAGAGATATGGGAGAAAATGGTTCTCTCTTTCTTACTACTAGGATTTACAATATACATATATATATATACCTGTACATGGACCGAAATCCTAATCCATAAAAAACTTCTTGAGCTAACCCAATCCGAATGCACTGAGTAGCTCCCATGAGACCCACAAACCAGGGCCTCATGACTGTGGAGGACTGAACCTCCACCCTAAGACTAAACCGATCCTAGCCCTAGGATGACATCTGTCCTAGTCTTTCAGAGCCAATACAGTTCGAATGCACTCATCCAAACCTATGTACACCTATGGTCTGATCAAGCACTCAACTTCATGGACCCAAACCTAATCCAAACTTTGATACAAATTGACGTGCAAGATTGCTTGACGTTGTTGAGGCTGAAGGAAGAGTGGGATGCACCTCCCTTCTCCAAGCTTGGAGGCACGCCCTCTAGGGCACCTTGGCATGTGAAGAAACTAGAGAGAGAGAGATGTGGGAGAAAATGGTTCTTTCTTTCTTATTACTAGGATTTATAATATACATGTATATATACCTATACATGGACCAGAACCCTAACCTGTAAAAAACTTCCTAGGCTAACCCAGTCTGAATGCATTGAGTAGCCCCCATGAGACCCACAAATCATGACCTAATGATCTTGGAGGGCTGAACCTCTATCCTAGGACCAAATCGATCCTAGTCCTAGGATAACACCTATCCTAGTCTTTCGAAGCCAACATCCTAACTCCTCCAGTGGCCTCCCAAGGCTTGGAAGAACCACTAATCCTAATAAATTGGCTACATTAGCTCCGATTAAACTACCTAAGGAGGTCTTCTTTGAATTTCTGAAACTCCCAAGTTTGGAGGGGCCGCAGCCCATAATGCAAGTCGACCATGAGCGTAGCTGGATCGACCCGCTAGTTGCTTATCTCAAGGATGGAGTTCTTCCTTATAATCCAAAAGAAGTTTGAAAACTTAGAAATTGAGCCTCCCAGTATGTTCTATATAAAGGCAAGTTATATAAAAGATCGTATTCTTTACCACTCTTGAAATATCTCTAACCTTCTAAGATTAATTTTGCATTATGGGAAGTGCATGAAGGAATCTACGAAAATCATCTGGAGGCCAGATCCTTATCTCACAAAATACTTTAGCAGGGCTACTATTGACCAATAATGTACCATGATTCTATAGAATATGTTAGAAAATATGATTGATGTCAAAGGATTGTAAGTATTCAAAGACAATCGGCCTCTGAGCTTACCCTCCTGAGTACCCCATGGCCATTTGCATAATGGAGGATGGACATACTTGAACCCTTTATTATGGCATCCAGACAGCGAAAGTTTCAACTGGTAGCTATTGATTACTTCACAAAATGGATCGAAGCCCAACCTCTAACAAAGATTACCAAAGCCAAAGTGTAGGACTTCATCTAGAAGTCAATTATTTATAGATTCGGCCTATCTCGGATCCTTATAATAGATAATGGATGACAGTTTACTAGAACAAAACTTGCCAAGTTTTATGAAGATTTGAATATCTCCCATTATTTTATAGCAGTAGCCCATCCATAGGCGAACGGCGAGGCAGAGGTAACCAATAGGATCCTGCTGTAAGGTATTAAAGCAAGACTCGAATGAGCAAAAAAAAATTGGGTGGATGAACTCTATCATGTATTTTGGATGTACCGAACTATCCAAAGATTGTCGACCGGGGAGACTCCATTTGCCTTGACCTTCAAAATAGATGCAGTCATCTCGATAGAGCTCAAACTGCTATCGGCATGGATTATGGTCTTCAATGAACAACATAACTCACAGGATCTCCAGGCTAACCTCAACTTATTGGAGGAAAAATAAGAAGAGGCTCAAATTCGGATGGCAGTCTACAAGCAGAAAGTGCCCCGCTACTACAATTTCAGGGTTAGAGGCAAAGCAATCAAAGTGGGGGACTTGGTGCTTCGGTGAGCGACCGTCTCACAACCTCAAAATCAAGGGAAGCTCACCTCAAATTGGAAAGGCTCATATGAAATCAAGAAAGTCATCCGATTCGGTACTTATTATCTAAAAGAGCTAGGAAGAGCCAATCTACCATGCCCATGCAATTCGAAAAACCTATGGATATACCATCGATAACTTCATTTCAATAAAATTTTCTTACTTTGATATCATTATCCATGGTGCAAAATTATGATGACAGGAAATAATGCCTCGAACTTCATTACTAGATAAAGTCGGCCACGTTAGGAATAGGAGGAGAATCTCATCCTAACATGGATAAAGACCTCCGATTGTTTGAGACAGGAGGAGGAGAGAGGCCCTCTCAATAGCCCTTTTGTGCTCCTGCAATCTTATCAGAAATAGAAGAAGGACCTCATCCTGACAAGGATAAACACTAATCATGTTAGGAATAAGAAGAGAACCTCGTCTTAACATGGATGAAGATCTCTGATTGTTTAAGATATGAGGAGGGGAGAGGCCCTCTCAATGGTCCTTTTATGCTCTGGTGACTTTGTCAGAAATAGAAAGAGGACCTCATCCTAATAAGAATAAATGCTAACCATATTATAAATAGGAGAAGAAACTCATCCTAACATGGATGAAAACTTTCAATTGTTTGAGATAGGAGGAGGGGAGAGACCCTTTCAATGATCCTTTTGTGTCCCTACAATCTTGTCAAGAATGGGAGGAGGATCTCATCCTAACAAGAATAAATGCTCCTAACAAGGATAAATGCTAACCACGTTAGGAATAGAAGGAGAACCTCGTCCTAACATGGATGAAGATCTCCGATTGTTTGAGATAGGAGGAGGGAAGAGGCCCTCTCAATGATCTTTTTATGCCCCTACGATCTTGTCTGAAATAGGAGGAAGATCTCATCCTAACAAGGATAACTGCTAACCATATTAAAAATAGGAGGAGAATCTTGTCCTAATATGGATGAAGATCTTTGATTATTTGAGATAGGAGGTGGGAAGAGGCTCCCTCAATAGTCCTTTTATGCCCCTAAAATCTTGTCAGAAATAGGAGGACCTCATCCTGATAAGGATAAACGCTAACCATGTTAGGAATAGGAGGAGAATCTCATCCTAAAGTGGATAATGATCTTCAATTATTTGAGATAGGAGGAGGGAAGAGGCCCTCTCAATGGTTCTTTTATGCCACTGCAGTCTTATCAGAAATAGAAGGAGGATCTTATCCTGATAAGGATAAACACTAACCATGTTAGGAATAGAAGGAGAACCTCGTCCTAACATGGATGAAGACCTTCGATTATTTAAGATAGAAAGAGGAGAGAGGCTCTCTCAACGGTCCTTTTGTATCTCTATGATCTTGTCAAGAATAAGAGGAGGACCTCATCCTGACAGGGATAAACACTAACCACGTTAGCAATCTTATTAGGAACAAGAGAAGGATCTTGTCTTGATAAGGATAGATGCTAACCATGTTAGGAACAGAAGGAGAACTTCATTCTAATATAGATGAAGACTTCTGGTTGTTTGAGATAGGAGGAGGAAAGAGACCCTCTCAATGGTCTTTTTGTGCCCCTGCGACCTTGTCAGGAACAAGAGGAGGACCTCGTCCTGACAAGGATAAATGCTAACTATATTAGGAATAGGAATACCTCGTCCTAACATGGATGAAGACCTCTGATTATTTGAGATAGGAGGAGGAGAGAGGCCTCCTCAATGATCTTTTTATGCCCCTACAACCTTATCAAGAATAGAAGGAGGACCTCATCTTAACAAGGATAAATGCTAACCACGTTAGAAATAGGAGGAGAACCTCATTCTAACATGGATGAAGACCTCTGATTGTTTAAAATAGAAGAAAGACATTATCTAATAGTCATTTCACTAAAAGATGAGATAAAGAAAATAAAGAAATTGACAGGCAATAAACCCATACAGAGTAAAATGACAATCGAAAGAAGCATCATTTCATTGAAGCTGAAGTTCATTACAAGCGAGGTCCTACAAGACCATGTACAAAAAGGAGAATAAAATGGAATGATAGGACAAAGTCCTAAGATGGCCCAGATTCTTCAGACTTTAGGCTACTAACTCCGACCATCACGAGAGACTGCTTCAAGCTAACAACTTCTTCTTCTAGTTCCTTCCTCTTCAATAAGCAATCCCAAAATAACTTCTCAGCTTGACGACAATGATCCTTAGACTCTTGCAACTATTTTCTCAGGATCGCCGACTTATCTTTCGCATCTTTGATAGTTTGTTGCTCATAAGTTAGCTAAATTTTCAGTCATTGTACTTTGGCCTTTTCTTTCCTAACAATTTCAAAAAGGTCGCCCATGGTCTTCCTTAAGGAGGTGATCTGCTCCGATTCTTCGCTTGCACCCACCTGCTAACTATTGGCTAATCGCTTCAAAAGATGAGTTATCTCATCTCTGGCTACCTTTAGCTTGCATTCGAGTCTGGATATTTTCTCCATCCAGCCTAATCTATAATTATTGTGCCAAGTCTCGATGTCGTGAAGTTATTTCTAAAGCTTAGAGAATCTCTTTGATCAATCCCAATCATACCGCACCTTATCAGAAGACCATGGTGAGCTTCCTTTCAATAGCCGAATTTTCTCTTTTGCTGCATTGAGCTTAACTTTGAGGGAGCTAACCTTGGATGTTAAGGCCCATGTCTTCTCATTGTCGTGCTTCTTCACTCACTTTAGCTCTTCTATCAGAACCTACTTTCGATTTATGAAGCTCATGGAATCCTTCTTATGCAGATTTCAAAAGCGGATAACTTCAACCATGGCCTCCAAATGACTTTTCCTCAATCTTTGAAGTTCGTCTTCTACCTTCCTTAACTTCTTCTTCAAATGATAAACCTCCTTTGTTAAGTTTTTTGCATAAGCTTTCAGGGGAACACCTTGAGGTAAGGGGTAGGCTTCGGCAGGAGACTACACTTGAAGCATGAAGGCATCATGATGTAAATTTTCATGAAAGAAAGAAATTTGCTATAAAAACAAACTTGATTTCATTGATTAAAATATTTTTCAAGTATAAGAAAAAAGGCAAATGAAGAAGAAAAATACAAAATGGGAGGTCTCAGACCTCCGAAGGGATGGCAGAGTCCAAGAAGATTTTTGTTTTCCTCTCCCTTCTCTTTTTCAGCAGAGAGGCTCGAGGATGTAGGAGGCATTGAACCCCCATCGATGACACCAACCTCGGCGATGGGGGCGACTTTGGCACTCTCAACGGCCTTGGAGGCAGTGCCAGCATCGACGGGAGCCATGGGGCTTGAAGCAATGATCTTTGCCCTTTTTGAACTCTCTTTCAGTACCTTTTCTTTTCTTTTGTGGGCATGAAGCCCCTTGGCAAGCATCTCAACTACTTGGGCATCCATCTCTACAACAAAGAGGAGGTCGTAGTTAGAAACATCCATATATATGAAATCTCATGAAAGTTCGTAGAATGCAGAAATATACTGGCAGGGTCGAGGGGACTCAAACCCATATTGAATAAATTCTGATCTTTTAGGAGTTCGGGTAGGAGAGGAGCCTAGTAATTTTTGAGCTTATTGCTGGAATCAAGATCACCCCTATCTAAGCTGGGAGCTCGATAGACTGACTCTCTAAGGAGACCCCAAGGAGGAAGCCCTAACAATAGAGTTGGACAGGACACAAAGAAGAACTTCTTTCAGTTATGGATGGAGGAAGGGGCACCTTTTAGCAATCCTTTCTTACCGAACTAAGGTGAGAAATACCATCAGTCCTTCGTAGAAGAATGGCATTTGAAGGTATAGTAGTTCCTAAAAAGAGAAATATTTAGACAAACTTTGGCCAAATGACAAAGGAAGAGAAATTCGATCATAAATCTAAAGGAGTTCGGCACTACAGAGATGAGTGAGATGTTTAAAAAATAAAAAAGAGCAATTATGAAAGACAAGAGAGGGAGTCTCAGTCCAGCATAAAGAGCCTCTAGGTACAGACAAAAATGGCCTGAAGGAGGGGAATAGGCCCGATCACTTGGTCCAGGAAGTTCAAGTTCATACTCAATAAGAACCCCGTACTGGATCCTAATCAAAGAAAGATCATTGGGAGATAAGAAATAGGGGATCATATCGAATACGAAGGTCAGATGGGGCATGCCACTGAGTTCAACCTCCTCCTTAGGATTTGGATTTTCGAAGGTCAGACTAGATGGACTCCTAAAACTAGTGTACCAAGAAGTCTCCAAAGACATTTGAATCAAATTAAGTTTTGAAAAACCCCCAAAAATCAAGAAAAAAATGAGGCACAAAAGCTCTCTAAAGAAACCGAATAGACAAGGCACAAAAGATGCAAGAATAATCAGAAAAGATGTTTTGAAACTAACCTAAAGTGATTGGCAAGAGCAGAAAGATGGCGAGCATGATGAAAATCAATCAGGAAGATGGCTGGAATCAGAAGAAATGATGAAGGAAGCTAGAACTCTCAAAGCAGAAGAGAGAAGAAAAATAGAGGAAGAAGGAAAGGGTCTCGGATGAAATGAGTCCCTAGGGAAAGAAGGCAAACTTAAATATCCTACGAAGTCCGAGAAGGTTATGATGGCAGGTATACTCTGGCCAATCTTTGCTTGACACATGTCCCACTCATCATGATAGAGGATGGCGACTGATAAAATCTTAATTACGTCGTACTTGGGGAAGAACTTTAATGGGAGTTTCAAAAAAATGCTCTTTTCGGGTCACCTCAAATTGAAGAAGCTTCAATCCCAGTACATTAAACGCCAAAACTCTTCATTGGATGAGCATGGGAATCTAGAGAAAGACTTTGACTATAGCAATTTCTCTACACTCCCTTCATTCAAAATTTGAACTCAAGAGTAGGGGGACTAGTATTAGAGGTAAAATAACCCCTGCCGAAGTCCTTAACTACCAATTCCCATCTTGCATGAACTCACCAATTCTCTCAATGGCAAGCCCATGCTGCAAAACTCATCACAGACACGGACAAGCCTGGGTAGACGATCTTGAACGGTAAGATTATACTGTTAACTGATAAACCTTACTTTTTAGCTCCAAATGAATGACAAGATCAAAGTTCAACCCTCTCCCGGCCTAGGCTGGTGTCGAGTTTTGGACTTCTCTAAGCTAGACTCCTCCAGTCGCATGCCTTTTAGACTGCTCTAAGCCAGACTCCTCTAGTCTCACGCCTTTCGAACTCCTCCAAACCAGACTCCTCCAGTCGCACTCCTTTCGGACTCCTCGAAGTGTTAAATGTGTGCCCTATAAGCCAGATTGGCTGACACTTGTAATATACTTCTAAGGATAATTTTATAATTTTGATTATAAATTAATAAAAAAATTATTTTCTATCATAATGTATATTTAAAGTATCTATGATACATTCTTTGAGTTAATGATAATGACAATTCATATTTTTAAGAGTTGAAAATTTAAGACATGAATTTTCATAATTAACTTATAAACTTCTCCCAACCGTAGGATCATCACGAGGATGGTGATCAATCTAGAAGGTTGGTGTACGATCGCTTTCTTAGGATAGATGAGTCTGAAATCGATAGTATGGAGACATCGGAGCGAGAGTATAGGTACTCGTTAGAAAATGAGGGCACTGAATGTGACCACCCCGAGTAGTCATAAGAAAGTCTACCTTCTCATCGATGGCTGGCTCGATGCTACAGTGGTGTGTCTGATTCTTTGAATTGAGGTGCATCAATAGTTCACCTTGAGAGTGTTATAATTTGACTATGCCATTCAGAATCCTGAGGTGTATGTTGGCTATAGCATGTTCATTAGAGGAATTGGATTGCACCAATAGAGGATCTATCTACCTCGGTAGATGAGTAGCCCTATGATAATCATGAGATTGAGCACTTAAGCCCATGGCCATGGTAGTGTAAAGATGATAGAAAGAGTTGCTATTAGGGTTTCACATCAGACTCAAATCAAATAATTAATTCATATGATGGATGTTGGATTTGACGAGTTCATCTTAACCCTAATCCTATTAGGGCTCAAGATAGAAGAACCCAATCACACAGATAGCTGCACCGAGAGGTTTGCTTTTAGTTCTAATGGGTTGCTACTGATAAGTGGTAAAAATATACTAATAAAAGTATTAAATTATAAAATAAATTAATCTATTTTTTTAGAAATTGATACTTTTATTAATCTTAAGCAGGAAAGAAGCCACCAATATAAAGATCTTATTTTTCTGATTCAGATGAAATAAATTTTAGACAAAACAGACTTCAAACGAGCTCGAAATTGAATTTCAAAAAAAAAAGTGAGACAGTGAAAAAAAAAGAAAAAGAAGAGAAAGAGAGGAGAGAGGTAAAAAGAGAAGAGAGATTTTTGAGAGAAAAGGAAGGGTTTTTAATTTTTTTTTCTTCTTCGGACAATCAAAACAGTAATCAAGGAGCTTCTTTTCTTCTTCACCAAGTTCTCCACACCAAGAGCGACGGACAATCAATTTCAGCAATCAAACAGTCTAATTTTTTTATACTTTTTATTTTATTTATTATTTTTGAACTTGTTATCATGAACTAAATTTTTTTACTAAGGCTAAGGTATAGCCACTCTTTTGATGCAATATTCAGTATGATTTATTTTTAATTTTAAATTTTATTCATGAGGAGTATATAAATCTAATCTTAATGCTTTTAGATTACTGGTCATCTTCTAATTGACCTGATAAATATAGATGTTACGGACCAAGTACATCTATGTTATTGCTTCTTGATTATATACCTTGTATTATGAATCAAATTAGAATTCATATGCTTGCAAAAATTTTAGTGTGCTTTGGACACAGCGTATTTTAATTAGAGGTTTCATAAAACTTAATACATTGATATTTATTTAAATTATATCTGGACTAAAGAATAATTAATAAATATTGATAGTTTTGCTACGCCTAGACCAAAGGATAGTAAATAAATTAGGAGACTCCACCATCACATGAAATAAAATTAATCTAATAACCTGAATATTGTATTGACTGAGTTGGTGAACCAATTGCCTTAGTAACCCATTGCTCTTAAGTTTAAAATCCTAATAATTACACTCTCTTTATTTCCTTAAAATTTTTAATTATTTCTTTATTTTATTCTTTAATTTCTTATTCTCATAAATCGATTTTCTAAATAAAGCATAGGAAAGAGTTTTTCAGTACTTATTTTTCAATCCTCTAGGGATGATACTCTACTCATTCACTTTATTACTTGATCGATTGGTACACTTGCCATAGCTATAGATTAGCACGCATCAAGTTTTTGGCACCGTTGTCGGAGATTGTGTCTAAAATAATATTAAAATTTTAATCCTAGCTTTACTTTAGAATTTTATTTTTTATTAATTTTAAAAAAAATTTATTCAGTGCATGACACGTACTGAACATAGTAACTTACTACCTTTAGATCTAGAAATTAAAAGGACCATTAGAAGACTACAACAAGAAAGAAACATGGTAGCTGAAGATCCAAACGACATCAATCAAGGATTGGATATGGCGACCAAAGGACAGCATGAAGCTATTCGACCAGTACATTATCCATTAAATAATTACATCACACCATCTATAGTTGATGCAACTTCGAGCATCAAGAGATCACCTGTGAGAGCAAACAACTTTGAAATAAAATCGATGATGATCCAGATGATTCAATCAACTATTCAATTTAGTGGACACATGCATGATGATCTGAATGCCCATTTTTCTAACTTTCTTGAACTTTGTGATACTTTTAAAATTAATGGGGTGTCAGATGATGCTATTAGATTAAGATTATTTCCTTTCTCTTTACGGGACAAAGCTAAGAGTTGGCTTCATTCTCTTTCTATAGGTTCTATCATAACTTGAATGTCCTAGTCCAAAAATTCTTAGCCAAGTACTTTTCACCTTCCAAGACTACCAAGATGCGCAATGATATCACTTCTTTTATGCAGATAGACATGGAGACACTATATGAGGCTTGCAAGCATTTCAAGAAACTACTGAGGAGATGTCCACATCATCAACTACTCATATGGCTTCAGGTACAAACTTTCTATAATGGTTTATCTCCTACTAATCATTCTATGATTGATGCAGCAGCAGAAGGAATAATTAACCAAAAAATGAAGGAAGAAGCCTTCGATCTGATTGATGAGATGGCATCAAATAGCTATCAGTGGCAAACAGAATGCATGATGTCAAAAAGACTAGCAGCTATGCAGGGAGTAGATTGCATGCCAACTTTACTAGCTGAAATTGCAGCCTTTAGAGCCAAAGTTAACAACTTGAAGGGAACTGCTATGCATATTCAGAGCATCACCTATGACCTGTGTGGAGGAGGACACGATACGAGCAATTGCCAGACAGGTAATCCTTTTGCTAAAATAACTGATACAGCTAAATATGTTGGTAATTTTTTCAGGCCGCAATAAAATAATCCCTACTCCAACACATACAATTAAGGATGGAGGCAACACCCAAATTTCTCATGGAGTAATCAAAATGCAGCACAACAGCCACCCCCAGGATTCCAAGTACCTGAAAATAAGTTCAACATGGAAGAGCTGATGGTCAAATTTATGCAAAATCAAGAAGCAACTATAAAAAATTTAGAAGCCAAACTTAGATAGGACCAAGCAGCAGTAATGCGAAACTTGGAGATGCAAATAGGTCAAATGGCTAAGATAATCTCCAAGAGATCTCAAGGATCCTTGCCCAGCAACATGGAGATCAATCCAAGGGAGCAAGTCGATGCTATCATCCTAAGAAGTGGTACAAAGCTGGAGGAGCCACATCAGAAGAAAGAGACTGAAGAGCCAACTATAAATAAGAAACCATCAACTAAAATTCATCAGTCACCAAAACAACCAGCAGATGGATAGTCTCCAGGTATACAGTTTGCCGATCCAAATGTGAAGCCCTATGTGTCGCCACTACCATTCCTAGAGAGACAAATACAGCATCCAGATAAGAAATTTTCTAATTTTTTCAAAATTTTAAAGAATTTACATATTAATATTTCTTTTGTAGATGCTATTACTCAAATGCCCAGGTATACCAAGTTTCTCAAACAAATCCTAACAAATAAGAAAAAGCTGAAGGAGCATGAGAGAATAAATTTGAATGAAGAATGCTCAGCAATACTTTAAAATAAATTACCACAGAAGCTAAAAGATCCAGGGAGTTTTACTATCCCTTGCATTATTGGTGATTATAGTTTTGATAAAGTTTTATGTGATTTAGGAGCAAGTATTAATCTCATGTCTTTTTCTATTTTCAAAAAGCTAGGTCTAGGAGAACCGAAGCCTACCACTATTACTCTTCAATTAGTCGATAGATCTATCAAATATCCCAGAGGTATAGTGGAGGATGTCTTGGTAAAGGTAAACAAGTTTATTTTTCTTACTGATTTTATTATTCTTAATATGGAAGAAGATTATGATGTACCCCTTATTTTAGAAAAACCCTTTCTAGCTACTAGAAGAGCTTTAATAGATGTTCAACAAGAAAAAATAATTCTTAGAATCCAAGACAAATAAGTTATTTTTAATGTTTTCAAAGATACTAAACATCCTGATGATAATCAAACTTATTTTCTAATTGATATTATTGATAATTCAGTATATGAAAATTTTGTAGAAAATAATTTTGAGACTATAAAAGCTAGTAATATCCAATTGAAAGAGGGCTCGATCAAACATGAAAGTATGCCAATTGAAGTGGCACCAGATTGATCCACTTTAGAACTCAAAGAAAGTCAAGCTGAAGACTATAAATTAGAACTACTAGATAGGTTGTTTCTTTTCTTTTTAGTTTTGATCATTTTTTTTCTTTTATTTTTTAGTAATTTATTATTTCTCTTTTACTGCTTTGGTGTGTATTTTTAATTTTACAAAAAAAAATCAATGAGAGCTCAAGTAAAATTTCAAAGCTTTAAAGAACTAGACTAAACCAAATCAGTTGTATTTCTTCCTATCCTTTATTGCACCCTTTATTTTTCTTTCTCCTTTAAGACAATGTAGAATAAGTTGGAGGTAAAAAAAAAAAATATGTGTCAAGAAGAAAATCTTGAGCAAGATAGACTGGACAAGTGATAAAAGATAGAATTATTTGCTAATGAATGTAACGAGTTAAAGAAGTAGATTAGTTGGTCGACTTTTAGCAGCCTACTTAGGTCATTAAAAGACTATTAGCACTTCTAATTGCACATGCGCACTAACAAGGCAAAGTAGGTATTGATTATAAGGCCAACTGAGGATTCAATTATCACTAAAAATTGGTAATTAATATACATTCTAATCAAAGAAACTTGAATTTAAGGAAAGAGCTACCTGCCTAAAAATAAAGTATAAAAGACTGAGTATATGTGGATTGCCCAAAGCCTATTAACTGGGTCTCTGCACCTAGGTCAAGTGTGAAAATTCATGTAAAATGGTGAAGGAAAGGCCAGGATGCTCAGCACAGCAAGAAAAAAAGGGGCCAGTGTGAAAGCTACCTTAATTCATGAGTATAAAATTGAGAATGTATAGAAAATTGACCAAAATAGATGATAAGAGAGGATACTTTTATCTTTTAATTTAATACTGAAATGCTAAAGTTAGTCATCACGAACATAAGTGTTGTAGATTTTTGATGTACTCTAAGAAAATTTTTAATTGTATTGACTGAAAAATTTGCTTCTGAAGCTCAATGTTTAATTAGCATTATTTTCTAAACTTTTTAACCTTTAGTCCTAGATTTTATCTTTTTGATGGATAATCTTATTGAAACATGATATTAAATAAAATATTGCTAAGAGACTAGCAATGACTAAGTTGGGGGGTGTGATAAGTGATAAAAATATACTAATAAAAGTATTAAATTATAAAATAAATTAATCTATTTTTTAGAAATTAATACTTTTATTAATCTTATATAGAAAAGAAGGCCATCAATATGAAGATCTAATTTTTCTAGTTTAGATAAAATAAATTTTAGGCAAAATGGACTTCAAACGAGTCCGAAATTGAATTTCAAAAAAAGAGGTGAGACAGTGAAAAAAAAATAAAAGAAAAAGAAGAGAAAGAGAGGAGAGAGGTAGAAAGAGAAGAGAGATTTTTGAAAGAAAAGGAAGGATTTTTAATTTTTTTTTTCTTCTTTCGACAATCAGAATAGTGATCAAGGAGCTTCTTTTCTTCTTCACCAAGTTCTCCACACCAAGAGCGATGGATAATCAATTTTAGCAATCAAACAGTCTAATTTTTTTATGCTTTTTATTTTATTCACTATTTTTAAACTTGTTATCATGAACTAAATTTTTTTTTACTAAGGCTAAGGTGTAGCCACTCTTTTGATGCAATATTCAGTATGATTTATTTTTAATTTTAAATTTTATTCATGAGGAGTATATAAATCTGATCTTAATGCTTTTAGATTACTGGCCATCTTCTAATTGACCTGATGAACATAGATGTTATGGATCAAGTACATCTATGTTATTGCTTCTTGATTATATACCTTGTATTATGAATCAAATTAGAATTCATATGCATGCAGGAATTTTAGTGCGCTTTGGACACAGTGTATTTTAATTAGAGGGTTTCACAAAACTTAATGCATTAATATTTATTTAAATTACACCTAGACTAAAGGGTAATTAATAAATATTGATAATTTTGCTACGCTTAGACCAAAGGATAGTAAATAAATTAGGAGACTCCACCATCACATGAAATAAAATTAATCTAATAATCTGAATATTGTGTTGACTGAGTTGGTGAACCAATTACCTTTGTAACCCATTACTTTTAAGTTTAAAATCCTAATAATTACACTCTCTTTATTTTCTTAAAATTTTTAATTATTTTTTATTTTATTCTTTAATTTTTTATTCTCATAAATTGATTTTCTAAATAAAGCATAAGAAAGAACTTTTCAGTACTTATTTTTCAATCCTCTAAGGATGATACTCTACTCATTCACTTTATTACTTGATCGATTGGTGCACTTACCATAGCTATAGATTAGCATGCATTAGCTACCATATACTGCTAGATATCACTAGTGGATTTTGGAAGCAATTAGAATAATTTTAATGATCGATCATTTTAATTATGTGAATCAAAAAAGTTTTGATATATCAAAAGATGTTTCGATGATGTGGATGATAGAGATCGCGACATGTCTCATTATTATATGAAACTAAGCCTAATTAGATCACATAAATAAGAGTTTAAATCTAGATATCATCAACCGAGCTAATCTAGTTTGATTGATTTGGATTAGATCTAATCAAGTTTAAGGTAATCGTGCTAGCACATGATTGAGCCTGGCTTTCTCCTTTTATAATTTTTTTAATTCATCATAATCAAATCAAATTTGATTTAACTCATTCTTGTATTTATTTTCATCTAACTAGAATCAATCTAGATCAGATTAATTATAGAAATTAAATTCATTCCTAGTGCATTTGGACTAGGGTCAAAAGTTGACCTATTTGAGAGAATTGAGGATCACTTGATCAGATGCTTCTAGAAAATTCTTTGAAAATCATTTTGCTTTGATTTTTGAATATGTGATAGGAATCGAGTCATACTTTGGGTGTACCAAATTTCATAATTTTTATGATACTTTGACTAGGTTTTGACAGAGTTTGATTTGGATCAAACTCTTGAGGGAAGAGTCTTAGGCATAATGGACTCTTCCTTATCTTCTCTTGTCGCCAATTTTTAGAGGGATTTTTGGCATCAAAACTAGATAGAGATCTGGTATTTGACATGGAGATTAATCCTTGATGTCCCTTTGATCAAATAATAAGTTATTTGGTCAAAGAGGAACTCTAGATGGCACATAAGTTTTTAAACCCCTTCTCACACTATTATGCTTTCATCGCAAAAATATTTTTCCATGCCCAAGTTGCTATCACCCCTATCATATCACACAACCACTCTAATCCTCTCTTTCTCTCTCTTCTTCATGCCAAAGGTTGGGCACAAATCAGAGAAGAAGGTCCAAGGATTTTGGCACAAGATTTAGCATTTACGCAACGGTGTTCGTGAGACGAGCATGTAGCATTCAAAATTCTTTTGAAGGATCTATAGATCAGATTTAGATATAATCTTTTGGAAAAAGATTCTTGAGGAGAAGGCATTTAGATCCTACCCAAGTGGATTCCAATAGAGGCGAGGCACGTGCGTGGCTCATTCTAGAACCTCAGGAATGATCAGGATCATTGCAGGATAATTAGATTACCCAATCAGATACTTAAAATTAAATCTAATTTTATTTTATTTTTAAATTTTAATTTTAGATCATCTTGATCAGATCATAAAAATTTTTATAGAAAAATCCATCTCGGATTTTATTAGATCTGGATGATCCTACGGTGGAAAATAAGATTTTTTCTTCAAATGGTATCAGAGCTGCGTTGGCAGTTCTTCAGATCTATTTTAAATCTTATTTAATTTTTATTTATGATTTGATATTAAAAAATTTTAGATGTCACATCATATGTGATTAGATCTAAAATTAAAAAATTAAAAATTATATAATTTAGATCTATAATGTATGAGATGCATAACTAGCTAGGAATAGAATAGTTCTATGTGTAGTCTAGTATAATCATGTTGTTAATTTGATTAAATATAATTTTAGATCTATTTTATTTTTATTTTTTGATATTATAATTATTGTAATCGGATCTAAAAAATAAAAAATAAAATTTTTAATTTTGAATTTATTCATATGAGATATGAAAGATGCATGCTTAGACTAGTTATAGAATAGTTCTATAAACTATCTAGAATAGTTTTATTTTAATGTGATCAAATTTAAAATTTTATTTTTTAGATTTAATATGTGATGTATCAAATCTGAAAGCATGCATGGTTGATTGAGTTATGATACATGAGATGTATCCAAGGCATGTATAGGTTAGATCTTTGATTGTATATGTGATATATGATTTAGATCTAACTTATTTTGTTTTAGAAAATATATTTTTGATGCATTCTCCTTAGCTATCTGGTTATAAGAATAAAGTAGGGTTTAAAGATCCTCTCCTTCTATTTGATGGGATGTTCTTATGATGTGTAGGGGTGCTACGCATTCGTCCTTAATAAAAAATCAGAACTTAATTTTTACAAAATCCTAGATCCTAAAATCCTAGGATTTTAAAATATGTTTTATTCATGAACACAAACTTAATTAAAAATTAAGATTATAAAATTAATTAGATTTAAAAATTATAAATTTTTAGATCTAGGATATCTTCATAAAATTGGGTTCGGGCTTGGATAGCTCAATTAGATCTAGTAGTTCATCAAATCGAATCAAAAGTTGGTTAGGTGGAATCAATAAAACCTTAGAATTGACTAGCCTAATAGGATTAAGTCTGGGTCAAGATCGAAGCACATTGAGATGTAACTCGATCAAGTCAAGACCTAATTTGGCTCTGCGGTTCGAGCCTGAATTATAGGCTAACCCGATCGATTGTGATTCGATAATTTGGTGTCTAAGATAAGTTTGGTAAATATGATCGACTGGTTTTTAATTAGAAGCTACTTGATCTGAATGCGTTCTTATCGAGTTAATGGCATATTCCTTCCACCAGTCTCACTTACCTACCATTTATGTCGATCCAACTCTGATTTGAGGTGGCTAACAATTCGAGCCAACCCATGCCACTAGGTTAGTCATAATTATTATGACTAAGTCAAGTCAAGTTTAAAGAAACCTAAATTAAATCTTTTTAAAAAAATATTAAGTTTAAGATCTTCCACCATTATAGTGTGTAGGCTCTTTCCGGGATTAATTATTTTTGACTGGATACAGTGGTTTAGTTGCATCGAAAAGATTCAACCATATCTATTAGACATTGGATGCTATAGATTGGAGGATGGATTGGGCTCAATATTTTGGATATGGTGAGAGATCCAATCAAGAATCCAATTCATGCAAATGATGGGTTTGACGTAACTAAGGAGTGGAGCAATATTCCAGGCATAGTGAGCTTCATGAATTAGAGACCAAGTTTGGATGCACCATGATTAAAAAATCATTAGACAAGAGTTGTCCACTCATCGATTGATCCATCACCAATAACTGTTAGGTAAGATGGTGAGCTAGTCGATGAGACTGCACCATCCATTAGAAATTTATAATCATAGAGATTTTTGCATATTTGCTAAGAAAGTATAGGGATCTGAGTAAATAGTGGAAGTCTAATTTATTTAAAAATAAAACTTCTAAATAAATTGGTTAAGTCTAATTATAAAATCTAATTAGAAACTTTAATTCTCTACAAAAAAGTATCTGCACCCAACCCACTAGCCCGTATCTTGGACATCCATAAACTGACCGGACCCAACTACAAGGACTGGCTCCAAAATTTTAAAATAGTTTTAGGTTCTAAGAAGTTAACTCATGTGTTGGAACAAGATCCTCCCACTTTACCAGCCTGTCTATCCACTAATCAGAGAGCGTCTCTGAAAAAATGGATGGATGAAGATAATAAAGCCAGGTATTATATGTTGGGCTTGATGTCCGATGAGCTCCAGTGCCAATGTGAAGACATTAAGACTAGCCACCAAATGTTGGCTCACTTGCAAGAGTTGTTGGTGAACAGAATCATGTAGCCAAATATCAAGTCACTAAGAGACTTTTTAAGGCTCATATGCATGATGGACAGTCGGTCCAAGATCATTATCTAATGATGATCAAGAACTTAGAAGAGCTTGAGAAGCTCAGTGTCAAGTTAGATCATGATCTATAGATTGATATAATTCTGCAATCTTTGACTGATGTGTATGGATAGTTTATTATAAACTACCATATGCATAAACTTTAAAATATCTTGGCTAAACTTATGAATATGCTGGTTACTGCTGAGCTCTTTATGAAGGTTCAAAAGGCTCAGCGCTTGCTATGAAGTAGACTTTTTCTAAAAGAAAGTCTTTTGAAAAGAAGAAGAAGATCGTGAAGAAGTAGAAGGTGGAAGGTGGGAAAAAGAAGAAGGCAGAGCTGAAGAAGAAGGCCGTTGATAAGGAAAATTATTTCCATTGCAACATAGATGGCAACTGAAAGTGGAACTGCCCTATATACCTGACCAACTTGAAGCAAGAAGAAGGTAAATCCTTCTGAAGGTATGCTCATTATAAAATCTAACCTTATGATTTCTTCTGCATCTAGTTGGATGCTTGACTCTAGTTCTAGTGCTCACTTGTGCACTTCTATGCAGGATCTTGAGGATAGCAGGAGGCTAAGGAATGGTGAAATGATCCTATGCATTGAGAATGGAGTAAGAGTTACTGATGTGACTGTGGGAACCTACCCTCTTCGACTACCATCGGGATTAGATTTATGTCTTAGAAATTATTTTTATGTGCCTGCAGCAAGCAGAAATTTGATTTCTATTTCATGTTTAGCATAAGAAGGCTATGTAATTAATTTTCTTAAGGACCATTATAATATAGTTTATGAAAGAAATAAAATTGCAAGTGGTTTCCTTATAAATGGTCTCTATCAGTTACATATTGATATTTCTATTTTTAATATCAAGCAAAATATGAATGCCATAGGATCAAAGCAACCTAGGGATAGTCTAAATGATAGATATCTTTGGCACCTTAGGCTAGATCATATAGCTGAAGATAGGGTTAACAAATTAGAGAAATCCAGGCTATTGAGTCCACTGACTTTTGAGTCACATTCAATTTGTGAATCATGCCTTCATGGCAAATTGACCAAGCTTCCTTTTGTAGGACATGGAAAAAGGGCTACAGACCAACTCGCCCTGGTATACATAGATGTGTGTAGCCCATTTGATGTGCCAGTCAGAGGCAATAGGCAATTATGTCTACTTCATCACCTTTATTGATGATCTATCTCGGTATGGGTATGTGTATTTGATGCGACATAAGTCTAAAGCTTTTGAAATGTTCAAGAAATTCAAACTCGAAGTAGAAAAGCAAATAGAAAAATTCATTAAGGTTCTTCGATCAGATCGAGGAGGCGAATACCTTAGTCAGAAATTTCTAGACTATCTTAAGAACAATGGCATAGTCTCTCAATGGACTCCACCTGGAACATTTCAACTCAATGAGGTTTCAAAATGAAGAAATCAGATCCTATTAGATATGGTCCGATCCATGATGAATTTCATAGATCTTCCTAAGTTTCTTTGGAGACATAGTCTGATGACCACTATATATTTACTGAATAGAGTTTTCTCTAAAATCGTTCTTACCACATCGTATGAGATATGGCATGGTAAAAAATTAAGTCTGAGTCATCTCAGAATTTGGGATTGTCCAGCCCATGTCAAGAGACAACAGGCGGATAAGTTAGAGTCTAGGTCCTTTAGAGCTCGGTTCATAAGATATTCTAAAGAGACATTAGGTTATTATTTCTATCTTCCGAAAGATCATAATGTGATTGTGAGTCGACATGCCATCTTTCTTGAAAAATAATTTATTCTAGATGGTGGCATCGGGAGATAGATAAGGCTCGAGGAGAAGGTCTTCAATGAGCAACGAGCTAAGAAACTTGAGGAACCTAATCAGTTAAAGCCAACCTAGACACTACCTCCTCCACCTTGTAGAACAAACAGGATTTTTTGTCTTTCTAAAAGATACTTGGTACCACTAAAGAGGATGTAGAGAAAATGTTCCTAGGGTTCATGGTGATGATCCCAAAACCTATGATGAGGTGATATCAATATCGACTCCGAGAAATGGTTAGAGGCAATGAAGTCAGAGATTGACTCAATGCGCTCGAACCAAATCTATATCTTGGTAGATCCACCTAAAGGTATAGTATCTATTGGTTGTAAATGGATCTTCAAGAGAAAGATAGGTGCCAATGAAAATATAGAGACATTCAAAGCAAGGCTCATAGTGAAAGGATATAGTCAGCGTGAAGGCATTGACTATCATGATACTTTTTTGCTAGTAGCCATGCTTAAATTCATCTGCATATTGCTTGCTATTGTAGTCTATTTCAATTACAAAATATGGCAGATGGATGTGAAAATGATGTTCTTAAATGGATATCTTGAGAAAGATATCTATATGGAACAACCACTAGATTTCACATCCAGTGATGACGATCATAAGGTATGCAAGCTGCAAAGATCCATATATGGACTTAAGCAAGCATCTCGAAGCTGGAATGCTTGTTTCAATGATGTAATCAAATCATTTAGATTCATCAAGAACGAGGAGGAGCCCTATATTTTCAAAAAGATCAGTGGAAGCGCTATTATCTTCCTTGTACTGTATGCGGATGACATTCTACTAATTGAAAATGATATTTTCATATTAACTATAGTCAAAATATGGTTGTCTAAGGAGTTTTCTATGAAAGATCTAGGAGAGGTATCCTTTATTCTAGAAATTAAGATCTATAGGGATAGACCAAATAGGATGCTGGGTTTCTCATAGAAGATATACATAGAGGAGGTACTGAAAAAGTTCAGCATGAAAAACTTCAAGAGGGGTTTAGTATCCTTTAGACATGGCATTCATCTCTCCAAGAAGATGTGCCCTAGCACACCTGAGGAGATTGAACACATAAGCAAGATCCCTTATGCTTCGGCAGTAGGGAGCCTCATGTATGCCATGCTATGGACATGACCTGATATTGTCGATACTATGAGTGTCACGAGCAGATATCAGTCAAATCCAGATGAAGAGCACTAGACTTCTATGAAATGTATCCTTAAGTACTTAAGAAGGACTAAGGATATGTTTCTTATTTTTGGTAATGAAGAACTTCAAGTCCAAGGATATATGGACTCGGATTTTATGTCCGACATATATGATCGAAAGTCGGCATCTGGAAGCTTGTTTATCTATAATGGTGGAGCTGTCAGTTAGAAGTGTTTCAAGTAGACGGTGATAGCAGACTCCACCATAGAAGCAGAATACATCACTACATTAAAGGCTGCAGAAAAGGCATTTTGGTACAAGAAGTTTGCCACAGAGCTTAAAATGATGCCATCAGATGCCGTCCCTCTGTACTATGATAATAATGATGCCATAGCCCTAGCTAAGAAGCTGAGGTCTCATCAAAAATCTAAGCACATCGAGTAGTGATACCACCTCATCCGTAATTACCTCGAGAAGAGAAATGTCGAGATCAAGAGAGTTGACATTGTAGATAATGTGGCTGACCCACTGATAAAGCCATTGAGCCAGTAGAAGATCGAAGCCCATCTTGAGAAGATGGAACTTAGATTTGTAGCCAATTAGCTTTAGATCAAGTGGGAGTTTGTTAGATGTGTGCCCAGAAGCCAGATTAGTTGATACTTGTAATACACTTCTAAGGATAATTTTATAATTTTGATTATAAATTAATAAAAAAATTATTTTCTATCATAGTGTGTATTTGAAGTGTCTGTGATACATCTTTTGAGTTAATGATAATGATAATTCATATTTTTAAGAATTGAAAATTTAAGATATGAATTTTCATAATTAACTCATAAGCTGCTCCCGATCGTAGGATCATCATGAGGATGGTGATCGATCCGAAATATTGGTGTATGATCGCTTCCTTAAGATAGATAAGTCTTAAGTCAATGATGTAGGTACTCGTTAGAGAATGAGGATACTAAACGAGACCACCTCGAGCAGTCATAAGAAAGTCTACCTTCTCATCGATGATTGACTCGATGCTACAGTGGTGCATCATAGTTCATCTTTGACCTAAGGTGCATCATAGTTCATCTTGAGGGTGTTATAGTTTGACTACACCATAACTTGATTTTCTAGCCATTCAAAATTCTATGGTATATGTTGGCTATAGCATGTTCATTGTAGGAATTGGATGGCACCAATAGAGGATCTATCTATCTCAGTAGATGAGGAGTAGCCCTATGATAATTATGAGATTGAGTTTTTAAGCCCATGGCCATGGCAATGTAAAGATGATAGAAAAAGTTTCTATTAGGATTTCATATTGGACTCGAATCAAATGATTAATTCATATGATGGATGTTGGGTTTAACGAGTTCACCTTAACCCTAATCCTATCGAGGCTTAAGATAGAAGAACCCAATCACACAGGTAGCTACACTGAGAGATTCAGTTTTAGTTCTGATGGGTTACCACCTTATACTACTAGGTGTTATTGGTGGATTTTGGAAGCAATTAGAATGATTTTGATAATCGATCATTCTAATTGTATGAATCAGAAAAGTTTTGATCCATCAAAAGGTGTTTCGATGATGTCGATGATAGAGATCGTGACATATCTCATTATCATATGAAACTAAATCTAACTGGGTCACACAAATAAGGGTTTGGATCTGGATATCATCCATTGAGCTAATCTAATTTGATTGATTTGGATTAGATCCAATCAGGTTCAAGATAATCATGCTAGCACATGATTGAGCCCGGCTTTCTCCTTCTGTAATTTTTTTGATTCATCGCAATCGAGTCAAATTTGATTTGACTCATTTCTATATCTTGAATGGATTTATTTTCATCTGATTGGAATCAGTCCAGGTTAGATTAATTATAGAAATTAAATTCATTCCTAGTGCAATTGGACTTGGGTAGAAAGTTGACCTATTTAAGAGAATTGAGGGTTACCTGATCGGATGCTTCTAGAAATTTTTTTGGAAATTATTTTACTCTAATTTTTGGATATGTGATAGGACTTGAGACATACTTTGGGTGTGAAAAATTTTGTGATTTTTGGTGGTGCTTTGATTGGATTTTGATAGAGTTTGATTTGGATCAAACTCTTGAGGGAAGAGTCCTAGGCGCAATGGACTCTTCCTTATCTTCTCTTGTCACCAATTTTTAGAGAAATTTTTGGCATCAAAACTAGATAGAGATATGGTATTTGACATGGAGATTAATCTCTAATATCCTTTTGATCAAATAATAAGTTATTTGGTCAAAGAGGAACTCTAGATGGTGCATAAGTTTTTAAACCCCTTCTCATGCCATTGTGCTTTCATCGCAAAAATATTTTTCCATGCCCAAGTTGCTATCGCCTCTATCATATCTCACACTTCCTCTGATCCTCTCTTTCTTCCTCTTCTAAATTCTAAAGGTTGGGCATAAATTAGAGAAGAAGGTCCAAGAATTTTGGCACAAGATTCAGCATCTACGCGACGGTGATCATGAGACGAGCATGCAGCATTCAAAATCCTTTTGAAGGATCTACATATTAGATTCAGATCTAATCTTTTGAAGAAAGATTTTCAAGAAAAAGATGTTCAGATCCTACTCAAGTAGATACTGATAGATGTTAGGTGCGTGCGTAGCTCATTCAGAACCTCAGGAACGATCAGGATCATCGTAGGATAATTAGATTACCCAATCAGGTACTTAAATTTAAATCTAAATTAATTTTATTTTAATTTTTAATATTAGATCACCTCAATTAGATTTGAAAACTCTTAAATTTGATTAGATCATAAAAATTTTTGTAGAAAAATTTACTTTAGATCTGATCAGATCTAGATGATCCTACAGCAAAAAATAAGATTTTTCCTTCACGAAGCTGGACTCCTCCAGTCGCACGCCTTCCGGACTCCTCCAAACTGGATTCCTCCAGTCATGCTTCTTTTGGACTCCTCCATGCCGGACTCCTCTAGTCACACTCCTTCCGAACTCCTCCAAATCAGATTCCTCCAGTCACACTCCTTCCAGACTCCTCCAAGTTGGACTCCTCCAGTCGCATGCCTTCCGGACTCCTCCAATCGTACTCCTTTCGGATTCCTTTAGTTGCATTTGTACCAGCCAAACTCTCTTCTAATGAGCTTTCCCCAACCAAGCACGGACCTCGCCAAATCATTGATCCATGATAACTGCTTCACGAAGGATGAGACACATTACCTCGAGTTTCAATCTAGGGCATCCCTATCCGCATGTGATCCAGGATGCTCCAAAACTTCTCAAAGTCACTGGAGATCACTCCAGTAGACCCCGACTGGTTACAAGCTCACTGCATAGACTAAAATCTTCAATCAACATCTAAACTCTAACAAATGAATCTTAACCACTTGCAAGTCATGACAAATAACAACTCATCCTTCATAACAAACTCCACGTGGCCTCGAACAGCCCACTACTGGATAGTTATGGTTGTCACCATCAGTTGGTTATGAGCTCCATTTATATAAGGAACCCTTCAGATACGCTTTCTCTCTAAGCACAAAACTCTGCCTTAATTCTCTCTGAGCACTCTATTTTTGCTGGCCAAAAAAGCTAACTTGACTGTCGGAGGGTCCTGCTGGAGCCACCCCACCTTTGGTTTGGACTTATTTTGTAGGTCCCGATGGTGACCACGTCTTCCTCGACTTCAGCTAATTCCAGCGTCTACAGTTTTCTGCACCAACACATTTCATGTATCAAATTTAATATTTAAATTTATGTTTCAGATTTGATTACATCTAATGTAATATTTGAAAATAAAATTTTAAATGATCTCATCATAAAATTTTTAATCTAGACTACTCATGGCATAGATCTATGGAACTAGTCTAGACATGCATTGCATATGTCATACACATGAAATTTAAAATGCATCTCATGCTTTCAAATCTAATTATATCATATATAATATCTAAAATTTAACTAATTAAATCATATAACATATAGGTAATTGAATGAACATTTCATAAAATTTTTGATCTAGACTATGATATTAAACTACAGATCTAGTCTAGATGTGCACTGCCTATATCATATATATCCAAATTTTAAATTACATTTTATATTTCAGATCTGATTACATCTAATGTAACATCTGAAACATAAATGATCAAATCATAAAAAATTAAATCAGATCTATTCTAAAATATATTTGAATGACTACTGTTGGTGCAAAAATCCGAGAGGATGCTGGAGATAGCTGGAGTAGGAAAGGTGACACCATCGATGGGACCTACAAAATAAAGTCTAAACTAGAGGTGGGTGGCTTCGGTAGGATCCTCTGACACTCAAGTTAGTTCTCTGGCCAACTAGAATGGAGTGCTCAGGAAATAAAAAAGTAGAGTAATGGAAAGAAGAAGAGAGCTTGACGAAAAATATATCTAGAGGGTCTCTTTTATAGATGGACCATATAACAAAGTGATGGTGACAGTCATAACCGTCTGGTAGTGGACCGTTCGGGCCATGTAAAGTTTGTTACGGGGCTGAGTAATCATTTATCGTGACTTGTAGATGGTGGAAATCCCTCTATTAGGGTTCGAACATAAATCGAAGACTTTGGTGCATGTAGTGGACTTATGACTTGCCGAGGTTCGTTAAGGGCAATGCTTGGTGGTTTTAAGAAATTCAAAAGTCTCTTGGGTCATGCGCAAGTAGGTGCCCCCCGAATTAAGATCTAAAGCTCTGCGCTCC
Organism: Cocos nucifera; assembly: GCA_006176705.1. NCBI lineage: Eukaryota > Viridiplantae > Streptophyta > Magnoliopsida > Arecales > Arecaceae > Cocos > Cocos nucifera. The sequence continues at coordinate 306,867 of QRFJ01001177.1, forward strand.
ATCCTTCACGGAGTGGTTGTCATGAATCAATGATTTGGCAAGGTCCTTTTGGAGGGCTTCAATTAACAGGCATAACACGGGCTGAGTAGGTCCACAACTAGCTGGGAGAAGCTTGTCCCAAAAAGTATTTAAATAGGAGGACTTTGGCTAAAGGTAGCATGACTGAAAGAAGTGCATCCAAAAGGAGTCCTAGAAAGAGCACCATCAGGAAAGCACGACAGGAGGAGTTTGTCCGAAAGGAGAATAACTAGAGGAGTTAGTCTGGAATGAGTGTGACTGAAGGAGTTCGTCCGAAAGGAGCATGACTAGAGGGAGCGCCACCGAGTCCTGAACCTGCTATTCATTTTTGGTCAGAAGGTGAGGTTAGCATAATGACAATTCTACTTTACTATTTAAGATCGTGCCACTGGACTTCTATATGCTGTTGAGAGGTCTGTGGTATGATCTTATTGCTAAGGGGATCGATGGATTCCAATGAGAGGACGGTCAGTAGCAAAGGACTTCGGCCAAAGACTTCAGCGGGGGTTATTTTTTTCCAACACTTGTCCTCCTACTCCCGAGTTCGAATTTCAAATGAAGGGAGCACAGGAGAGTTGCTGCAGTCGAAGTCCCTTGCCAATTTCCCACCTTCAGAGATAAGACCTTTTGTCCTTTTTTCAAATTGGCATAGAAGTTTAATGTTGGATGATCTGAATGGACAAATTTCCTCGAAAATCCATCTGACATGGAGCTCTAAGTATGGCATAATTATTATTTTGTCAGGCAGCGGATGTGAGTGGGATGCATGGTGGGTTAGGGTTAGCTGAAGAAGTCCTGCATTCATGACTTTCTCTAGTTCTATTTTCCTATTTAAACCTTTCCTTCTTTTGTGGTCTCTCACCTTCATCTGCATTCCTCCATCTTTTCTCCATTTTTTATTGCCCCCAAGCATCTCGTCCTTGTTGCCCCGATCCTTTCACGATGTTCTCGACCGTCGGTGTTCTTCTTGACTATCCTTCATCTCTTCAGTGTTTTCTCTGGATTCTTGATCAACTTAGGTCAGTCCCTCATCTTTGTCCTCTTGATTTTTGTATTTTTTGTATTTTTTAAAACTTCTTCAAATTCTTCTAGGTGGGTTCTTGCTATTTTTTCTTTTCAGATTTTCTCTATCTCTTTTCTCTAGATTTTTTAAAGATTTTACTAGATTCTATTTATTTTAAATATCATCCAAAGTTTCTTGGTCTAGCGGTTCTAGAAGTTCAATCGACCCAAACTTCCAAAATTCTGAGACCAAAATGGAACCTGCAACACCTCGACCAAACTTCATACCGGAAACCATCCCCTGCTTCTTAACCACTAAAGATCTATCATTCTCCAGGATCCAGTATGGGGTGCCTACCGAGTTTGAGCTAGAACTTCTTGGATCGAGTGGCTGAGCTTGCACCCTCACTCTAGATCGATTCTACTTAAATTTGGAGGCCTTTCATGCCGGATTAAGGCTTCCTCTCTCCATTTTTGTCGTAGCTCTTTTTTATTTTCTAAATATTTCTTTGGCTTCTGTAGTGCCAAACTCATTTAGGTTCATAATAGGATTTCTTGATCCCTGCATATCCATCAAAATTTAGCCCACTATTTCACTTTTTTGAACTTTCTTTATCTTTAAACGTCACCCTACTGTAAAGGACTGATGGTATGTTTCATCCCAGTTCGGCAAGAAGAGGTTGCTCAATGGTGCCCCTTCCTCTATTGATAATTGAAAAGAGAAGTTTGTCTTTGTTTCTTGCCCGATCTTACTCTTAAGACTCCCATCTTAGAAAAATCTAAGGGATTCAGTACGTCGAGCTCTGGGGTTAAAAAAAGTGGACCGAAAGTTGATTAGTAAAATCAAAGATTTTTTAGCTTCTCTTGTATTCGAGCTAATAAAAGAACAAACTCTATTCAACCTCGGCCTCAATCCCCTGAATCTAATAGATATACGGCCAAAGTTGTGGGTTACCCCTTTTCTTCCTCTTTTTCCTTTCTGATAGTACTTTTCCTTCTTTTACTATAGAAATGAATGCCTAGGCAGTCGAAATACTCATAAGGGGGCTTTCGACCTGCAAGAGAAAAGGAAAGGCATCGAGCAAGAGCTCAAAAAAGGAAAGAGCCGATGCTCCGAGCTCCACAGCCCCCGTCAGTGTTGTGGATGCCCCCGAAGTTACCCCAAAAGTCGAAGCTTCTCCTACCTCCAAGCTTGACACCATCATCGAGGTCGCCAAATCTTTGGTGCTGCCAAACCCTCCCACCGAGGCCCATATCCCAGAGCCTCCTACTGAAGGAGAAAAGGAGGCAAAGAAGAAGAAGACCAAAAGGGCCCTGAGGAAGTCCCAATAGAAGGTCCATCGTAATAGGCCCAATAGCTCTGATGAAGAGTTGGGGAAGAACCCCTTCAACAATTATGAAATCATCTGGGGTTTGGTTGATGGGTTTACCATACCCGAAGACATAGATTGGATCGTCGATGCAGATGTCGAGCAACATGCCTTGGATTCGCTCGGATCTTTTCTTAAGGTAGTCACCTTGTCTTTCTCCTTAAACTTCCTAATGCTTCCCCATCCATGCCACCCTCTTCACTACATATATATATATATATACTTCTTCTTCTTCTTCTTCTTTTTAAAACAGATGGGCCACCAATTGCTTGGCTACATTAGATCATTGAATCACTTAAAGTCAGAGTTGGTGAAGACCCAAGAGGATCATCAGGCCAAGGTTGAGCATCTGCTTAAGGAAAGAGATGAAGTTGACCGCTCTTTAATGAAGAAATTTGTCGAGGTCGAAGGTCTTCTAGAAGCACTCCGCAAGGAGAGGGAAATATCAACGAGGCTAAAGATTGCTTTAGTCTTAGAGGAAGAGTGGAGGAGGAAGGCTGAAGCTAAGACCACCGAACTAAAAGAGCAAATTTCTATGCAGAATTCGGAGGTGACAGCTCAGGCGATAGAGAAGTTCATGGTCTCCTCTGAAATGAGAGACTTGAATATCAAAATCAGCCAAGTTGCCTTCAATAAAGGTTTCAAGCTCTGTGAGAGTAGGGTGGCTAGCAAGTTTCCCATGCTTGACCTTGACTTCTTATACGAAGGGGCTCCTGAAGATGAAATGGTATCATCCATCAACGCAGCCGATCCCCGTCCTATTGAACCTATTGTCGAAGAACTATGGCTGACTAATACTGCACTAGACTCTTTGTCAGCTCCCCTAGAGGTCTAAGACCTCTTAATTTATTTTTTTTATTTATTTTCTTTTTGTACTAAAAATATTTTAATTAATGAAGTCAAGTTTATTTTGAGAATGAATTCTTTCTTTTGTGAAATCTATGTGATGATATTTTCATGCTACAAGTACAGTCTCCTATCGAAGTCAACTTCCTTACTCAGGGTGTTCTCTTGAAGTTCCATATAAAGAGCCTAAGGAGGAAGGTTCATCATCTTAAGATTGAAGAAGACTAAAGATGAGCTTAAGAAATCAGAGAAGAATCATGATGCCGCCATTGTCGAAATTAACCACTTGCATCAATCATCCAGACAATTATTTAAAGAATATAATATAAAGAAATTTCACCAAAATGAAGAGCTCGAGGAGGTCAAGAAGCATGCAAGTGAGAAGTCCTAGACTTTAACAGCTAAAGCTTGCTCTCTTGAAGTCAAACTCAATGTGGCAAAGGAGAAAATTCATTTATTGGAGGAGAGCTCAGCATGGTCTACCAATCAAAAAAAGTTCGGTTGGGATTGTTCCAAGAGATTCTTAGAGCTTCAAAGTCAACTTCATGTCGTCAAGGTTTCACACAAGAATTTTGAGCTTGGCCAGAGTAATGAAATTGCCAACCTCCGACAACAACTTTGAAAAGCGGACTAGAAGATAACTGATCTTAAAAGGCAATTGGCAGAGAAGGTGAAAGCAAGCTTGAATAGAGAATCAGATGAACTTCTTTCCTAAGAAATTCTTTAGAGACCCTATCAGTGACACTCACAAAATAATTGATCGAGATTCGATAGCTGAAGATTCAACTGGCTTACGAGCGACAAGCTGTCAAGGACGTAGAGATCGAGTCCGAAGTTTTAAGAAGACAATTATAGGAGTCTAAAGATAATTTTCGGTGGGCCAATAAGTTATTTGTAGAGAGCTTGTTGAAAAAGAAGGAGCTTGAAGAAGAGATTGCTATCTTGAAGCAATCTCTGGTGATGGTAGGGGGCAGCAGTCCGAGGTCCGAAGAATCGAATCTTTCTTAGGACTTCGTCCATCTAATTTCTCCTCTCTCTTTTTTTATATCATCTTATAGACCTTTACTTTATAATGACCTTCAATTTTAATAAAATAATATTTTTCTTCAATTGTCTCTTCATCTTACATGGATTTGATGTCTATTGATTTTCCCATTTCCTTCACCTCATCTTTTTTAATGAGACGACCATCGAAAAATCTTCCTATTTTGGGTAACTGTGAATCTTTATCTATGTTAGGATGAGGTTCCTCTCTTGTTCTTGGTGGAATTTTTTTTTACTTTTGTCAAGATGAGGTCCTCCTCCTGCTCCTAACAAAGTCATTGGGATATGAAAGGACCGTTGAAAGGATCTCTTTCCTCCTCCTATCTTAAATAATCGAAGGTCTTCATCCATATTAGGATGAGATTCTCCTCCTATTCCTGATACGGTCAGCCTTTACTTTATCTTCCTATCAGGATGAGATCCTCCTCCTATTCTTGATAAGATTGGTCTTTCTTTGTTAGGATGAGGTCCTGCTCTTGTCCCTAACAAAGCCATTAGGGTATAAAAGGACTATTGAAAGGGCATCTCTCCTTCTGCTATCTTAAATAATCAGAAATCTTCATCCATGTCAGGATGAGGTTCTCCTTCTATTCCTGATATGATCGGCCTTTACTTTATTCTTCTATTAGGATGAGGTTCTTCTTCTATTCCTGATTGGATTGGCTTTCTTTTGTTAGGACGAAGTCCTCCTTCTATCTCTAAAAAAGTTATTAGGGCACAAAAAGATCATTGAAAGGGCCTCTCCTCTCCTCCTATCATAAATAATCGGAGGTCTTCATCCATGTCAAGATGAGGTTCTCCTTCTATTCCTAATATGATCGGCCTTTACTTTGTTCTCCTGTCAGGACAGGATCCTCCTATTTCTGACAGTATTGGCCTTCCTTTGTTAGGATGAGATTCTCCTCCTATCCCTAATAAAGCCATTGAGACACAAAAGGGCTATTGAAAGGGCCTCTCTCCTCCTTCGATCTTAAATAATCAGAGGTCTTCATTCGTATCAGGATGAGGTTCTCCTCCTGTTTCTGACACAGTCGGCCTTTACTTTGTTCCCGTGTCAAAACGAGGTTCTCCTCCTATTTCTGATGGGGTTGGCCTTCTTTTCTTAAAGCGAGATCCTCCTCCTATCTCTAACAAAGCCATTGGGGCACAAAAAGGCCATTGAAAGGATCTTTTTTCTCCTCCTATCTTAAATAATCGGAGGTCTTCATCCATATCAAGATGAGGTTCTTCTTTTGTTCTTGACACGGTCGGTCTTTACTTTATCCTCCTATCAGGATGAGGTCCTCCTTCTATTTCTGATGAGATTGATCATCCATTGTTAAGGCGAGGTCCTCCTCCTATCCCTAACAAAGCCATTGGGGCACAAAAGAGCCATTGAAAGGGCCACTTTCCTCCTCCTATCTTAAATAATCGGAGGTCTTCGTTCATGTCTGGATGAGATTTTTCTTCTATCAACCTTTACTTTATCACGATCAGCCTTTACTTTATCTCTCTATCAGGACGAGGTCCTCCTCCTATTCCTAATGGGGTTGGCCTTCCTTTGTTAGGGCAATATCCTCCTCCTATCCCTAACAAAGCCATTGGGGCGTAGAAGAGCCATTGAAAAGGCCTTTTCTCTCCTCCTATCTTAAATAATCAGAGGTCTTCATCTATGTCAGGATGAGATTCTCCTCCTATTTTTGACACAGTAGGCCTTTGCTTTGTTTAAGGACGAACTTCAGTTAAGTCATTTCCTACCATTAGATAATTTTGCGATAAAGAACAAGAGTATTGAAAATAAGAAAGTTTCATTGGGGCAAGACTATTGACAATACATTCTTAAGCTCTCTGAGTTCCAAGGTCGCAAGAGTTCCGACCCTCCAAGCTCCTTCAAATAATACATCCCTGATCGGACAACTTTCATAACTTCATAGGGGCCTTCCCAATTCGGAGCGAGCTTTTCTTGATTTTAAGATTGCGAAATATCCGCTCGCTGAAGTATCAAATCTCCTATTCTGATTGTCTTGCTCCTGACCCTAGAGTTGTAGTAGTGGGATACTCTATGCTTGTAGGCTGCCATTTGTATTTGAGCCTTCTCTCACTTTTCTTCCAATAGATCGAGATTTGCCCTAAGGTTTTGAGAGTTATTCTACTCATTAAAAGCTTTAACTCATGCTGAAGAAAGTTCAAGCTCGACTAGGATGACTGCCTCTATCCCAAAAGCCAATGCGAAAGAGGTTTCTCCTATTGGCAACTTTTGAGTGATCCTCTAAGCCCAGAGCACATGATAAAGTTCATCCACCCAGATTTCTTTTGCTCTTTCAAGCCTAGCCTTTATCCCTTGAAGCAAAGTTCTGTTAGTTACTTCTACCTCATCATTTGCTTGTGAATGAGCTACTGATGTGAAGTAGTGAGAAATATTCAAGTTTTCATAGAATTCAGCAAACTTTACTCTTGCAAACTAGCATCCATTATCAGTGATTAGTGTCCACAGTAGATCAAATCTGCAAACTATCAACTTCCACATGAAGTCCTACACTTTGGCTTCAATGATTTTCGCCAGAGGTTCGACTTCAACCCACTTAGTAAAATAATCAACTGCCACTAGAAGAAACTTTCGCTATCCAAATGCCATGAAAAAAGGTCCAAGTATATCCATCCTTCATTATGCAAATGGCCAAGAGGTGCCTAATGGTGTGAGCTATAAGCTGGTTGTCTTTGAATGTTTGCATTTTTCTAACACCTATAACATTTTTTCATATAATCCACCGCATCTTGGTGCATTGTTAGCCAATAGTATCCCTGATGGAGTAACTTATATGATAAGGACCTCATCCCTAAGTGATTTCCATAAATTTCTTCATGAACTTTCTGCAAGACATAGTTGGCTTCCGAAGGTCGGAGATATTTAAGGAGTGGTAGAGAGTACGACCTCTTATACATCTTATTTTCATACAAAATATAGCGAGAAGCTTAATTTCTTAACTTCCGAGCCTCTTTATGGTCTCTGAAAAGAATTTCATCCCTGAGATAAGCGACCAATGGATTGATCCAGCTGGGCTTATGATCAACATGCATTATTACCTGAGGCTCTTTCAAACTCGGATGCTGCAGGACTTCAAAAAGGACTTCTTTTGGTAGCTCCTTTGGGGCTAAGGTAGCTAGCTTAGAGAGGAGGTCGGCTCAAGTATTCTCCACCGTAGGAATTTGCTGGATATCAAAATTATTAAAGGCTGAGACCAAGCTCCTTATCTTTTTCAAGTACTTCTTCATGCTTTCCTCTCGAGTTTCATAATTATTATTGACTTGTCCGACAACCAACTGAGAGTCGCTATAAATCTTCAAATGTTCTACTTCTAGCTCTTTGGCTATTCTGAGTCCTGCAAGCAAGGTTTCATACTCGGTCTCATTATTAGCGGTAGAAAAGTTGAAGCATAATGTGTACTCCACTACAACTCCTTCTGAATTGATGAGGATCAAGCCCGCACTTGCTCCAGAAGCATTAGATGAACCATTCACATATAATGCCCAAAAGTTTTCAAGGAGATCAACCTTTTCTTCTGGGGAGCTAGGCATAAGAACTTTTTGGTGCTCTGGTTTAGTCACATTCGGAATGGTGTATTCTATTACAAAATCGATCAATATTTGAGCTTTAATAGCTAGCCAAGCCTCAAAATGAATATTAAATTTGATCAACTCAATTACCCATTTTGTCATCCTTTCAGAAGTATTAGGTCGGTGAAGAACTATCTTGATGGGCTAATTAGTAAGGAGAGTAATGGTATGTCCCTAAAAATAAGGTCAGAGCTTTCTAGCTGAAACCAACAAGGCATAGATTAGTTTTTCTAATTTGATGTACCTTTTTTCTGCATCCCTCAGAACTCTGTTTATATAGTAGATCAGCTTCCAGACTTTAGCTTCTTTCCTAATCAGTATAGCTCCGATAGCTATGGAGGACACAGCGAGGTACAAGAATAGCTCTTCTCTAGGTTCTGGTTTGGCTAGAAGCGAAGGCAAACTGAGATAGTTCTTCAATTTTTCGAGGGCCTGTTGGCACTTAGGGGTCCAGTTAAAGTTCTTAAGCCATTTGAGTACTTAGAAGAAGGGCATGAAGTGCTCTCCCGACCTTGAGATGAAGCGATTCAGAGCTGCTACCTTGCCTATGAGGCATTGGACTTCTTTTATTATTTTTGATGTAGTTATTTCCTGGATAGCTTTAATCTTCTCTGCGTTCGCTTCAATGTCGTGGCTCGACACCATGAATCCCAAGAACTTTTTTGAGGTTACTCCGAAAGCACATTTTGTAGGATTCAACTTCATCTTGTACTTTTGAAGGATGCTGAAGGTCTCCTTAAGATCGATAATATGATTTGATGAAGATTGGCTTTTGATCAGCATATCGTCTACATAGACCTCCATGTTGCAGCCGATCTGATTCTTGAAGATCTTATTTACCAAATGCTGATGGTTGCATCTATATTTTTAAGCCCAAAGGGCATAATCCTATAACAACAAAAACCATAGTCGGTAATAAAAGCAGTCTTCTCCTCATCCTTTGGTGCAATCTGGATTTGATTATATCAAAAGAAGGCATCCATGAAGGTGAGGAGTTCATGGCCCGAAGTTGCATCCACCAATTGGTTAAGCCTAGGTAGAGGAGAAATGACTATGGGCAAGCTGTGTTCAAGTCGGTGAAGTCTATGCACATCCTCCACTTGTCATTTGTCTTTTTGATAAGAACGACATTTGCAATCGAATCTAAAAAAAGTACTTCTTGAATGAATCTAGCCTTAAGGAGCTTGTCGATCTCATGCATTATAGCCTTCTGCCTCTCTCATACAAAACTGCACTTTTTTTCCTTTACTGGCTATGGTTTCAGGTCTACACCCAGGCAGTGTTCCATGACCTCTACGTCAATCCCGGGCATGTCTGCTGGTGCCCAAGCGAAGACATCGGCATTTCTTTGCAAGAATGTGATGAGCTGCTTTCTGACTTCTCCTTTCATATTTGAGCCAATTTTCATAGTATGTTCTTTATTCCAATCATTCAAAGGGATCTCTACAAGATCGTCAATGGGTTCCCCTGTTTCCTCAAACAAGTCATCACAGGCATTAAGCACATCCACCGAACAAGAATCTACCGACTTTCCTTCTATAAGGCAATACTATAGCAGTGCCGAGCTAGTGTCTGATCTTCTCTAACCTTCTCGACTCCATGCTTCCTTGGAAACTTCATTTTCAGGTGGTAAGTCGAAACCATGGCCCAAAGTGCATTCAAATCAGGTTGGCTAAGGATCGCATTGTAGGTAGAAGAGGCTTTGACTACCAAAAAATTGACTTGTGCTTTAGATTGCTTTGGGTATCGGCTAGCTACTACAGACAATGTTATTATTCCTTCCACTAGTATTGCATCACCTATGAATCTTACTAATGGAGAGTTCATCAGCCCTATTCAACTATTAGGTATAGACATTTTAGAGAAAGCATCATAAAATAAGACATCAGTAGAGCTTCTATTAGCAATTAAAATATGGTGTACATCATAATCAGTAATATTTAAAGAAACTACAACTACATCATTATGTGAAAACTGAACTCCCTGAGCATCTTCTTCGATAAAAATGATGGGTTCTTCAGTCTGCTACTTTTTTTGTCGGCTTTCCTCATTAATGTCCTTGAGCAATAGTATTGATAATTCCAAGGAAAGGTCGATCTCCTTATGGCTCATCCCATCAAGATGATTCAGGCTATGGTGGGGCTGTTGGATGATCTTCTCTTCTTTCTAATCGACATCTTATAAATCGATCTAGCTGACCTCTTCTAATTAGTGCCTCAATCTCATCCTTAAGCTAGATACACTCTTTAGTATCGTGACCATGGTCACGATGGTAGAGGCAGTACTTGTTGGGATTGCACTTGGTTGGATGAGTCCACATCCTTTTTGGTCCTAGTAGCTGCTTCCTTATTTCCATCAGCACCTAAGTCTTTAAGGCATTCAAGAGAGAATAGTTATTGAATCTTTTGGGAAAAAAGTTCTGCCAGGTCCTTCGATCCAAACTTTTCTGTTGATGAGCTCGAGGAGGAGTTCGGGCTCATTTACGCTCGTAAGGGATTCGAGAGCATAGTCGAGCTTCACTCGACTTTCTTTCAGGTGTGGGCTTGTTGAATTCACCTTTTTGTCGCTTTCTTGCGGTCTTATCATCCTTTAATTTGAAAGCCTCCTCCATTCGGGCATAACCTTTAGCCTAGGCTAATATATCAGCAAAATTTTTGGGGTACTTCTTTTTAAGGAAGGAAAGAAGATCATTCTTCTAAAGACCATCTTTTAGTGCGGCCATGGCTACAAACTGGTCGGAGTTTTGGACCTCCAATGCAGTAGCATTAAAGTGGCTGACATAAGCTTGGATGGACTCTCCTTCTTTTTACTTTATATTGATGAGGAAGTCCAAACCTCATCTTGGATATCGGCTACTTATGAATGAGCTGCAAACTAATGGCTCATTTGGTCAAAAGAGAAGATCATACCTGGCTTAAGGCTTGAGTACTAGTTTCTTGCTATTTTTTTTAGGGTAGATGAAAAAGCTTGACATAGAATGGCATTCAACGTGCCGTGAAGCAGCATCATCGTCCGAAAGGCCTTAAGGTAGTCAACCGGATCAGAAGTTCCATCATAACTCTCGAACTGGGGGAGCTTGAAGTTCGGCGAGATAGGCTCCTGTAAGATTTGAGCAGAGAAAGGAGGATCGGTGCATATGTCATCATGGGGGGCTGGGGCAGCATGGCAGAGTTTCTCAATCCATCGATTTATGTCTTGAAGATTTTGATCGAGAGCATCATCTCGACCAAGGATCTTGAAGGACCGCCGACTGTAGATGGAAAAAACTCCTCCAAAGAAGAATCATGATTAGAGTAGGGACTCCCTACTCTCTGCTTCCCCTTTCTAAGGGTAACGGGCCTACTGACCCAAGTTGCCCTTCTTGGTACCGACTCTTGAGGCTCTGGCTGGGGATTTTCTGATTGGGCTGCCGTCGGAGGCTACTGCATGGCCTGCACCATTTCAGTGAGGCTCCAAACCTACTGCATCAGCAAGTTGAACTGCTCTAGATCTACCGTGGCCATCGATGGAGGAGGTTGAGGAGTTGGTGACAGCATCGAAATAGGTGGATCTGGCTCAAATTTGATGGTAGAAGCAATAGACCATCGGATTGTTGTCTACTTTGTGGGCATTTCTAAAGCAAAAGAAGACTAAATAAAAGTGGATTCAAGAAATTAGGAGAGAAAAGAAGGCAAGTAGCATCGATTGAGCACTCCTTTTAGAATGAAGACTAAAAGTCCCTTCCTTTAATGCCAATCAGAAATCCATGAGGATGCCAAAGGTAGCTGGGGTAGAAAAGGTGTGGCTGTCAATGGGACCTGCAAAATAAAGTTCAAATCAGAGGTGGGTGTCTCCGGCAGGATCCTCCAATGCTCAAGTTAGTTCTCTAGCCAACTAAAATGGAGTGCTCAGGAAATAGAGTAGCAGAGTAATGAGAAAGAGAAGAGAGCTTGAAGAAAAATATATCTGGAGAGTCTCTTTTATAGGAGTATATAACAAACTGATGGTGACAGTCATAACCGTCCAATAGTGGGCCGTTTAGGCCATGTGGAGTTTGTTATGAGATTGAGTTGTCATTTGTCATGACTTGTAGGTGGTGGAAATCTCTCTGTTAAAGTTCGGATGTAAATCAAAGACTTTGGTGCATGTAGTGGACTAATGATCGACCGAGATTCGTCAAGGGCAATGCTTGGTGGTTTTAAGAAATTTGAAAGTCTCCTAGGCCGTGCATAAGTAAGTGCCTCCCAAATTAAGATCTAAAGCTCTATGCTCCACCCTTCATGGAGCAGTTGTCATGAATCAATCATTTGGCGAGACCCTTTTGGAGGGCTTCGATTGACAGGCATAACACTGAAGGAAAAATCCTGATTTCTCGGATCAGGTTCGTTCAAATCTGATCGGATCAAGAGAGATATTTTAAAAAATTTTCTCATGCATCCAGATTAAATCTAAGATGTCTTACATCTAATTTTATAGATCTATTAAATAAAAATAAAAATAAATTAAATCTAATTTAATTTATACCTTGATGTTGGGTAATCTGATTATCCTTTGATGATCCTGCTGATTGTCTGAGATTTTAGATCTAGCCATGCAAGCGCCTGACCTCTACCGATACCCACTTAGGTTGGATCTGGAGATCTTCTCCTTCTTTATCACTTCTCCAAAAATCAAATCTACATCTGATTTGGAGGATCTTCAAAACTTCTTTCGAAGATCAGCAGTCGTCTCTGCAGTAGTGTTGCCTTCTTCCTTTCTCGTCAGCCTTTTCTTGCCTAGATCGCACCAAATTGGAGCCCAACTTTCCTTGAGCGTGGAGAGGAGAGAGAAGATTAGAAGATGGCATGGAGGAGGGAGAAGGGCAGTCTTGGGGCATGGGCTAAGAGAAAACTCTATCAAAGTTGGGCGCAGATAGGGTTTATTTATAGATCTTGCTGCGCCATGCAATGCCACATCATCCTGGCCAATCACGTTGCGTCATGCAATCAGATCTAAATCTGATTGGTGGGATGATATCACCTGATCCAATCAGATGAGAGCCCTACTAATTCATCCTTAGCTGGCGCCTAAGACTGGTCAAAATCTATAGGTAAGGGTCACCTAAGTAGAATCCAAGAAGCAACCTAAAGTCCCATCCGTATGGGACTCCAGGAGTCCCTATCCATGGGCGCATGCCTCCCTAGGCATGCACCCCCTCCTCTCCAAATTTCAATAAGGGGACAAGCCCCTATCTACTCTCCAATAAGTGCATGACACATGGGCAGATGTCCAAGGGTCAAAGGTCAACGTTTGACCAAAATTAAAGGACAAGAATTAGTAGGTGATGGAAAATGGCAGGTGTTGTCTCAAATTTATCTCATAAATTAAGACAACCCTTTTCTGACCTAGACAAGCTCTAGTCAGACCAAGTAAAGGTATTTGAGTGAGCACAAACTCATTTGGCTCAGTCGAGATAACTTTTAATGATAATAAAAGGAGAACGTTAGGTTCAATCGTATGCTAGAACGATTTTCTTGAACCTAATTGAATCTAATTCAAATCAATTGAACTGGGTTAGTCTAATTGATGATATCTAGATCCAAACTCTTGTTTGTATGATTCAGTTAGGTTTAATTTTGTATGATAATAGGATATGTCATGATCTCCATCATCGACATCATCGAAACTTCTTTCGATGGATCAGAACTCTTCTAATTCAAACAACTAAAATAATCGATCATCTAAATCATTCTAATTGCTCCCAAAATCCATCAGTGAAACCTAGCAGTGTATGGTGGCAATCTATCAAAACTAAAAATGAACCTCTCGGTGTAGCTACTTATGTGATTAAGTTCTTCTATCTTGAGCTCCGATCAGATTAGAATTAAGATGAACTCGTCAAAACCTAATTTCTATCATATAATTTAATCATTTAATTCAAGTCCAATGTGAAAACCTTAATAGAAACTCTTTCTATTATTTCACTCTACCATGGCCATGGGCTTATAGACTTGCTTCTCATGATCATCATAGGGCTGCTCCTCATCCACCAAGGTAGATAGATTTTCTCTTGGTGCAATCCAATTCCTACAATGAGCATGCTATAGCCAACATACACCTCAAGAAACCAAATGGCCAGGAGATCGAGTCATGGTGTAGTCAAACTATAACACCCTCAAGGTGAACTACCGATGCACCTCAGATCAAAGAATCAGACACACCACTACAGCTTCGAGTCAGTCATCGATGAGAAGGTAGACTTCCTTATGACTGCTCGAGGTGGTCACGCTCAGTGCCCTAGTTCTCTAATGAGTACCTATACTCTCGCTCCAATGTCTCTACACCATAGACTCAAGACTCATCTACTACAAAGAAGCAATTGTACACTAACCTTCCAGATCAATCACCATCCTCATGATGATCCTATGGTCAGGAGCATTTTATGAGTTAATAAATAAAAATTCATGTCTTAAATTTTCAACTCTTAAAAATAAGAATTATCATTACCATTAACTCAAGGGATATATCATAGACACTAAATACACTCTTATGATAGAAATAATCTATTTTATTATTTATAGTCAAAATTATAATTTTGCCCCTAGAAGTGTATTACAAGTGTCAGCCAATTCTGGCTTCTAGGGCACACATATCTAACAAACTTCCACTTGACCTAAAGTCAATTGGCTACAAATCTAAGTCCTATCTTCTCAAGGTGGGCTTCAATCTTCTGCTGGCCCAACGGCTTTGTAAGCGGGTCTACTGCATTGTCTGCGGAGTCAACTCTCTTGACCTCAACGTATCCCTTCTCGAGGTAATCATGGATGAGGTGGTATCACCGCTCGATGTGCTTAAATTTTTTATGAGACCTCAGCTCCTTAGCAAGGGCTATGGTGCCATTGTTGTCGCAGTACAGAGGAATGGCATCTGATGGCATCACTCCAATCTCTGTGGCAAACTTTCTATACCAGAATGCCTCTTTTGCAGCTTCTGACACAGCGATATATTCTGCTTTCATGGTGGAATTTGCTATCACTGTCTACTTGAAACTTTTCCAACTGACAGCTCCACCATTGCACACAAACAGACTTCCAGATGTCGACTTTCGATCATCTACGTCGGACATAAAATTTGAATCTGTATACCCTTGGACTTGGAGTTCTCCATTACCAAAGACCAACAACATATCCTTAGTTCTTCTCAAGTACTTAAGGATACATTTCACAGAAGTCCAGTGTTCTTCATCTGGATTCGACTAATATCTGCTCATGACACTCACAACATGGGCTATATCAGGTCGTGTACATAACATGGCATACATGAGGCTCCCTATTGCTGAAACATAAGGGATCTTGCTCATGCATTCTATTTCCTCAGGTGTGCTAGGGCACATCCTTTTGGAAAGATGAATGCCATGTCTAAAGGGTACCAAACCCCTCTTAGAGTTTTTCGTACTAAACCTCTTTAGCACTTCCTCTATGTACATCTTTTGTGAAAGTCCTAGCATCCTATTCGGTCTATCTCTATAGATCTTAATTTCTAGAATAAAGGATGCTTCTTTTAGATCTTTCATGGAGAATTCTTTAGATAACCACATTTTTACTGTGGTCAACATGGGAATATCATTCCTAATAAGGAGGATGTCATCCATGTACAATACGAGAAAGACAATAGTGCTTCCACTGACCTTTTTAAAGGCACATGGCTCCTCTTCATTCTTGATGAAACTAAATAATTTGATTACATCATTAAAACGAGTATTTCAACTCTGAGATGCTTGCTTAAGTCCATATATGGACCTTTGCAGCTTGCATACCTTGTGATCATCATCATTGGACGTGAAACCTAGCAGCTGTTTTATATAAATATCTTCCTCAAGATATCCATTTAAGAATGCCGTTTTCACATCCATTTTTCATATTTTATAATCGAAAAAGGCTGTAACAGCAAGCAATATACGAATGGATTTAAGCATAGCTACTGACGAAAAGGTATCCTGATAGTCAATGCCTTCATGTTGACTATAACCTTTTGCCACTAATCTAGCTTTGAATGTTTCCACATTCTTATCTGCACCAATCTTTCTCTTATAGATCCATTTACATCCAATAGGCACTATACCTTCTAGTGGATTTACCAAGGTCCAAACTTAGTTTGAGTGCATCGAGTCAATTTCTGACTTCATTGCTTCTAATTATTTCTTAGAGTTGATATCCGATATCATCTTGTTATAAGTTTTGAGATCATCACCATGAACCCCATTGCCTACGAGGAACATTTTTTCTACTTCCTCTGAAATAGTACCTAAGTACCTCTCAAGAGGACGAAAAACTCTTTCCGATCTACGAGGTGGAGGAGGTAGTGATTGGATTGGCTTAACCTGATTTAGTTTTATTTGGTCCTTAGCTCGTTGCTCTTGTGAGACTTTCTCCTCGAGCTTGATCTGCTTTCCAATGCCGCTATCTTGGATAAACTATTTTTCAAGAAAGATGGCATGTCAACTCACAATCACATTGTAATCTTCTAGAATGTAGAAATAATATCCTAATGATTCTTTAGGATATCCTATAAATCGAGCTCTAAAGGACCTAAAGTCTAACTTGTCCACTTGTTGTCTTTTAACATGAGCCAGACAACCTCAAATTCTAAGATGACTCAGACTTGGTTTTTTTACCATGCCATATCTCATACGGTGTGGTAGGAATGATTTTAGAAGAAATCCTATTCAGTAAGTATATTGCAGTTAACAAACAGTATTTTCAAAAAAAATTAAGAAGGTCTGTGAAGCTCATCATGGATCGGACCATATCTAATAGGGTCCAATTTCTCCGTTCTGAAATCCCATTGAGTTAAGATGTTCCAGGTGGAGTCCATTGAGAGACTATTCTATTTTTCTTGAGATAGTCCAAAAATTTTCGACTAAGATATTCACCTCCTCAATCTGATCGAAGAACCTTAATGGGTTTTCTTGTTTGCTTTTCTACTTCATGTCTGAATTCTTTGAAGTTTTTAAAGGCTTCAGACTTGTGTTTTATAAGATACACATACTCATACCTAGATAAATCATCAATAAAGGCTATGAAGTAGATAAAGTTGCCTCTAGTCGGCACATCAAGTGGGCCACATACATCAGTATGTACTAAGGCAAGAAGATCCATGGCCCTTTCCCCATGTCCTACAAAAGGAAGCTTAGTCATTTTGCCATGAAGACAAGATTCACAAATTGGATATGACTCGAAAGTCAACAGACTCAATAGCCCGATTTCTTCAATTTGTTAACCCTATCTTCTACTATATGACCCAGTCTTAGGTGCCATAGATACCTATCATTTGGACTATCCCTAGGTCGTTTCATGATATTCACATTTTGCTCGATATTACAAACAGATACATCAACATGTAACTGATAAAAACCATTAATAAGGAAACCACTTGCAATTTTATTTCTTTCATAAAGAATGTTATAATGGTCCTTAAAAAAATTAATTACATAGCCTTTTAATGCAAGGCAAGAAATAGAAATCAAATTTCTACTTGTTGCAGGCATATAATAACAGTCTTTTAATACTAAGTCTAAACTAGATGGTAGTCGAAGAGGGTATGTTCCCATAGCCATGGAAGCAACTCTTGCTCCATTTCTGACACGTAGGATCATCTCACCATCCCTCAGCCTCCTGCTATCCTCAAGACCCTGCATGGAAGTACACAAATGAGCACTAGAACCAGAGTCAAGCACCCAACTAGATGCAGAAGAAACCATAAGATTAGACTTAATAATGAGCATACCTCCAGAAGGACCTACCTCCTTATTCTTCAGGATGGCCAAATATGTAGGGCAGTTCAGCTTCGAGTGGCCATCAATGTTGCAATGGAAATACTTTTCTTTGTCAGCGGTCTTCCTTTTTAGCTCTTCCTTTTTCTTCTTTCCTCCTTCCACCTTTTACTTTTTCACAGACTTCTTCTTCTTTCCAAAAAACTTTCTCTTGGAAGAAGTCCATTCCATAGCAAGCACTGAGCCTTTAGAACCTTTCATAGAAAGCTCAGCGGTAACCAGCATGTTCATAAGTTCGGCCAAGAAATTTTGAAGTTTATGCATTTGGTAGTTCATGATGAACTGTCCATATGCATCAGTCAAAGATTGCAGAATTATGTCATTCTGCAGATCCAAGTCTAACTTCACTTCGAGCTTCTCAAGCTCTTCCAAATTTTTGATCATCATTAGATAATGATCTTGGACTGACTGTCCATCATGCATCTTAGCCTTGAAAAGTCATTTAGTGACTTGGTACTGCGTGACTCTGTTCATCAAACATCTCTTGTAGGTGAGCCAACATTTAGCGAGCAGTCTTGATATCTTCATGTTGGCGCTAAAGTTCATCAGACATCAAGCCCAACATGTAATATATGGCCTTATTATCTTCATTCATCCACTTATCCAAAGACGTTCTCTATTCAGCGGATGGATGGACTGGTAAGGTGGAAGGATCCTGGTCCAATACATAAGTTAACTTCTTGAAATCCAAAATAATTTTGAAGTTCCGAAGCCAATCCTTATAATTAGGTTCGGTCAGTCTATGGGTGTCCAGGATTCGTGCTAGTGGGTTGGATGCAGACATTTTTCTGTAGAGAGTCAAAGTTTCTAGTTAGATTTTATAATTAAGACTTAACCAATTTATTTAAAAATTTTATTTTTAAATAAATTAGCTCCCACTATTTTCTCGGATCCCTACACTCTCTCTATAGAGATGCAAAACTCTTCATGATTAATGATTTCTAGTAGATGGTGCAGTCCCACCAACTGACTCATCATCTCACCTAACAGTTATTGGTGATGGGTTAGCCAATGAGTGAATAACTCTTGTTCAATAATTCTCTAATCATGGTGCACCCAAACTTGATCTCTAATTCATGAATCTCACCGTGCCTAGAATATTGATCCACTTCTTAGTTAAGTTAGACCCACCATTAGTACAGATTGGATTCCTAATTGAGTCTCTCACCATATCCAAAATATTGAGCCCAATCCATCCTCCAGCCCGTAGCATCCAATGCCTAATAGACATGGTTGCATCTTTTCAGTGCAACTAAACCACTGTAACCAGCTAAGAACAATCAACCCTGGAAAGGGCCCGCACATCTATAATGGGGCAAGATCTTAGACTTAATCTTTTCTTAGGGAGATTTGATTTAGGTCTCATTAAACTAGACTTGACATAGTCATAACTATTATGACTAACCTAGTGGCATGGATTAGCTCAGATTATTGACCACCTCATATTAGAACTGAGTCAACAAACATGGCCAGGTAAGTGAGATCGGTGGAAGGAATATACCATTAACTCGACAAGAATGCATTCAAGTCAAGTAGCTTTCAATTAAAAATCAGTCGATCGTATCTATCAAACTTATCTTAGATACTAAATTATTGAGCCAAAATCAATCAGGTTAGCCTACAATCCAGACTCTAACCACTGAGCCTAATTAGGTCTTAGCTTGATCAATCACTCATGTGACTCGATCTTGACCCGACTTAATCCTATTAGGCTGATCAATTTAAGCACTGTTGATCCCATCTAACCAACTCTTAATTCAATTTGATCAATCGCTTAGACCTAATTGAGCTACCCAAGTCCGAACCTAATATTATGAATATGTCTTAGATCTAAAATTCTTAATTTTATACCTAATTAATATTTCATAATCTTAATTCTTAATTAAGTTTAGGGTTCACAAACAAAACATGTAAATAAAATCCTAGGATTTCAAGATCTAGGATTTTGCAGAAAGTAAGTTTTTGATTTCTGATTAAGGACGAACACGCAGTACCCCTACACATCATAAAAACATTCTATCGAATGGAAGAAAAGGGCATTTAAACCCTGCTTTATTCTTATGACCGAACGGTCAAGGAAAATACCTTAATCAGAAATATAAATCTACAAAACTAGTTAGATCTACATCATATATCTCATATATAAAAATTGATCTAACTTAATACATGTTTTACATACATCTCATGTATCATATCATGCATATTTTTTAAATCTAAATTATCTCATAATTATCTAAAAAATTATATTTAAATTGATCATACCAAAATAAATTCTAATCTAGATAATTATGTAGAACTATTCTACAACTAGTCTAATCATGCATGCATCATATCTCATATGATCTAAAAATTAAATAATTTTATTTTCTATTTTTTAAATCTTATTATAATATTTATAATCATTAAAAAATTAAAAATAAATAGATCTAAAATTATAATTTAATTAAAGTAAATCATGATCATGCAAGACTATGTATAGAACTATTCTATTTTACAACTAGTCATGCATATTATAGAACTTAGATCTGTATTATTTAATTTTAATTTTTTTTAATTTTAAATTTAATCACATCTCATGTGACATCTGAAATCACTAATTATTAGATCAAAATTAATTAAAAATTAGATCTAAATAATTTAGAGAACCTGGCTCTGATACGAGTTGAAGAAAAAATCTTGATTTTTTGGATCAGGTTTGTTCATATCTGATCGGATCAAGAGAGATATTTCAAAAATTTCTCTCATGCATTTAGATCAAATTTGAGATATTTTAGATCAAATTTTATAGATCTAATAAATAAAAATAAATTAAATCTAATTTAATTTATATCTTGACGTTGGGTAATCTGATTATCCTTTGATGATCCTGCTGATTGCCTAAAATTCTGGATCTAGCCACCCAAGCGCCTGGCCTCTACCGATATCTACTTGGACTGAATTTGAAGATCTTCTTCTTTCTTATTACTTTTTAAAAAATTAAATCTAGATCTGATTTAACGGATCTTCAAAACTCCTTCTGAAGATCAGCAGTCATCTCTACAGCAGTGCTACCTTCTTCCTTTCTCGTCAGCCTTTTCTTGCCTAGATCGCACCAAACTAGAGTCCAACTTTCTTTGGGCATGGAGAGGAGAGAGAGGATTAGAAGATGGCATGGAGAAGAAAGAGGGGCAGTCTTGGGGCATGGGCTAAGAGAAAACTCTATCAAAGTTGGGCGTAGATAGGGTTTATTTATAGATCCTACTGCGCCATATAGTGCCACATTATCCTGACCAATCACGTTACTTCATGCAATCAGATCTAAATCTGATTGGTAGGATGATATCATCTGATCCAATCAGATGAGAGCCTCACTAATTCATCCTTAGATAGCACCTAAGACTGGTCAAAGTCTATAGGTAAGGGTCACCTAAGTAGAATCCAAGAAGCAACCTGGAGTCCCATCTGTATGGGACTCCAAGAGTCCCTATCCATAGGCGCATGCCTCCCTAGGCGTGCACCCCCTCCTTTCCAATTTCTAGTAAGGGGACAAGCTCCTATCTGCTCTCCAATAAGTGTATGACACATGGGCAGATGTCCAAGGGTCAAAGGTCAACGTTTGACCAAAGTCAAAGGACAAGAATTAGCAGGTGATGAAAAATGGTAGGTATTATCTCAAATTTATCTCATAAATTAAGACAACCCTTTTTTGACCTGGATAAGCTCAAGTCAGATCAAGTAAAGATACTTGAGTGAGCACAAACTTATTTGGCTCAGTCGAGACTACTTTTAATAATAATAAAAGGAGAACATTAGGTTGCTAGCATAATTTTCTTGAACCTAATTGAATCTAATTCAAATCAATTGAATTGGATTAGCCTAATTGATGATGTCCAGATCTAAACTCTTATTTGTATGATCCAGTTAGGTTCAGTTTTATATGGTAATGGGATATGTCGTGATCTCCATCATCGAAACTTCTTTTGATGGATCAGAACTCTTCTGATTTAGATAACTAGAATGATCGATCATCTAAATCATTCTAATTGCTCCCAAAATCTACCAATGACACCTAGCAGTATATGGTGGCAATCCATCAAAATTAAAAATGAACCTCTCGGTCCAGCTACTTGTGTGATTAAGTTCTTCTATCTTGAGCCCTGATCAGATTAGGGTTAAGGTAAACTCATCAAAACTTTAATTTCTATCATATGATTTAATCATTTGATTCAAGTGCGATTAGAAAACCTTAATAGAAACTCTTTCTATTATTTCACTCTACCATGGCCATGGGTTTATGGACTTGATTCTCATGATCATCATAGGGCTGCTCCTCATCCACTGAGATAGATAGATTCCCTCTTGGTGCAATCCAATTCCTACAATGAACATGCTATAGCCAACATACACCTCAGGATTTCGAATGACTAGGAGACCGAGTCATGGTGTTGTCAAACTATAACATCCTCAAGATGAACTGTCGATGCACCTTAGGTCAAAGAATCAGACACACCACTGTAGCTTTGAGTTAGTCATCGATGAGAAGGTAGACTTTCTTATGACTACTCGAGGTGGTCACGCTTAGTGCCTTCATTCTCTAACGAGTATTTATACTCTCACTCCGATGTCTCTATACCGTAGACTCAAGACTCATCTACTATAAAGAAGCGATTCTATACCAACCTTCTGGATCAATCACCATCCTCATGATAATCCTACGATCAGGAGCATTTTATTAGTTAATAAATAAAAATTCATGTCTTAAATTTTTAACTCTTGAAAATAAGAATTATCATCACCATTAACTCAAGGGATGTATCACAGACACTAAATATACTCTTGTGATAGAAAATAACATATTTTATTATTTATAGTCAAAATTATAATTTTGCCCTTAGAAGTGTATTACAAGTGTCAGCCAATTCTGACTTCTAGGGCACACGTATCTAACAAACACGGGCTGAGAAGATCCGTGACTAGCTGGGAGAAGGTCATTTCGAAAGATATTTGAATAGGAGGACTTCAGCTAAAGGTAGCACGACTGAAAGAAGTGCATCCAAAAGGAGTACGCTTGGAAGGATAGCCACTGGGAAGAGTGCGATCGGAGGAGTTCGTCTAAAAGGAGCATGACTGGAGGAGTTCATTCGAAAAGAGTGTGACTAGAGGAGTTCGTCCGAAAAGAGCATGACTGGAGGGAGCACCATCAGGTCCTTAACCTGCTATTCATTTTTTGTCAGAAGACGATGTTAGCATAATGATAGTTCTACTTTATTGTTCAAGATCGTGCTACCAAACTTCTATGTGCTATTGAGAGGTTCTATGGTATAATCTTGTTGCTGAGGGGATCAATGGATTCCAATGGGAGGAGGGTCAGCGGCTAAGAACTTCGACCAAGGACTTCGATGGAGGTTTTTTTTTTCCAATAACCACCATGATATAGACCTACTGATCTAAACTAGAACATGCATTGTATATATCAAATATATAATTTTAAAATATGTAATTTTTTATTTTAGATCTGATTACATCTCATGTAACATCTAAAAATTAAAATATCAGATCACAAAAAATAATTTTAGATCAATCTAAAAGTAGATCTGGAAGCAGCTACCCGACTCTGATATCAATTGAAGGAAAAATCAATTTTTTCTACTGCAGGATGCATCTGATCGGATCAGATTTGCAGCAAAATAATTTTTAAAAAAATTATGATTTGATCAGATTTGAGAGTTCTTAGATTTGATTAGATTGATCTAAAATTTATAAATAAAAATAAAAATAAAATAATGATATCTAATATCACCTAATCGGGTAAATCCTTTACCCATTGTGATGATCTAATGACTGATCCGAGGTTCTGATTGAGCCGCGCATGCATCTGGCCTTTACCAATATCCATTCAGGTCAGATCTAAAAGTCTCCTCCTTCTAGATTTGATCTCCAAAGATCAAATCTGGTGTCTTTCTATGGAGCCTTCAAATCAAACACTGAAGGCTGCGCGTTCGTCTCATGAACACCATCATCTCTCGCTAATCTTCACACCAACGAAACTTGATCTTTGCTCGTAGGTTTTGCCCAACTCTTGGGCATTGAGAAGAGGGAGAGGATCAAATGAGGGAGGCATGAAGATGGAGATTTTGGAAGGGCTTTGCCATAAAGCAATTTTCATACACAAACAATTTGTGCAGGGTCTTATTTATAGACCTAGTCAAGAGTCCCTTCGCATATAACTTTGAATAGGTGTCAAAGTTTAACATGCAGAAGGACTCTTCATTGATCTCCATGCCCCACACCATATTTAATCTAAATTTTGTTGCACAAAACTTAGAAATATAGAATGGAATAATTTTGGATAAGAGGCTTTGGCGCAAGAAACTCTTATCTCCAAGAGTTTAAATCATATTCAAAAATTTGACCCATTCAAACTTAATTTGAATGGGATGCCTCCATACATATCCATAAGGATGCACGCCATAAGGGGCGTGGTCCTCTCTCCATCACATAAATTCTAAGGGGGCGCGCACCCCAATCCCTTTCTTTCCTGCAAATTTGGTCAACATTTGATTCTTGTCCTATTCCCATCTCATGGGATTTAGAACAGGCCCTTTTCAAATCCCATCCAATGGATTTTAGGCAAGTCCTTATCAAGTTTGAACAAGCCTTGATCAGGCTAGGACTAAATCTAGTCAGATCAAGAAAAATCTATCTAGAATTTTTGGGAGTGGCTTGTTCAAATTTCATCTCATGAGTTTAGGACAAGCCCTAATCTAGCAAAGATAATCTTTGTCTTGTTTCCATCTTATAAGATTTAGGATAAGCCTTGATCAAGCTAGGACAAGGTCCAGTCATATCAAGACAAATCCATATAGAGTTTTCAAATGAGCATTGTCCAAATAGTTTCAGAAATTAGTAGGTATTGTCCTTTTTCCATCCGATGGATTAGGACAAGCCTAGATCAGGTTAAGATAATACTTTTCTGAACTAGATAAGTTCCAATCAAACTAGGATAGAGCCATGCAAGGCTTTCAAATGAGATAAATCCAATTTGGCTCAATCGAGACAAATCAAAAAGATGACAAAAGAAGAATATTAGGCTCAATCGTGTGCTAGCATGATTTTCTTGAACCTAATTAGACCTAATCCAAATTAATCGAACTAAGTTAATCTAAATTGATGACATCTAGACCCAAACCCTCTATTTGTGTGATCCAGTTAGGTTCAATTCTTGTTGCCCAGAAGAACAACCCAAGAGGTGGGGGGGGGGTGAATTGGATTTTTCAAAAGTTTTTTGAATTACTAAGTGTTTATGCAAAATTTGAATATTGATATGCTGGAAATATAGTGATTTAAATGTGTAGAAAATAATAGCAACTAAAGAAAATAATCATACATATAAAGCCATAAAGTTTTTATAGTGGTTCGGTGTCAAATCCAACACCTACATCCACTCTTCAAGCACTCCACTTGAGAATTCTACTATAATCTCCAAGATTACAATAAGATTATTTTCACCAGGCTCACAATCAAAATCCAATTGATTTTACGAGCTAACCAACCAAAACCTAACCCCAAGCCACTCCTAGGCTTGTACAAATCCAATTCAAGGCTTGGATTAGCCTATCCCCCAAGTTTTAGTCCTTTGAAACTTGAAATACAATAATTTCAGAATTACAAAAATTTAAAACTAAAAATAAACTTCTTTGAAGAGCATATTTGAAGCTTTAATGCACAAGATGAGTGGTTGGAGGGCTTTAGCAATGAATGCTCCCTTTCTTCTTTTAAGGATGCCTTGATTGCATAGCTGGATGAGTAGTTGAATAGCAATGAAAGCTCTTGAATGCTCACTATTTGGTCTGCACATAGATTTTTCAAAAATTACTTATGTTTCCCACTTTTTTGCTTTTATATATTAAGTTTTCCAGCCTTAATCTAACTTTAGAAGCCTTTTAATCCAAGCTGGGAAGTCCAAAAATAGATTTATAGTCTTTGGAACATCAAAAAAATCCATTTAGAGGGTGAAAAATAGAATCTGGGCAGTTCTGAAAACTAGCCATTGGGGCTATCAAAAACTCGGGAGTTGACTCCCTAGATCTTTGAGTTGACTCTAGCTGTAGGGTGAAAAGTTTGATCTTCTATATTTCTGTCCCATGCCAATTCTACGTGCCAAAGTCGACTTCCAGATTTCGTGAGTCGACTCTAATTGCAGGGTAAAATATATAACATTCTGTTCCTAGACTAGCACCTTTACTGAGTCGGGAGTTGGCTCCTACCTTTTATGAGTCGACTCCTCCATGAGTCGACCCCTGGTCGACTCTTGATCGACTCCTAACTATGCTAATTGCTGAAACTTTACTGGATTCAACTCTAAGCTTTTCTTTTGTTCATTCTTGATCTAATACTCTTTGAAACACATTTGGCTTGATGTCTTTTACTCTTCTTTCTTGGTTCTTTCGATCAAAAATATGGAGCTTCATTGAGATGGGTTTCTATCTTCTTGAACTTTATCTTAAACACTTTAACCAAAATATTAGTATCCAAAATAAACTCAAATATTTTGTTATTCATCAAAATCATACCTGGGGTGAACAATCTCTCCCTTTCTGATGATGACAAAATCTTTGAGTTTATCCATAACATTTGCAAATTCAGAAAAGACATTCAAAATAAAGAGAGCAATATTTCAAATACAAATTCAGATTTCATGCAAGTTCATCCATTTATATTAATTAACCATTTTAATTTCAGAGATCCTCCCCCTTTCTATTTGTTAAAAGCAAAGTGTGCCACCAATTAAGAAATTTCTGAATTTTATGGTATGTGCCATTAATGTGCCATTTTATGCCAAATTTTTAGTATGTATCATATTTTCAGAATTTTTAAGATATGAGTCACTTATTGCCTTTGTTACATTTTTCTTGTTATTTTTATTTATGTTCCTCCCCCTTTCTTTATGTTTATCTTTTTCTCCTTCATCTTTGTGTATGTGCTCCTCCTTCCTTTATACTTATCTTTTTCTCCTTCATCTTTGTGTTTGTGCTCCCCTTTTCTTTATACTTAACTTTTTCTAATACCACTTCATCTTTGTGTATGTGCTCTCCCTTTCTTTATACTTAACTTTTTCTCCCCCTTTTTATCATCATCAAAGAATGAATTGCAAGAAAAGAATATAAAAGAAAATATTCATACATATATAAAGGAAGTACATAGTTCATAGCGGTATGTATTGCATACAAAAAAATACCCAAGCAATACATATCATGATCAAGATAAGGTACTTTCATAAAACACACACAAAAACCTAAGATAAGGTATCATCAACAACAAGATGATACGAACAATATAACTAAAACCTAATACCACGACTAGATCCTAACACACTATATAGATATATACTAAGAGCTAAATAAGATGACCAAGATCCTAGTAGATCAATCAGAGGAGACATCCAGTGTGGTGGAGGAGCTGGCTCTAGTCGCTCTCTTGCTCCTGGTACAAGTGGATGGTCCTCTAACTCTAGAATATGTCCTAAGGGGTCTAGGAGGAGGCTAAGTGGTAGGAGGTTGATCAAGTGCACTAGGAGGAGGCTCAGAAACTAGAGACGGAATAAAGAAAATATCTAGATCTATCTCAAATATGTCAGCAGCTGCAGTAGATGCTGCTGTCTCAGCTATTGTCTCTGCTACTGCTACCTCTATTGCTGCTGCTGTGATGGTCGCTGCTACCATCGATCCTGGTGGAGCACGAGTCCTCAGAATATCCATCAACTATCCCATGGATGTTAATAGTGATATGATCATATCAGAGAACATGCTGGATATCCTCTCTACTTCAAAAGCTGAGTCAGATGCCCAATCTCAGATGCCAACCTAGCTATCTCAATCTGGATCCCCTCCATCTGAGGTCTCAATCCATCTAAAATAGTGTGGATGATTCGGGCGGTCTGATCATCAATAGTCTGATCTGGAGGAGGATGAGTACTAGCAAATGGACCTGAGGGAGTGGTGAATGGGTCTACAGCCGGCTCGATCGAAGACTATACCAGAGGAATATCTGCAGTCTGACTAGATCTGGCTCCATCTCTGGCATGTGGATGCTCCTGTCCTGAAGCTCTCTTGACCCATCTATCATTCAACTTCTGATATCCCATTCTAGTAAGTGTTTTCTCTCCATATGTGTCTGTATATCTCAGATGCAAGAAAAGCTCTCTCTCAAAATCAATCCCAATCTCCCTAAAGACTAAGGTCATTGCCATACCATAAGGGAAACATGCTCTAGCCCTTCCTACTCCATCCCTCATCTGTCTAAAGATCAATAAAGGAAGGTTGAGCTGCACACCTCGAATAATATAGTCCATAATCCCAATAACTCTATCGAGAACTAGATCAAATCTATCGATCTTGGGGAAAATAATCTAAGCAACAATGTGACTGAGAACTCTCATTTCTATGGACAGACTATTAACTTCTAGCTTGGTGATTCCTTCAACACTTTCCAATCTAGTGATTAATCTAAGGGTAAAATTCCTATCAAATGGCTGCTGTGGTGCAACTCCCTCAATGGGGGTAGACCCCAAATTTGTCCAAGTCTCTCAAGTGTGAGGCGGAAGGTGACTCCCTTCACTATGCTTTTTAGATTATCCTCACCCCTAGTCATGCATCTATAAAACTCTTGGACTAAACAAGGATAGGTGGGTTGGTTGAGGGAGAAGAAACGCTCCCACTGTTGGGACCGGATTCAAGTGCTGATTTTTAATTCCTCCCAATCAAAGAATCAAAAATCCATATTTCTCCTGGTTGTTACTTGACGGTCTAGTAGAGAGGAAGGAGGAACAGATGATTGAAGGACAGTATTACCTTCATTATAGTTGAAATCACTATCGCTTGAAGATTCACACTCCTCCATAGGATTTAATCTTCTTCGGGCAACTTGAATTTTTCTCCCATTCCTCATTCTGCACAGGTGGAGGATGAATCCAAGGGAAAAATGGAAAGAGGATAGGTGGAGGTTGCAATGGAGGGTCCCTCACTACCTTAGAAATAGTCTAGGGTTGAATAGTGGTAGGATAAGATGAGACGAGAAGGAGAGGGCTTGGGTTTAAAAACCTAGTTTCCAATCATGAGTCGACTCCAGCGAGAGTCGATCATGAGTCGATCCCTAGTTAAGTTTTATGAAATTTTGATTGTTCACAGAGATAAAATAGGTACATCTGATGGAGTAGTTGAGGATTGGGTCTGATAAATCAATATACTTATAATATGTGAGATTTTTGTAAAATTTAGGAAAGGAGACACGATTTTAAATCAATGACCAAATTCACTAGATAGGATCCTTAGAGAGCATTATAGAGACTTCTAATTCATATGAGAGCTATTGGATGAAGAGAGTTTAGTTTTGGCTTTAATCTGAGTGATAGAACATTCCTAGTTCTCTCCTAATTATGCTAAATCTCTTCTCATTAAGGGATTTAGTAAAGATATCTGCTAATTGTTTATCTGTACTAACAAACTCAAGCATTACATTATCATTTTGCACATGATCTCTAATGAAATGGTGTCTTATTTCAATATGTTTAGATCTAGAGTGTTGAATTGTATTTTTAGTTAGATTAATTGTGCTAAAGTTGTGACATCTTATTGAAATTTTATTAAGTTTTATGCTAAAGTCTTCAAGTTGTTGTTTTATCCATAATATTTAAGCACAATAGCTTCTAGCAGCAACATACTCAGCTTCAGCTATAGATAATGCTACTGAGTGCTATTTCTTGCTAAACCATGAAATTAGATTAACTCCTAAAAATTGATAAGTGCTACTAGTGCTTTTCTTATCTAATTTGCATCCAGCAAAATCAGAATCAGTATATCTACTTAATTCTAAAGATGACAATTTATCATACCAAAGTCCAGCATTGAGTGTTCCAGATAAATATTTAAATATTCTTTTAACAGCTAGGGCATTATATTCTCTAGGTGCAGATTGATATCTAGCATACATACACACACTGAACATAATGTCAGGTCTACTTACAGTAAGATAGAGTAATGATCCTATCATACCTCTATACAGTTTAGTATCAATTTTCTTATCCTTTTCTTCTTTATCAAGTTTGCAAGAGGGGCTCATTGGTGTGCCAATTGGTTTTGAGTTCTCCATTCCAAACTTCTTCAAGATTTTTCTTGTATACTTCATTTGATTGATGAAGATCCCCTCTTTACTTTGCTTGATCTAGAGTCCGAGAAAAAAGTTTAGTTCACCCATCATGCTCATCTCGAACTCTTCCTATATAAGCTTGGCAAACTCTTGGCAAAGACTTTCATAAGTAGCACCAAAAATAATATCATCAACATAAATTTGCACTACTAATAAGTCCTTATTTCTCTTTTTTAGAAATAAAGTTTTATCAATATTTCCTCCAGAAAATTTATTTTCAATTAGAAATTTGCTTAGTCTTTCATACCATGCTCTAGGGGCTTGTTTTAAACCATAGAGTGCCTTATGTAGTTTATAAACATGATTAGGATATTCATGACTTTCAAATCCGGATGATTGTTCCACATAAACTTTTTCGGCTATGTATCTATTTAAAAATATACTTTTAACATCTATTTGGTATAATTTAAAGTTTGTAAAACATGCAAATGCAAGTGGTAACCTAATTATCTCTAATCTAGCAACTGGAGCAAAGGTTTTATCAAAATCAATACCTTTTTCTGGATTATATCCTTTGGCTACTAATCTAGCTTTAATTCTAGTGATTATTCCATTTTCATCTAATTTATTTCTAAACAATCATTTAGTTTCAATAACTGGATAATCACTTGGTCTGTTAACTAAAGTCCAAACTTTATTTCTTTCAAACTGATTTAATTTTTCATGCATTGCATTTATCCAGTTTGGATCATTTTCAGCTTCTTGTATAGTTTTAGGTTCAATTTGAGATATAAAGGCTAGATAGTTATTGATATTTCTTAAAGATACATGAGTTCTTACCCCTTATGATGGATCACTAATAATTTGATCTTTAGGATGGCCAAGTTCATACCTCCATTCTTTTAGTAGGCTTTGAACTTGAGTATCATCAGAATTTTCATCTTTAGGTTTAGCTTCTTTCTCTTCTTTGTCAACTTGAGTTGTTGGCTCCATGTAACTTCTTTCATTCCTTTCTCAATTATTGCTACATCATTATCAACCATATCCTCTTTTTTAGAGGGTAAATTGTTAGTTTCATCAAACACCATATGTTCAAACACTTCAACAACTAGTGTACATTTGTTAAAGATCCTATATGCTTTGCTAGAGGTAGAATATCCTAAGAAAATGCCTTCATTAGATTTTGCATCAAATTTGCCTAAGTTATCTTTGCCATTATTTAGAACAAAGCATTTGCAATTGAAAATATGAAAGTAGCTAATATTTAGTTTTCTATTTTTCCATAGTTCATAAGGGGTTTTCTTTAATATCGGCCTTATTAATGCTCTATTTAGAATATAACATGTTATATTGATAGCTTCAGTTCAAAAATATCTTGGAAGATGGCTTTCACACAACATGGTTTGGGCCATTTTCTCTAGGATTCTATTTTTTCTTTCAACAACCTCATTTTATTGAGATGTTCTTGGAGCAAAAAAAATTATGTTCAATCTCTATTTCATTACAAAAAATTTTAAAATGTTGGTTTTCAAACTCCGTTTCATGATCACTTCTAAAACAAATAATAGAAAGATTCTTTTCATTTGAAATTTTCTTGAAAAACTTGATAAATGCAGAAAATGCTTCATCCTTTTGTGCTAAGAATAAAATCCAAGTAAATCTCAAAAAATCATCAATAATTATAAGTCCATATTTCTTAGTACCTAGGCTTGTGGTTCTAGTTGGTTCAAATAAATCCATGTGAAGTAGTTCAAGAGGTCTAGAAGTTGAAACAATATTTTTTGATTTGAAGGAACTTCTAGTTTGCTTTCCTAACTGACATGCATCACATATTTTATTTTTCTCAAAATTAAGTTTTGGCAAATCTTTTACAAGATCACTTTTGATTAATTTAGAAATTAAATCCATGCTAGCATGTCCTAGTCTACAATGCCATAGCCAACTATTTTCATTAGTCTTAGCATTCATTGCAACTAAACATTAACTTCTTTTAGTGGAAGAGTCATCTAAATCTACTAAGTATACATTTCCATGCCTATGTCCAATAAGAGCTATGCTATTATCAATAGGACTAGTGACAGTGCACATGAGTGATTCAAAAATAACTTTAAATCCTTTGTCATAAAGTTGACTAATACTCAATAAATTATGCTTTAATCTATTTACTAGAAGTACATTATCTATAAAGATAGAAGGAGTAATACATATTTTACCACTACTGATGATCAGTCCTTTGCCATTATCACAAAAGGTTACAATTCCTCCTTCCTTAGCCTCAAGAGTGATAAAATGCTCCTTCTTACCAATCATATTCCTTGAGTAGCCACTATCTAGATACCATTTTTCTTTCTTTCTATCAACTGCAAGACACACCTGCAATCAAAAATCAAGTAAGGGTTTTAGGTACCCAAGTCATCTTGGTCCTTTAGGGTTAATAACCATGGTTCCTTTGGGAATCCACACTTTCTTAATATTTGGACCATTCTTTATTTTTCTGAAATTGTAAACAAGGATTTGTGTCCCATTTTTCCATAGCAAAAATAGATTAGTTTTTGTGAAGTCGAAGATGTATCATTTACAAAGAAGTTCTTTAGAAATTTTTGTTTCTTTTGAGTTCTAAAGTCAATTCCTGCTTTGTTAAAGATAGCTTTTCGATTTTAAGTAATAACTACAGTTTTTTAGAACTTAATGTAAACTTATCAACTATTGATTTATATTTTTCAAGTTCTTTCTTTAGATTTCGGTTTTCTATAGAAATAAGCTCTTTTTCTCTCAATATTTCCTCTTTTTTCTTGATTATATTTTGATTGATTGATTTCAAATTTTTATTTTTTAGGGTTAACTTTTTAAGATCATCATACAATTCATAAAATACTTCTTGCAATTCATCAAATAAAAATTCTGATTGAGTATCAAGTGTTACCTCATCCTCTTGAGCCATGAGATAAAAATTAGCTATTTCTTATACCTCTTCATCTAAACTTGAATCTTCACTATCACTCCATGTTGCCATCATTGCTTTCTTCTTTACTTTCTTGGAGGACTTCTTCAATAGAGGGCAGTCTACCTTGAAATGACTCGGTTTCTTGCATTCAAAACATGTAGGATGCTCCTTGTCTTTGTCTTTCTCTCAATCCTTACTAGCTTCATCTTTGGAGAAGGATCTTCTCTTGAAGTTTGGTCTTTTCTTTCTTATAAATCTTCTAAATTTTTTAGTTAGGAGAGCTATTTCTTCATCATCATCTCCTTCCTCAGAATCTTCACTTTCTTCATCTTCTTCTTTTGCTATCGACTTGAGGGCCATGGTTTTTTTTTCTTGACTTCATCCTCCATGTTTTGCTTCATGGTTAACTCATGTGTCATGAGAAAACCAAGAAGCTCTTCAAGGGGTAAGGTGTTGAGGTTCTTAGCTTCTTGTGTAGCCATCATCTTTGCCTCCCAAGCTTGACGAAGAGACCTAAGGATTTTTCTCACAAGTTCACTATTAGTGTATGATTTTTCTAAGCTTTTAAGTTTATTTATAATATCAATAAATCATATAAACATTTTGGTAATGCTTTCAATTGATTTCATTTTGAAAAGTTCATACTTATGCACTAACATATTTATTTTAAATTTCTTTACTTGATTTGTACCCTCATGGATAACCTCAAGTCTATCCCATATTTCTTTGGCTGAAACACAAGTAAAAATTTGATTGAATTCATTGGCATCAAGTGAGCAATAAAGCACATTCATTGCTTTAGCATTCAATTGAGCCAACTTCTTATCATTTTCATCCTATTCTCTTTCAGGTTTAGAAATTATGTTACCTTCAATGCTAATTGTGGATGTGTGTGGTCCATTGATTATGACACTCCATAGGTCATAATCAAGTGCTTAAATGAATATGCACATGCGTGCCTTCCAATATGTGTAATTAGAACCATTAAACAAAGGAGGCCTATTTGTGGACTGCCCTTCAATTAGGAAGACATTTAATTGAATTATTATTTTGATCGATTACTCTAAATCAAATGAACAACAAATGATATGAGAGCACCTGCTCTAATACCACTTGTTGCCCAGAAGAACAACCCAAAAGGGGGAGTGAATTGGATTTTTCAAAAGTTTTTCAGATTACTAAGTATTTATGCAGAATTTGAATATGGATATGCTGAAAATACAGTGATTTAAATATGCAAACAATAATAGCAACTAAAGAAAATAATCACACACACAAAGTCACAAAGTTTTTATAATGGTTCGGGATCAAATCCAACACCTACATCTACTCCTCAAGCACTCTACTTGAGAATTCTACTATAATCTTCAAGATTATAGTAAGATTATTTTTACCGAGCTCACAATCAAAACCTATTTGATTTTGCAGGCTAACCAACCAAAACCTAACCCCAATCCACTTCTAGGCTTGTACAAATCCAATTCAAGGCTTGGATGAGCCTATCCCCCAAGTTTCAGCCCTTTGAAATTTGAAATACAATGATTTCAAAATTATAGAAATTTAAAACTAAAAATAAACTCCTTTGAAGAGCATATTTGAAGCTTTAATGCACAACATGAGTGGTTGGAGGGCTTTAACAATAAATGCTCCCTCCCTTCTCTTGAGAGTGCCTTAATTGCACAACTAGAAGAGTAGTTGAACAATAATGAAGGCTCTTGAATACTTACTATTTGGTCTGCACACAGATTTTTCAAAAATTACTTATGTTTTCCACTTCCTTGCTTTTATATATTAAGTTCCCTAGCCTTAATCTGACTTTAGAAACCTTCTAATCCAAGATGGAAAGTCTAAAAATGGGTTTATAGTCGTTGGAACATCAGAAAAATCTATTTAGAAGGTGAGAAACGAAATCTGGGCAGTTCTAGAAATTAGCCGTTAAGGCTGTCAGAAATTTGAGAGTCGACTCCTCAGATCCTTGAGTCGACTCCAGCTATAAGGTGAAAAGTCTAATCTTCTGTATTTCTATCCTATGCCAATTCTGCATGCCAGAGTTAGCTCCTAAATTTTATGAGTCGACTCCAATTGCAGGATGAAGTATACAACGTTCTATTCCTAGACTGACGCCTTTACTGAGTCGAGAGTTGACTCCCACTTTTCATGAGTTGACTCCTTCATGAGTTGACCCTTGGTCGACTCCTGACTGTGCCAATTATTGAAACTTTGCTGGATTCAACTCTAAGCTTTTCTTTTGTTCATTCTTAATCTAATACTCTTTGAAACATATTTGGCTTGATCTCTTTTGCTCTTCTTTCTTGATTCTTTTGATCAAAAACATGGAGCTTCATTGAGATGGATTCCTATCTTCTTGAACTTTATCTTAAACACTTCAACCAAAATATTAGTACCCAAAATAGACTCAAATATTTTGTTATTCATCAAAATCATATCTACGATCAACAGTTCTATATGGTAATGGGACATGTCATGATCTCCATCATCAATATCATCAAAACATCTTTCGATGGACCAGAACTCTTCCAATTCACCCAATTAAAATTGTCGATCATCAAGACAATTCTAATTGATCCCAAAATCCACTAGTGATACTTAGCAGTATATGGTGGCAATCCATCAGAACCGAATAGCCAACCTCTTGGTGCAGCTATCTATGTGATTGGATTCTTCTATCATGAGCCCCAACGGGATTAGGGTTAAGATAAACTCGTCAAATACAACACCCGTTATATGAATGAATCATTCGATTCGAGTTCGATGTGAAACACAAATAGAAACTCCTTTCTTTTATTTCACACTACCATGGTCATGGATTTTAGGACTCGATCTCACGATCATCATAGGTCCACTCCTCTATCGAGGTAGATAGATCCCATTTTGGTGCGATCCAATTCCTACAACGAACATGCTATAGCCAACATAAACCTCAGAATTTCAAATGACTAGGAGATCGAGTTATGGTGTAGTCAAACTATAATATCCTTAAGATGAACTGCCAATGCATATCAGATCAAAAAACTAGACACACGCTATAGTATCGAGCTAGTCATCGATGAGAAGGTAGACTTCCTTATGACTGCTCAAGATGGTCATGGTCAGTATTCTTATTCTTAATAAGTATCTGTACTCTCATTCTAATATCTCCACACTATAGAATCAAGATTCATCTATTCTAAGAAAATGATCGTATATCAATCTTTTGGATCGATCATCATCCTCATGATGATCCTACAATCAAAAATAGTTT
Source organism: Cocos nucifera (assembly GCA_006176705.1). NCBI lineage: Eukaryota > Viridiplantae > Streptophyta > Magnoliopsida > Arecales > Arecaceae > Cocos > Cocos nucifera. Next base: position 342,860 of record QRFJ01001177.1, read on the forward strand.
ATGAGTTAATTATGATAATACATGCATTAAATTCTTAACTCTTCAGAATATGTGTTATCTGTTAGATATATGTGCCCTAGAAGCCAGAATTGGCTGACACTTGTAATACACTTCTAGGGGCAAAATTGTAATTTTGACTATAATTAATAAATGTTGTTTTTTTTCTATCACACATGTGTATTTAGTGTCTGTGATACATCCTTTGAGTTAATGGTAATGATAATTCATATTTTCAAGAATTGAAAATTTTAGACATGAATAATCATTATTAACTCATAAAAGCTCCCGACCATAGGATCATCACGAGGATGGTGATTGATCCGGAAGGTTGGTGTACGATCGCTTCTCTTTAGTAGATGAGTCTTGAGTCTACGGTGTGGAGACACCGGAGCGAGAGTACAGGTACTCGTTAGAGAACGAGGGCACTGAGCGTGACCACCTCGAGTAGTCATTAGGGAGTCTACCTTCTCGTCAATGACTGACTCGATGCTGCAGTAGTGTGTCTGGTTCTTTGACCTGAGATGCATCGGCAGTTCACCTTGAGGGTGTTATAGTTTGACTACACCATTACTCGGTCTCCTAGCCATATGGAACCCTGAGGTGTATGTTGGCTATATGACATGTTCATTGTAGGAACTGGATGCATCAAGATGGAATCTATCTACCTCGGTGGTAGAGGAGCAGCCCTATGATGATCATGAGAATCAAGTCCAGAAGCCCATGGCCATGGCAGAGTGAAATAATAGAAAGAGTTTCTATTTAGATTTTCACATTGGACTCGAATCGAATGATTACATCATATGACAGAGACTAGGGTTTGACGAGTTCACCTTAACCCTAATCTGATCGGGGCTCAAGATAGAAGAACTTGAATCACACAGGTAGCTGCACCAAGAGGTTCGCATTCAGCTCTGATGGGTTGCCACCATATACTGCTAGGTGTCACTGGTGGATTTTGGGAGCAATTAGAATGATTTAGATGATCGATCATTCTAGCTGTTCGAATCAGAAGAGTTCTGATCCATCGAAAGGAGTTTCGATGATGTCGATGATAGAGATCATGACATATCCCATTACCATACAGAACTGAACCTAACTGGGTCACACAAACAAGGGTTTGAATCTGGTGATCATCAATTGAACTGATCTAGTTCAATTGATCTGAATGAGATTCAATTAGGTTCAAGGAAATCGTGCTAGCACTCGATTGAACCTAACGTTCTTCTTTTGCTATCATAAATAAGTTGTCCTGTCTGAGCCAAAGGAGTTTGTGCTCAATCAGAGGCCTTCATATGGTCTGACTGGAGGTTGTCCAAGTCAGAAATAGGTTGTCTTATTTGTAAGACATTACCTGCCATTTTTGGTCACCTGCCATTTCTTGTTCTTTGACTTTGGTCAAAAGTCTACCTTTGACTGGTCAAACGTTGACCATTGACACTTTGACTTTTGACCACATGTCATGCACCTATTGGAGAGCTGGTGGGGGCCTTGTCCCCCTGCCAGAACCTGGCAAGGAGAAGGGCGCACGCCAAGGGTGGCGTGAGCCCAAGTTGGAGGCGCCTAGGAGTCCTTGTTGGACAAGGACTCCATCTCCCTTTTTGGATTCCAATTAGAGTTCTTCTAAGAATCCAAGTTTGACTGGTCTTAGGCACCCTCTAAGGAGGAATCCAGGGGACTCTATTCCCACCAATCAGATTTAGATCTGATTTCACAAAGGGTTGTGATTGGTTGGGAAGGAAGAGGAGTTGGATCACAGCTTAGTCTATAAATAAAGACCCTGCGCCCAACTCAAAAAATATCAAGAAGTAATCAAGAAGCAATTTCCCACGCCCCAAGGCTGCCTCTCCCCTCCTTCTCCATGCCATACTCTCTTCTCCCCTTGCTCTCCACGTCCAAAAGAGTTTTGGATTTGGTTGGTGCGATTCAGATCAAGAGAAAGGCGATCAAAAGCAAGAAGGCTGCGCTGCTGCAAAGGACGACTGCAGATCTTCAAAAGGAGTTTTGAAGATCCTCCAGATCAGATCCAGATCTAATTTTTGGAGGTGTGATAGAGAAGAAGAGGATCTCCAGATCCAACCCGAGTGGATACCGGTAGAGGCCAGGCGCTTGCGTGGCTAAGATCCAGAACCTTCCGCTGCAAACAGGATCATCAACAGGGTAATAGGATTACCCAAATCAGGTAAATTAAATTTGATTTAATTTATCTTATTTTATTTTATTTTTTAAAATAATAAGAATCAGATCTGAAACATATCAAGATCTGATTGAGATCAAGAGAAAAATTTTTGAAATATATCTCTTGATCTGATCAGATCTGAACGAACCTGGACCGGGAAATCAGGATTTTCCCTTCAACTGGTATCAGAGCCATGGTTCTAAAATTAGTTTAGATCTGATTTTTAATTTTATTTTAATTAAAAAATAAAGTGATTTTCAGATGTCACATGAGATGTGATCAGATCTGAAATCAGAAAAAATTAAAATTAAATGATTTGGATCTAAGAACATGAAGATATGCATGACTAGTTCTAGAATAGAATAGTTCTATAGAATAGTTTTGCATGTCTTTGATTTAATCTGATTAAATCATATTTTAGATCTTTCTTATTTACTATTTTTTGATATTATAAGTGTTATAATAACATCTGATAAATAGCAAATAAAAATTATTTAATTTTAAATATCATATGAGATATGATTAGATGCATGTCTAGACTAGTTGTAGAATAGTTCTACATAATTGTCTAGATTAGAATTTATTTTGATTAGATCAATTTAAATCTAATTTTTTAGATTATTATGAGATAATTTAGATCTGAAAACATGCATGATTATGATACATGAGATGTATGCAAAATATGCCATGATTAGATCTAAATTTGTATATGAGATATATGATATAGATCTATAACTGTTTTGTAGTATTGAATGTTTATTGAATGTTCCTGATTAAGGCGTTCCTCTTGGCCGTCCGGTCATAAGAACGAAGAAGGGTTTAAAGGCCCTCTCTTCCCATTCGATGGGGTGTTCTTATGATGTGTAGGGGTGCTGCGTGTTCGTCCTTAATCAGAAACCCAAAACTTACTTTCTGCAAAACCCTAGATCCTGAAACCCTAGGATTTATTGTGCATATTTTGTTTATGAACCCTACTTAATTAAGAATTAAGTTTATGGAATATTAATTAGGTCTAAAATTGAGAATTTCAGATCTAAGACATATTAATAATACTGGGTTCGGGCTTGGGTAGCTCAATTAGGTCTAAGCGGTTGATCAAACCGAATCAAGAGTTGGTTAGATGGGATCAACAATGCTTAAATTGACCAGCCTAATAGGATTAAGTCTGGGTCAAGATCGAGTCACGATCAAGCAAGACCTAATTAGGCTCAGAGGTTAGAGTCTGGATTGTAGGCTAACCCAATTGGTTCTGACTCAATAATTTGGTGTCTAAGGTAAGTTTGGCACAGACGACCGACTGGTTTTTAATTGGAAGCTACTCGACCTGAATGCGTTCTTGTACGAGTTAATGGCATATTCCTTCCACCGGTCTCACTTACCTGGCCATATCTGTTGACACAGTTCTGATCTGAGGTGGTCAATAATCCGAGCTAACCCATGCCACTAGGTTAGTCATAATTGTTATGACTAAGCCAAGTCTAGTTTAATGAGACCTGAATCAATTCTCCCTAAGAAAAGATTAAGTCTGAGGTCTTCCACCATTGTAGATGTGCGGGCCCTTCCCGGGGTTGATTGTTCTCGGCTGGATACAGTGGCTCAGTTGCACCGGGAAGACGCAACCATGTCTATTAGGCATTGGATGCTATGGGCTGGAGGATGAGTTGGGCTCAATATTTCCGGATACGGTGAGAGACCTCAATTAGGAACCCAGTCTATGCAAATGGTGGGTCTGACTTAACTAAGGAGTGGATCAATATTCCGGATACGGTGAGATTCATGAATTAGAGACCAAGTTTGGGTGCACCATGATTAGAGAATCATTGAACAAGAGTTGTTCACTCATTGGCTAACCCATCACCAATAACTGTTAGGTGAGGTGATGAGTCAGTTGGTGAGACCGCACCACCCACTAGAAATCATTCAATCGTGGAGATTTTCGCATCTCTACAGAGGGAGTGTAGGGATCCGAGAAAATAGTGGGAGCTAATTTGTTTAAAAATAAAATCCCTAAACAAATTGGTCAAGTCAAAATTACAGTATCTAACTAGAATCTTTGACTCTCTACAGGAAAAATGTCTGCGTCCAACCCATTGGCACGTATCCTAGACACACATAGACTGACTGGACCCAATTATAAAGATTGGCTCAGGAACTACAAAATTGTTTTGGGTTCCGAGAAGTTAACACATGTTTTGGACCAGGACCCTCCCACCTTACCAGCTCGTCCATCCACTGAACAGAGAGCGTCTCTGGAAAAATGGATTGACGAAGATAATAAGGCCAGATACTACATGTTGGGCTCGATGTCTGATGAGCTCCAGCGCCAACATGAAGATATCGGGACTGCTCGCCAAATGTTGGCTCACCTGCAGGAGATGTTTGGTGAACAGAGTCGCGCAGCCAAATATCAAGTCACGAAATGACTTTTTAAGGCTAAGATGCGTGATGGGCAGTCAGTCCAAGATCACTGTCTGACAATGATCAAGGACATGGAAGAGCTTGAGAAGCTCGGTGTGAAGTTGGACTTGGACCTTGCAGAACGATATTATTCTGCAATCCTTGACTGATGCATATGGGCAATTCATCATGAATTACCACATGCATAAACTTCAAAATTCCTTGGCCGAGTTAATGAATATGCTGGTTACCGCTGAGCTTTCTATGAAAGGTTCTAAAGGCTCAGTTCTTGCTATGGAACGGACTTCTTCCAAAAGAAAGTCTTATGGAAAGAAAAAGAAGTCTGTGAAAAAGCAAAAGGTGGAAGGATCAAAGAAGAAGAAGGCAGAACCGAAGAAAAAGGCCGATGGCAAAGGAAAGTGTTTCCATTGCAACAGCGACGGCCATTGGAAGCGGAACTGCCCTACTTACCTGGCCACCCTGAAGAACAAGAAGGAAGGTCCTTCTGGAGGTATGCTCGTTATTGAGTCTAACCTTACGGTTTCTTCTGCATCCAGTTGGGTGCTTGACTCTGGTTCTAGTGCTCATCTGTGCACTTCCATGCAGGGTCTTGAGGATAGCAGGAGGCTGAGGGATGGAGACATGATCCTACGCATCGGTAATGGAGCAAGAGTTGCTGCAGTAGCCGTGGGAACATACCCTCTTCGATTACCATCTGGTTTAGACTTAGTTTTGAAAGACTGTTATTTATGTGCCTGCAGCTAGCAGGAATTTGATTTCTGTTTCATGCTTAGCACAAGAAGGTTATGTGATCACCTTCTTTAAGGACCATTGTAACATTCTTTATGAAAGAAATAAAATTGCAAATGGTTTCCTTATTAATGGTCTTTATCAGCTACATATTGATGTACCTGTTCTAACTATCGAGCAAAACGTGAATGCCAAACGACCTAGGGATAGTCCAAACGACAGATATCTATGGCACCTGAGATTAGGTCATATAGCAGAAGATAGGATCAACAAATTGGAGAAAAATGGGCTATTGAGTCCATTGACTTTCCGAGTCATATCCAACTTGTGAATCTTGTCTTCAAGGCAAAATGACTAAACTCCCTTTTGTTGGACATGGGGAGAGGGCCACAGATCTCCTTGCCCTAGTACATACTGATGTGTGCGGCCCATTTGATGTGCCGGCTAGAGGCAATTTTGTCTACTTCATTACCTTTACCGATGATCTGTCTAGGTATGGGTATGTGTATCTTATGAGACACAAGTCTGAAGCTTTTGAAAAGTTCAAAGAATTCAGACATGAAGTAGAAAAACAAACTGGAAAACCCATTAAGGTTCTTCGATCAGATCGAGGAGGTGAATACCTTAGCCGGGAATTCCTAGACTATCTTAAGGAAAATGGCATAGTCTCTCAATGGACTCCACCAGGAACACCTCAACTCAACGGGGTTTCAGAATGGAGAAATCGGACTCTATTGGATATGGTTCGATCCATGATGAGCTTCACAGACCTCCCTGATTTTCTTTGGGGACATTCATTGTTAACTTCAATTCTATCTACTGAATAGGGTTCCCTCTAAAACCGTTCCTACCACACCGTATGAGATATGGCACGGTAAGAAACCAAGTCTGAGTCATCTCAGAATTTGGGGTTGTCCGGCTCATGTCAAAAGACAACAAGCGGACAAGTTAGAGTTTAGGTCCTTTAGAGCTCGATTCATAGGATATCCTAAAGAGTCATTAGGATACTATTTCTACATTCCAGAAGACCACAATGTGATTGTGAGTCGACATGCCATCTTTCTTGAAAAATAGTTTATTCAAGATAGCGGCATTGGAAAGCAGATTAAGCTTGATGAGAAAGTCTCACAAGCAGAAACGAGCTAAGGACCAAGTGGAACCAAATCAGGTTGAGCCAATAAGAACACTACCTCCTCCACCTCGTAGATCGGAAAGAGTTTTCCCGTCCCCCTGAAAGATACTTAGGTATTATTTCAGAGGATGTAGAGGAAATGTTCCTCATAGGTAATGGTGCTCATGGTGATGATCCCAAAACCTACAACGAGGCGATATCAGATATCGACTCCGAGAAATGGCTTAGAGGCAATGCAGTCAGAAATTGACTCGATGCACTCAAACCAAGTCTGGACCTTGGTAGATCCACCAGAAGGTATAGTACCTATTGGGTGTAAATGGATCTTCAAGAGAAAGATTGGTGCAGATGGGAATGTGGAGACATTCAAGGCTAGACTAGTGGCAAAAGGTTATAGTCAACGCGAAGGCATTGACTATCAGGATACCTTTTCCCCAGTGGCTATGCTAAAATCCATCCGCACATTGCTTGCCTGTTGCAGCCTATTTCGATTATGAAATATGGCAAATGGACGTGAAAACGGCATTCCTAAATGGATATCTTGAGGAAGATATCTATATGGAACAGCCGCTAGGTTTCACATCCAGTGATACTGATCACAAGGTTTGCAAGCTGCAAAGGTCCATATATGGACTTAAGCAAGCATCTCGGAGCTGGAACACTCGTTTCAATGATGTGATCAAAAAAGTTTGGTTTCATCAAAAATGAAGAGGAACCATGTGTTTTCAAAAAGGGTCAGTGGGAGCGCTGTTGTCTTCCTCGTATTGTACGTGGATGACATCCTCCTTATTGGGAATGATATTCCCATGTTGACATCAGTCAAGATGTGGTTGTCCAAGGAATTCTCCATGAAAGACCTAGGTGAAGCATCCTTTATTCTAGGAATTAAGGTCTATAGGGATAGACCGAATAGGATGCTAGGACTTTCACAGAAGATGTACATAGAGGAAGTACTAAAGAGGTTTAGTATGGAAAACTCTAAGAGGGGATTAATACCCTTCAGACATGGTATTCATCTTTCCAAGAAGATGTGCCCCAGCACACCTGAGGAAATAGAACGCATGAGCAAGATCCCTTATGCTTCTGCAATAGGGAGCCTCATGTATGCCATGCTATGTACACGACCTGATATAGCCCATGCTGTGAGTGTCACAAGCAGATATCAGTCAAATCCAGGTGAAGAACACTGGACTTCTGTGAAATGTATCCTTAAGTACTTGAGAAGAACTAAGGATATGATGTTGGTCTTTGGTAATGGAGAACTCCAAGTCCAGGGATACACAGACTCGGATTTCATGTCCGATATAGATGATCGAAAGTCGACATCTGGAAGTCTGTTTGTGTGCAATGGTGGAGCTGTCAGCTGGAAGAGTTCCAAGCAAACCGTGATAGCAGATTCCACCATGGAAGCAGAATATATCGCTGCATCAGAGGCTGCGAAGGAAGCATTCTGGTACAAGAAGTTTGCTGCAGAAATTGGAGTAATGCCATCAGATGCCATTCCTCTTTACTGCGACAACAATGGCGCCATAGCCCTTGCTAAGGAGCCGAGGTCTCACCAGAAATCCAAGCACATTGAGCGGCGATACCACCTCATCCGCGATTACCTTGAGAAAGGTTACGTCGAGGTCAAGAGAGTCAACTCCACAGATAATGTGGCAGACCCACTTACAAAGCCGTTGGGCCAGCAGAAGATCGAAGCCCACCTTGAGAAGATGGGACTTAGACTTGTAGCCAATTGGCTTTAGGACAAGTGGGAGATTGTTAGATATATGTGCCCTAGAAGCCAGAATTGGCTGACACTTGTAATACACTTCTAGGGGCAAAATTATAATTTTGACTAATAATTCAATAAAATGGGTTATTTTCTATCACATATGTGTATTTAGTGTCTGTGATACATCCTTTGAGTTAATGGTAATGATAATTCATATTTTCAAGAGTTGAAAATTTAAGACATGAATAATCATTATTAACTCATAAAATGCTCCCGACCATAGGATCATCACGAGGATGGTGATTGATCCGGAAGGTTGGTGTACAATCGCTTCTCTTTAGTAGATGAGTCTTGAGTCTACGGTGTGGAGACACCGGAGCGAGAGTACAGGTACTCGTTAGAGAACGAGGGCACTGAGCGTGACCACCTCGAGTAGTCATTAGGGAAGTCTACCTTCTCGTCAATGACTGACTCGATGCTGCAGTAGTGTGTCTGGTTCTTTGACCTGAGATGCATCGGCAGTTCACCTTGAGGGTGTTATAGTTTGACTACACCATTACTCGGTCTCCTAGCCATATGGAACCCTGAGGTGTATGTTGGCTATAGCATGTTCATTGTAGGAACTGGATGCATCAAGATGGAATCTATCTACCTCGGTGGTAGAGGAGCAGCCCTATGATGATCATGAGAATCAAGTCCAGAAGCCCATGGCCATGGCAGAGTGAAATAATAGAAAGAGTTTCTATTTAGATTTTCACATTGGACTCGAATCGAATGATTACATCATATGACAGAGACTAGGGTTTGACGAGTTCACCTTAACCCTAATCTGATCGGGGCTCAAGATAGAAGAACTTGAATCACACAGGTAGCTGCACCAAGAGGTTCGCATTCAGCTCTGATGGGTTGCCACCATATACTGCTAGGTGTCACTGGTGGATTTTGGGAGCAATTAGAATGATTTAGATGATCGATCATTCTAGCTGTTCGAATCAGAAGAGTTCTGATCCATCGAAAGGAGTTTCGATGATGTCGATGATAGAGATCATGACATATCCCATTACCATACAGAACTGAACCTAACTGGGTCACACAAACAAGGGTTTGAATCTGGTGATCATCAATTGAACTGATCTAGTTCAATTGATCTGAATGAGATTCAATTAGGTTCAAGGAAATCGTGCTAGCACTCGATTGAACCTAACGTTCTTCTTTTACTATCATAAATAAGTTGTCCTGTCTGAGCCAAAGGAGTTTGTGCTCAATCAGAGGCCTTCATATGGTCTGACTGGAGGTTGTCCAAGTCAGAAATAGGTTGTCTTATTTTGTAAGACATTACCTGCCATTTTTGGTCACCTGCCATTTCTTGTTCTTTGACTTTGGTCAAAAGTCTACCTTTGACTGGTCAAACGTTGACCATTGACACTTTGACTTTTGACCACATGTCATGCACCTATTGGAGAGCTGGTGGGGGCCTTGTCCCCCTGCCAGAACCTGGCAAGGAGAAGGGCGCACGCCAAGGGTGGCGTGAGCCCAAGTTAGGAGGCGCCTAGGAGTCCTTGTTGGACAAGGACTCCATCTCCCTTTTGGATTCCAATTAGAGTTCTTCTAAGAATCCAAGTTTGACTGGTCTTAGGCACCCTCTAAGGAGGAATCCAGGGGACTCTATTCCCACCAATCAGATTTAGATCTGATTTCACAAAGGGTTGTGATTGGTTGGGGAGGAAGAGGAGTTGGATCACGCTTAGTCTATAAATAAGACCCTGCGCGCCCAACTCAAAAAAAATAATCAAGAAGTAATCAAGAAGCAATTTCCCACGCCCCAAGGCTGCCTCTCTCCTCCTTTCTCCATGCCATACTCTCTTCTCCCCTTGCTCTCCACGTCCAAAAGTGTTTTGGATTTGGTTGGTGCGATTTCAGATCAAGAAAAGGCGATCAAAAGCAAGAAGGCTGCGCTGCTGCAAAGGACGACTGCAGATCTTCAAAAGGAGTTTTGAAGATCCTCCAGATCAGATCCAGATCTGATTTTTGGAGGCGTGATAGAGAAGAAGAGGATCTCCAGATCCAGCCCGAGTGGATACCGGTAGAGGCCAGGCGCTTGCGTGGCTTGATCCAGAACCTTCCGCTGCAAACAGGATCATCAACAGGGTAATAGGATTACCCTATTCAGGTAAATTGAATGTGATTTAATTTATCCTTTTCATTTAATTTTTATTAAATAAATAAGAATCAGATCTGAAGCATCCCTGATCTGATACAGATCTAAGAGAAAAATTTTTGAAATATATCTCTTGATCTGATCAGATCTGAACGAACCTGGTCAGGGAAATCAGGATTTCCCTTCATTATCATGCCTATTAACTCAATGGATGTATCACAGATACTTTAATATATAATATGATAAAATAAATAATTTTTTAATTAATTTTAAGTCAAAATTATGAAAATATTTCTAAAAAATATTTAACAAGTGTCAGCCAATCTAGCTTCTAGAGCATACATCTAACATCCGATTGGAAAAATTGACTTATGCTTTGTTGATTGAAGCTAGGAAGTTTCGACCTTATTTCGAGGGGCATACAATTACCCTTCTCACTAATCAACTTATAAAGGCAGTTCTTCACCGACCTGATACTTTTGGGAGGATAGCAAAATGGGCAATCGAGCTAACTGAGTTTGATATCAATTTTCAATCTCGACCATCCATCAAAGCTCAGATATTGGCTAACTTTATAGGAGAATGTATCATCCCAGATGAAGCTGAACCTGAGCACCAAGAAATTTATACACTTGCTTATCCTTAGGAAAAAAATGATCTCTCTGAAAATTCTTGGGCTTTGTATGTAGATGATTCATCCAATGCCTCAGGGATAGGTGTAGGACTGATTCTAATTAATCCAGAGGAAATTATTGCTAAGTATGCTCTATGCTTCGAGTTTCTCACCACTAACAATAGAGCTGAATACGAAGCCCTAATCTCAAGATTGAGGATAGCTAAAGAACTGAAAGTAGGACATTTGAAGGTTTATAGTGACTCTCAATTAGTGATTGTTGCTTAACTAGACAATCCAAGAAGAGGGGTGAATTGGGTTATTAAAAATTTTAATGAACTTAGTGAGAGATATGCTGCTAACATAGAAAACTATGCAAGATAGATAAATACAAAATAGTAGAAAGAAAGACCAACACATACAAGCATAAATACATACACAAACACAGCAAATTTATAGTTGTTCGGTGCATCTCTAGCACCTACGTCTAGTCTCCAAGTGACCCTTTGGGAATTTTTACTATAATCATCTGATTACAACATGTTTGTTTTCACCGGGCTCACAAACAAACCCAATTGGTTTTAACCCAGGTCGACCAATCAAAACCTTTACAAGCCTTCAACCTAAGGCTCTCCCAAACTAGACTAAGTTTGGTATAAGAGAATCCCCTTCAAGTATTAGCCCTAGCTAATATAGGTACAAATTGATTAAAAGAAAAGTGAATACAACTCAGAACGACCCTACTTTTCGATCAGATTATTATCGTTGGAGCTTTCATTAAGGAAGCCTTGAATGCTGACAATGAATTCTTCTCTTTCTTTTTTGAATGAACTTTAATGATCTCAAGAAAAAGTTGATTGGAAGTAGGTAAGCCTTCTTGTAGATAGGAAAAACTCTAAGCTCACTATTTCTTTTCTGTTCTATATATTTTTTAGGCTTGTATGGTGTTTTTCTTTTATATTTTTCTTTTTTTCTTTTTTCTTAATCATTTCCAAGGAGTTCTAGTTGATATGATGTGGATTCTAGCAAAATCATACTGTTGGAGGTTGGAAATATCCATTGAAAAAGATTCTGGATGAAGATAGAATGTTGTAGAACTAGCCATTATGTCTGTCAGATAACGTTGAGCTGGATCGATTTTAGCTTCAGGCTGGCTTGAGCAGAGTTTCTTCGTAAGACAACATTCTATTATACTGAGATAGCCAGCTCGATTCTATGTTGGGCTGGCTCGATCAGTAGTTCACAAAAATGAAGTTTCTATCACCCTGAGATAGCTGGCTTGGCTGGGCATCGGGCTGGCTTGATCAATAGATTTTCAAAAATGATCTTCTACCTTTTTGAGATAGTTGACTTAACTCCAAATCGAGCTAGCTCGGCTGTATGCCAAGCTAAAGAGTTAATTGCATACCACGCCAGAGCTAGCTCGAATCAAAATCAGATCAGCTCAGCTTTTGAGGAGGGATTCTTCTTCTTACTTCAGAAATATTTTAAGGATAATTTCAAATAACTTGAAGGAACTTCATTTGATTATGAAATCTTTCAACAGTCTTTTTCTTTCTACAAAAAAATAGACTTTGATATTCTTGAAAAGTATTAGTATTAAGGTTATGCGCTAATATTTTGTAATCATCAAAATCATTCCTGGGGGCAACAATCTCCCCCATTTTGATGATGACAAAACATTGAGCATATCAAAGTAAAAATATATTATGGATTTAAGGAGATATATAATGAGACATTATAAATTTCAATATGCACAAGTATTATAAATTCCAAAATGCACAAGTAATTTTGATGATTCAGAATGTACAAATATTAGAAGGGATGGATGCTTTACAAAGTTAAGATATGTAACAGCTTACATTGGCTCCCCCTTAATGAATGCATTTTATCCATGATAATCTTTAATTTAATTAAAGATAATTAATTGAATAGAAATTTAATTTATATGCTCAAGTATTTCTTCTCCCCTTTTTTGTCAAACATTAAAAAAAGGATAAATAGAATAGTAGCATTACAAATATTACAAACATTGCAAACAAAGTTTTCATTAAAAGATGAAGTTGATTACATGTTTGTATTGTTTACAAAAAGAAATTACCAAACAATACATCAGTAGAGTTCAAGTCAAAATCAAAAAGACTAGAATAGAATAAAAAGACTAGATTTTGGTCCAAGATGACTATTCCTCATCTAAGGAAGGAAATTCAATGATGGGACTAGAAGAGGATGTAGAAGGTGTAGTTGGTTTGCTCCAGGTTCTTGCAAAAGGTTCGGGGCAAGAGGTTGGAAGCCAATGTCGAGTCTAATGGTGGCACTGAAGGGGGGTCTGGCAGAAGAGAATTGAGGTTGGCTAGGTGAAGATCTAGGTTGTGATGAGGGAGGGAAAATCCAAGAGGCTAGATCACTCAACATTATGTCAAATTTTTGAAATGCTGAAATCACAATATCTATGCCGCCATGCTGAGTGATGATAAGTTCTTCAATCCTTCTAGAAATCTTGGCCACTTTCCCAGTCGGTACCTCTATCTGTCCAGAAGATCCATTGCTTTCTTTTTCTAAAATTTTGAGTCTTTGAGATAGATTAGTTATTTGCTGACTAATCATTTCAATCTATCCCTCAGAAGAAATTCTCTATTCTTCCAAACTTTGAGTGAACTGAAGTTTAAGGTCTGAAAACATGTCATCCAATTTCCTTGAGATTGGTCCCACAACTTGCTCTACAATATTGTCAATTGAGAAACTTGGAATAGCTGTAGGAGTGCAAGGAGAAGTCGGATGATGTTCTCCAGCTACTGATCCCGGTGTTGGTGCTGGTACAGGGGATGATGGAGGAGCAGCAGGTGTCGGTGAGGAAGGCCTAGTTGAATCTGAAGAGGAGGAGGATTCTGATACATGAGGATGCACTTCTTCACCTTCAATCCAAACACCATTTTTCTTCTTGAATTTCATCCGATGCAGTGTTTGAATGGAGTAATAATCAGTGTGAGTGAGAGAGTTAGAAATTTCTCCTTCAAAGTCAATACCTGCTTCGGTGAATAGGAGAGTAAAATCCATTCCATAAGGCAGGCAGGCCTTTTCTTTTGATCTGCCAGTAGCACTTTTAATCTATTCTAGCATCATGAAAGGCAAATTCAATGGAGTTCCTTCTAGCATGTAACTTATTACAACCAGATCTTTTGAGGATAGCTAGTCAAACCTATCGATTCTTGGGAAGAAGATTCTACAAATCATACTGTGGAGAAGCTTGAGTCGATCAATTGAATGTTTGCATTATGAATGTCCCGATGGTCTACATTGTCTCTTCTAAGGAGCCTCTTTAGACCTTCGAAATCATTCTAAAGACTGGAAGCACAAATTCCACCAAGTGGTATTAGAAGAAGGTGCCCTAATCTCCTTTGATCTAGGATAATTTCCTTTTCCTTAACCTCTGGCCAGAGAGAATCAGCACCAATCCTCAGATTTTCAAAATACTCTCTAACTACCCGAGGATAGGTGGGTATATCCAAAGAGCAAATTTTTTTCCACCCTTGCTGTCGAATCCATGACCCAATCCAAAAATTTTCATTGTCTAGAAACTAGAAACTGACCTTTCTCGCAATAGTAACTGCTCTAGAAGCCATTGAGGGTCGATTTGGAGAAGTAGAAGGTGCTGAGGTCGTCGTTCCCCTTTTCTTTAAGCGAACATCTAGCTGTTCTTCTATGCAGTGCTTCTTTGATACTAACGTGCAAGATTTGGGTGCTATCTTCTCGAATTTCAGAGGAATCAAAGAATGGATTGAGAGGGAAAGAGATTTGAATAGTTTTTTTTTTTTTGGAGATGAGAGGAGAAAAGGTTGGAAAGGACAGGCTCGAAATGATGAATGGGGCTTTTCGAATGATGGTGGCTTAAATAAGAAGTTGGGCCCCTAATCGTTGAGCAAGCTCGATTTTCAATCAGGCCAGCCTAGTAGCCGAGCTAGCTCGATGGTATACTCGAGCCAGCCCGAGTAGGCAGATTGAATAATTTTTTTTTATATTAACTAGAATATTTTAAAATAAGATAATTAATCCATTCAATTGATGAACAAAAATGATAAAGAGACCATCATTCATCTAATAAGGATAGCATATCCCTAATTCACCTCTAATTGCATTAAATTTATCTTCATTCAAGGGTTTTGTAAAGATGTCTGTTAATTGATTTTTAGTCAAAATAAAATTAAGTATGATGTCACCATTTTGAACATGATCTCTAATAAAGTGGTGTCTGATTTCAATATGCTTTGTTCTGGAGTTATAGAACTTGTATTATCACATTTTAAAGAAATTTTATTTTGATCAATGACATAATCCTTAAGTTGTTGCTTAATCCAAAGAAATTGAGCACAGCAACTTCTGGCTATAATGTACTCGACCTCGACCGTAGATAGTGCTACCAAATTTTACTTTTTGCTGAACTAAGAGATTAAGTTTAACCCAAGAAATTGACATGTACTAGAAGTGCTTTTTCTATCAATCCTACAACCTCCATAATCAGCAACCGAAAAACCAACTAAATTTATTGAAGTTTGCTTAGAGTACCATAATCCTAAGTTTTTTGTTCCAAATAAATATCTTAATATTCTTTTAATAGCAATTATATGAGATTCCTTAGGATCATATTAAAATCTAGTACAAATACAAACACTAAAGAGCATATCAGGTCTACTAGCAGTTAAATATAATAGAGAGCTAATTATATCTCTATAAAATTTTTGATTGATACTCTTACCATGTTCATCTTTATCCAATTTGCATGATGGACTCATGGGTGTGCCAATTTTCTTTGCATTCTCCATTCCAAACTTCTTTAATACTTCCTGTATATACTTGGTTTGAAAAAGAAAAATGCCTTCCTTAGTTTGTTTGATTTAGAGCCCAAGAAAAAAGGTTAGCTCTCCCATCATGCTCATTTCAAATTCATCCTGCACCAACTTAGTAAATTCTTAGCAAAAATTTTCATTAGTTGAACCAAAAATAATATCATTAACATAAATTTGAACAACTAGCAAATCTGATTTTTTTTCTTTTTAAGAAGAATTTAGTGCCTACACTTTTCCAAGAAAAGACATTATTAGGTAGAAATTTACTTAATCTATCATACCAAGCTCTTGGTGCTTATTTTAGCCCATACAGTGATTTGTTAAGTCTAAAAATATTATTTAAAAAATGATGATTTTCAAAACTAGGTGGTTGCTGTACATAAACTTCTTCAATAATACAACCATTTAGAAACGTACATTTTACATCCAGTTGGTATAATTTAAAATTCATATAATAGGCAAAAGCAAGTAACAATCTAATAGCTTCTAATCTAGCTACAGGTGCATAAGTTTCATCAAAATCTATTTTTTTTTCTTGATTGTATCCTTTAGCTACTAATCTAGTTTTATTCCTTATTACATTACTATTTTCATCAAGCTTATTTCTGAATACCCATTTGTTGATCCTAGTTTGATTTTAATGATAACAAAAGTATTTAAGTATAAATTATTAAATTACTAATGATGTTTGCGAGGATGTGTAGTTGTAAATTTTAAGAGCTCACAAACTTCAAATATTTCCACTCATCCAAAGGAGATTCATCACTCAAGATTTTAGAGAAAAAATTCTAGAATGGATACATTTTTCAAGAGATCAAAATGAAGATTAAATCAAGATAAAAAGGATAAGTCTAGCCTACAAAAAAATTTAGAGAAAGATCACAAATAGTCTTTGGCATGCATGGCTGCAAACTGGGCCGACCCAGTCTGAGATTGAGCTAACCTAATCTCAGTGGAAGCAAAAGATAGAAAGTACAGAAAGTCAGTTTTTTAATACCTAGGGGACTGAGCCGATCCAGCTATAAATTAAGCTGACCCAGTTAGGATTGAGCCAACCCAGTCAAAAATTGAGCCGACCCAGTGATCATAATGACTAGTTTTCTACAGCTTTTTCAAACGGTCATTTCTCCACTCTAATGACTATTTCAAGGCTTCCAATAACTAGAACTGATCCAGAAGCTATTATAAAGAGTATAAAAGACTAGAAAAATATTTAGAAAGGAAGAAAAAAAATTTTAAAGAGAAAGTATTTTAGATTTGAGTGAAATTCATTATACATCAAAAGAAAAGAGAAAAGAAAGGAACCAAGTACTGATTTCAAAGGACTTTCAAGGATAATCTTCACTATCATCTCCAGCATCCTCTCAAGCTTCAAAGAAGAGTGTTCAAGCTTCAAAAAAGCTAATCAATCAATCTCTTCTTGGCACATCAAAAGAGTTTATTTATGATTTTTGGTTTTATGCTAAAATTACTTATCTTTGTATTTTGATTTGTTTACAAGTTTCTTTGGGGGAAGAAACTTGAGGTGAAGACTCGTCCAAGCCAAGAATTGGACATTGTGTAGATTTTGATTGGGGAGCCTGAAAAATCAACTAGATTGATAGTGAGCCTGGAAAACTATCGATATAAGATTGTGGTTGGTGATCCAGAAAACCAACTAGATTGATAGTGAGCCTAGAAAACTATCAGTGTAAGATTATAGTTGGTGATTCTAGAAAATCAACTAGATTTGTTTGTGATCCTGGGTTAAAACAAACACACTATAGTTAAGAGATTATAATGAAATTCCCAAGAGGCTCTTGGGGAGTGGATATAGGTGCAAGGGTGCACCAAACCACTATAAATTATTTTGTATTTATGCTGTGCCTTTTCCCTCTTATCTTGCATACTTTCAGTTTTTGCTTAGCTTGATTAAATTCTTGCATAGCCCAAATTATATCGTGATTCTGCTATTGCTTGTATTATATACATCTCAAATACACAACTTAGCTTAAATAAAAGTACATACTTGCTTAAACTGTAATTTGGTTTAAATTTTTCTTAAACAATCCAATTTACCCTCCTCTTAGGTTGCTACATTTTTGGGCAACAAATGGTATCAGAGCAGATGCTCTAATATTATTTATTGACCTAGTGGTCTTGAGTTAAATATCATGGCAATCTAAATAAAATTTTTGTTTAATGAAGGATATTCTACAGATAGACCCCCACTATTAAATAGATCAAATTATACATATTGGAAAGCTAGAATGAAAATCTTCATACAATCACATGATTATAATTTATGGAAGATTATAATCAATGGTCCATACACACACAATGCATTGTTTGATGATGAAGAAACAATCCAACTAAATGCTAAGGCCTTAAATATGCTTTATTGTTCATTAGATATAAATGAGTTCAATCTAATTTCTTCTTGTATTTCAGCAAAGAAAGTTTGGAAGAAATTGGAAATGACTTATGGGAGAAAAATCAAAAAGAAACATCGAGCTCCCATGAAGAGAATGAAGCTCATCCCAACCTATGCCTTAATGCTCATATGGATGAAAAGAAGAAGAAGAAGAAAAAGAAACAAAAAAGAAAGAATGCTTTAATTAAGGGGGAGCAAGGAAAAGAAGAAAAAAATGAGAAAGAGGAAGAAGGTATCCCCAATCTTTGCTTTATGGCTAATGAAAATAAGGTAAATCTTAAAAATTCTTCCAACCTAGAAAAAAGAATTATATGTGGCCTTTAATGACTTAATGGATGAATTTAAGAAATTAAAGCTAAAAAACAAGGAGCTTAAAAAGTCTAATCTTCTTTTAGTTAATGAAAAAAGTAAACTCTTATTAGAAAAAGAAGATATTTCAAGAGAAAAAGATACTTTGGCTAAAGATAAAGAAATATACCTTAAATCTAAAAAATCTTTAGTTGAAGAACATGTTAAGCTAAATAAGGAGCTTAAAAATTTAAATTTATCTTTATATGAAGAAAAGAATAAGATTTTGCTAGAAAAAGATAACCTTTTGAAAGAAAAGAAAATGTTAGATGAAGAAAAAAAAAAATTGAAATCTGAAAAATCTCTAATGGATGAAAATGGTAAACTTAGAAAAAAGATTGAAACATTAAACCTAATTATCGAAAAGTTCACATTTAGTTATGAAAAGCTTGAATTAATATTGAAAAGTCAAAAATCTATTTTTCACAAAGCTAAAATTGATTTTAATCCTTTAAAAAAATAAAAATTTGTTAAGGATATATTTGGAAAATGTTTATCTAAAGATCATTCCATAGTTTGTTTCAAATGTAACAAAGTAGGCCACAAAATTTTTGAATGTAATATTATTAAAAATGTTCATACTTTGGTTAAATAAATTTGGATTCCAAAAGAAACCATATGCTCCAACCCCAATAGACCCAAGATTAGAAAATAATTTTTACACGTATGCCAAGCATCCAAGGGCATGAAAGGAGTCAATTCTTAAAAATGGATGCTTTAGATGGATGTGTGATGATGTTTGTAAAGGCTAAACTTACTCTTGCATCATACCATCTTGATTGTTGAATTTACTTAGGTTAAATGATTGATTTTGATGATTTATTTATGCTTATAATGATCACACTCTATAATTTGAATGACTTGATTTGCAATGATTTTGCTCTAATGCTTAAATGTATTAATCACTATGCTTTTTATACTATGCATTGTAAAATGCCTTGTGAGCATAATTTTTTTTAATTCAGTCAGTTCTCTTAGTTCTACATATTATGCTTTATTGAGAAATATAAATTGAGAATAAGCTTGATTGTATAAGAAATTATTTATGTGCAAATCTTACAAATTAAATTTTAACATTTTCATAAGATATCTAACTCTCAAAATTTATAAAAAAAAAAATGTATGAACTAAGAATATCAAGATAAGATATTTAGTCATAAAAGATTGTGTGCTTGATGTTATTGATTTGCATAGTATCTTAGCTTGACTCTTAAGGATTTGCAAAATTTCTTAGTTGAACCAAAATTCATAGAGTTATTATCTAGTGTCCTCTTGAGTTGATCTCATTTGAATTGATGAATTATTATATCCCTAATTGATTAATTTTTTATTTCCTAAATTGATTTATAAATTTTAAATCAAATATTATTCTTGATCATTGAATTGATTTACTATTGATATTCCAATTCAATTTGACTATATTCACTTTGAATCAAAACTCCTTAAACTATTTTCTGCATTAAGAAGTCAACTCATGGTTTCTTGAAGTAAAATTATTCAGTAAGGAATCGACCCCTATATCTGAGATGAATTTCTTAATTAAAAATATTTCAAGATTTTATCATTCTATTTTCATGTTTTTCAAGCCATAATTGCTTTCAAACCTTACCTCCATCAAAATTGGACCTTTCTTTTCATTTCCATCCTATCCTTATGGTCCTTGTTCTCCAATAGCACCTTGGAAGTAATTGGCACAAAGGAAGAGAAAGTTTCATGCAAAAATTTAAAAATTTAGGGCTTTTCAAATCATTATCCCATACAAGAAAAAAGGACCAAGCTTCAAAATAATCCTTGAATTTCTAAAGCAAGAAAAAATTTTAATTGTATAGAAAATTAAGAGATTGGGCTAAGAAATTTCATATTCTTTTGATCTATCTGAACTTAGTTCAAGAATTCTTTAGAAACATAATGTTTAGGGTTGAAAATTTAGACTCTGAAGTTTGAGGTGTCCATATTATATTGGATGATATAAGATTAGCTTGGACACTAAGGATATTTATTAATGGACTGAAAATTTATCTACTTCTTGGATTTGCCCACTTACCTTGGATCAGTGAGAGAATTTTATGGGTGCATAAAAATGAGAGTTGAAAGTCTAATTTTCAAAGTAAAAGGCATGCAGATTGAGATGAATGTTGATAATATTGGATGCATGCTAGGAGTGCCTTGGATTGTCTCAAGTAGTGATATATTTAAACATTATGTTAGTTTGAGATAATATCGAGAGCATTGACGATATCAATGCCAATTAGCTGAGTATAGAAATGCGACTACTAGGATCATATATTTACTCTGATACATCCATAATATCATTTCTAAATTTTGGGGGCATTATGAGAAA
Organism: Cocos nucifera; assembly: GCA_006176705.1. Taxonomy (NCBI): domain Eukaryota; kingdom Viridiplantae; phylum Streptophyta; class Magnoliopsida; order Arecales; family Arecaceae; genus Cocos; species Cocos nucifera. The sequence goes on from QRFJ01001177.1 coordinate 363,749, forward strand.
ATGATGAATCTAAAATTTATGAAAAGAAAGTTATAAATATTGAAATATATCATGCTATGAATTGAAATTATCTTAAAAATCAGCATGACTTAATAGCTTCTCCTTATCAGTTATTCATTTGAGAAACTTAAATCAATATAAGTTTAATTAACTATGAATGTCCTTGTTTGTAAAAGTAAGGGGGAGAACATATTAAAGAAAAAATGATCATTTAATTGAAAAGACCTTTGAAATTAAAAATATCTTTCAATTTTAGAAAATCTAAATTTAGTAGTTAAATTCATGTTAAATGTGCTTGATTTGAAATAAAGAGGGGGAGAAAGTTAAAAAGTAAATTAATCTAACTATAAATATAAAAAATAGGAGGAGAGATATTTTCTAATTTGATTTCATTAAAAATTTTAATTAATTTAAGTGAAAAAACAAATAAATATGAACTTAAATTCTCAATAAACTTCTTTATGATCTTCTTAAATTGAGCTTTTAGGTATTTATTCAATTTGATATGCATGCTTTTGTTTATCAAATCATTTTTGATAACTCTTTAGAGTAAAAAATGAGTTTGAGACATATTCTTACTCTAAATAGATTAATTTTGATACATTCTTATAATTTTGAAGCGCATTGATAAATATAATACAAAATTTTTCATGTGCCAGTCTTTAAACTTGATTTGCATAATTATTCCAAAAATGATTGGAACTAAATTAAATTTTTTGCATATTCCTTCTCAAAAATGAATTTCTAATCTCAATTTTGAAACTCATTTGAAAATTTAAATTTGATCCTAAATTTCTGATGTGTATTACAAAATCTTTATGAATTATTTATTTTAAAATAATTTTTACTCAAAGCAATGAATTTGAAAATATAACTATCTTTTATTTTGATACTATTCATTTTTCTTTGCTCGATACATCTTCGATACATACCTTTTTCAAGCTTAATTGACTAAAATTTTTTAAGACAAAAGAAAATTGAATATTAAAGTATACATTATGCTTAGTTTCATAATTAAATCTTTTGAAAAACTCTATTCCTTTTAAAGCTTAAAAGTATATATTTAAAAATATGATTAAAAGATCATAATTTATTTAAAAAGGGGAGAGTCTATAATATTTGAATTTAAGCTAATTTTTGAAAAGAAAGAAATATTCATTCAAAAGGAGAGATGATTTCTTTGATTTGACTTTATGAATTTGATACATCTCTCAATTTAATATCTTGATGTTGATTTTGATGATTTTTTTTCTATTTTTTTTTATGAGCTTTTTGATGTTGTCAAAAAGAAGGAGAGGTATATTAAGTATATGCTTAAAAAATTAATATTTAAGAAACTCAATGAATTTCATGCATAGAATCTTAATACTTATTGATTTGGATTGAAATATTATTTTGATATGAGTATATAAATTATGTAAAATATTAATTAGAGCTTTTATGAAGTGTATGTACATTTATGTTTATGTATATTATTACTTCATGACTTATACTAGCCAATTTATTGAAACACATTAAACTATATTTTTATGCATATACTCAAAGTTTTGTCATCATCAAAAAGGAGGAGATTGTTGATCCTAGTTTGATTTTGATGATAACAAAAATATTTGAGTATAAATTGTTAAATTACTATTGATGTTTGTGAGGATGTGTAGTTGTAAATTTCAAGAGCTCACAAACTTCAAATATTTCCACTCATCCAAATGGAGATTCATTATTCAAGATTTTAGAGAAAAAATTCTAGAATGGATACATGTTTGAAGAGTTCAAAATAAAAATTAAATTAAGATAAAAAAAGATAAGTCTAGCCTATAAAAAAATTTGGAGAAGAAAGGATCACAAACAATCTTTGGCATGCATGGCATGCAAACTAGGCCGACCCAGTCTGAGACTGAGTCGACTTAGTCTCAGTGAAACCAAAAGATAGAAAGTGTAGAAAGCTAGTTTTTCAATACCAAAGGGATTGAGCTGATCCAACTATAAACTGAGCTGACCCAGTTAGAACTGAGCTGATCCAGTCAAAAACTGAGCCAACCCAGTGATTGTAATGGCTGGTTTTCTGCAGCTTTTTCAAACAATCATTTCTCCACTCCAATGGCTATTTCAAGGCTTCCAATGACTAGAACTAGTCCAAAAGCTATCACAAAGAGTATAAAAGGCTAAAGAAATATTTGGAAAGAAAGAAAAAAGAGATTCTAAAGAGAAAATATTTTAGATTTGAGTGAAATTCATTGCACATCAAGAGAAGAAAGAAAAGAGAGGAACCAAGTACTGATTTCAAAGGACTTTCAAGACCAATCTTCTCCATCATCTCCAGCATCCTCTTAAGCTTCAAAGAAGAGTGTTCAAGCTTCAAAAGAGCCAATCAATCAACCTCTTCTTGGTGCATCAAAAGAGTTTATTTATGATTTTTGGTTGTATGCTGAAATTACTTATCTTTGTATTTTGATTTGTTTACAAGTTTCTTTGGGAGAAAGAAACTTGGGCTAAAGGCTCATCCAAGTCAAGAATTGGACATTGTGTAGGTTTTGGTTGGTGAGCCCAAAAAACTAACTAGGTTGATAGTGAGCCTGAAAAACTATCAGTGTAAGGTTATGGTTGGTGATCCAGAAAAACAACTGGATTGATAGTGAGCCCGAAAAACTATCAGTGTAAGGTTGTAGTTAGTAATCCTAGAAAACCAACTGGGTTTGTTCATGATCCTAGGTTAAAACAAATACATTGTAGTCAAGAAATTATAGTGATATTCCTAAGGAGCTCTTGGGGAGTAGATGTAGGTGCGAGGGTGCACCGAACCACTATAAATTATTTTGTGTTTGTGCTATGCCTTTTCTCTCTTATCTTGTATACTTTTAATTTTTTCTTAGCTTAATTAAATTCTTACATAGCCTTAATTATATCATGATTCTGCTGTTGCTTGCATTATATACATCTCAAATACACAACTTAGCTTAAATAGAAGCACATACTTGCTTAAACTTTAATTTGGTTTAAATTTTTTTTAAACAACCCAATTCATCCTTCCTGTTGGGTTGCAACTTTTCTGGGCAACACCATTTAGTGCCAATGATAGGATGATTAGAAAGTCTATCAACTGGTATCCATACTTTATTTTTTTCAAATTGATTTAATTCCTGTTGCAAGGCAATTAATCAATTTGGATCATTTTTTGCTTCTTCAATTATTTTAGGTTCTATTTGAGAGACAAATATAAGATAATCATGATATTCTCTAAAATTGGATCTAGTTCTTACACCTTGAGATGGATCATTAATTATAAGATCTTTAGGATGATTATGTGCATACCTCCATTCTTTGGATGGATTTGAATGTTTTTGATTCATACCTTCTTGAATTTTTTTATGCTCATTGTTGTTTGGCCCACCTCCTTCATCATGATTTGGTTTGTCTTTCAAGCTAAGTTCTTTTATTTTTTTTTCTAAATTTGCTGCATCATCATCAAAAGCTTCTTTCTTTTTTAATGAAAGATTGTTAGATTCATCAAAGACAATATATATAGATTCTTCAACAACTAAAGTATATTTGTTGAAGACTCTATATGCTTTGCTTGATGTTGAGTATCCAAGAAAGATACCCTCATCAGACTTAGCATCAAATTTTCTAATTTTATCTTTTTCATTATTTAAAATAAAATATTTACATCCAAATACATGAAAATAATTGATATTAAGTTTTCTACTTTTTCAAAGCTCATAAGAGATTTTCTTAAGAATAGGACAGACTAAAACACAATTCAAAATATAGCAAACAGTATTGATGGCTTTAGCCCAAAAAAATTTTGGAAGATTTACTTCACAAAGCATAGTTCTAACCATTTCTTCTGAAGTCTTATTTTTTCTCTCAACAACACTATTTTGTTGAGATGTTCTTGGAGCAGAGAAATTATGTTTAATTCTATTTTCATTATAAAAAGTTTCAAAATTTTGATTTTCAAATTCAGTACCATGATTACTTTTAATTTTGATTATTGTTGAGTTCTTTTCATTTGAAACCTTCCTATAAAATTTTGAAAAAGCAGAAAAAGCCTCATCTTTATGTGCTAGAAATAGAACCCAAGTAAAACATGAAAAATCATCTATGATCACAAGTTCATATTTCTTTCCTTCTAGGTTTATGGTTCTAGTAGGTCCAAATAAGTCCATGTGAATTAATTCTAGAGGTCTAGTGGTTGAAATAATATTTTTGGATTTGAAACTCCTCCTAGTTTATTTATCAAGTTGACATGCATCACAAATATGGTCATTTTCAAAGTTCAATTTAGGTAAACATTTAACTAAATCTTTGGCAACTAATTTTGATAAGGTGTGCATGCTAGCATGACCTAATCTATGATGCCATAGCCAATTAGTTTCTTTGACCTTAGTATCTTTAGCAACAAGACATTGGCCACTCTTTATGGCTATCTCGTCAAGATCAACCATGTAGATATTTTCATGTTTTTATCCAATGAACATGATACTATTATCAAAGAAACTAGTGACCATGCATAAAGATGATTCAAAAGTAACTTTAAAACCTTTGTTACATAATTAACTAATGCTTAGTAAGTTATGCTTTAAATTATCAATAAGCAAAACATTCTCAATGAAGGTGGAGGGAGTTAGTTTGATTTTACCAATACCAATGATTCTCCCTTTTCCATTGTCACCAAAGGTTACCAATTCTTCATTTTTTTCTCAAGGGTGATGAATTATTTTTTATCACCTATCATATATCTTAAATGACCGCTATCTAGATACCAAGCTCGTTCATCTTTATTGGCTGCAAGACATTCCTGCAAAATAGTCAAGTGACTAATTTAGGTACCCAAGTCTACTTGGGTTCTTTTGGGTCAGCATTTATAGTTCCCTTAGGAACCTAAACTTTCTTAACTAAATTTTCATTATTTTTTCTTGAATTGCATGCATATGCTTTGTGTCCTAGCTTACCACAGCAGAAACAAGTAATGTTTGAAGAGAAATATGATGATGTTGAGTGAGTGTAGAGATTCTTTAGGAATTTTTATTTCTTGTTAGGATTATAACATATTCCAGCTTTATCATAGATTGCTTTTTGGTTATTTAGAATCATTCTTAATTTTTTAGAACTACATGTGAACTTATCAACCAATGGTTTTAGCATTTGAACTTTCTTTTTCAAGGAATCATTTTTTTTATTAAAATCTTATTTCTTTGTTGAATTTCTTCTTTTTTCTTGGATAAGATATCACACATTATTTTTAGATTTTTATTTTTACCAAAAATCTTTCTAAATTTTTTCATTAGATTATAAAAGACATCTTGTAATTCATCAAAAGAATATTCTTGGGTGATTTCGGAGTTTACCTCATTCTCTTATGCCATGAAAAATAAGTTTACGACATCTTCAGATTCTTCATTGGAGCTAGATTCGTCACTGTCGCTCCATGTTGCAAACACTACTTTCTTCTTGATCTTCTTGAAGCTTTTCTTCAAGTTGGGATAGTCCGCCTTGAAGTGTCTAGGTTCTTGCACTCAAATCATAAAGGCAACTCCCCTTCCTTATCCTTGTCCTTACTTATTTCACCTCTATTGAAGGATTTTTTCTTGAAACCTTGCTTTCTTCTTCTTATAAACTTCTTAAACTTTCTTGTAATCAGTGCTATATCCTCATCTTCTTCATCTTCATCCATTGACTCTTCTTCTTCTTCATCAATTACGGTAGATTTAAGGGCAATGGTCCACCTTTTTTTTCCTTCATCTTCATTATGCTGCTTCATGGTGATTTTATGGGTCATCAGCGATCCAATTAGCTCTTCTAAGCGTAGCTTATTCAAGTCTTTAGCCTCTTGAATTGCAGTGATCTTTGCCTCCCATAACTTCGGCAAAGATCTATGAATTTTTCTTACCAAATCACTGTTAGAATAAATCTTTCCAAGACTTTTTAGACCAATAGTTGTATCAGTGAAATGAATGAATATTTCTATAATTGATTCAGTGGATTCCATTTTGAAAAGCTCATATTGGTGCACTAGCATGTTAATGTTAGATTCTCTAACTTGGTTTGTGCTCTCATGAGTGACTTCGAGTCTATCCCAAATTTTTTTTGTAAAATTGCAAGTAGAGATTTGGTTAAACTCATTGGCATCCAAGGCACAATACAAAATATTCATAACCTTGGCATTTAGCTGAATTGATCTTTTATCTTCCTCACTCCAATCCTTTTTAGGTTTGGGTATGCTAATGCCATCAACTACAGTGGTGTATGTGTGCGGCCCATTGATTATGATACTCCACATATCAAAATCAAGAGCTTGAATGAAGAATCTCATGCATGCTTTCCAATATGTGTAGTTTGTGCCATTGAAAAATGGTGGTCTGTTGGTGGATTGCCCTTCGGCAAGTGAACCTCCTAATTGTATTGTCGTGATCTTTATTTCTTGATAGTTAGATCAATGCTAGTTGAGAACCAAGCTCTGATACCACTTGTTACCCAGCTAGACAATCCAAGAGGGGGGATGAATTGGGTTATTAAAAATTTTAATGAACTTAGTGAGAGATGTGCAGCTAACACAGAGAACGATGCAAGATAGATAAATACATAATAGTAGAAAGAAAGATCCACACACACAAGCAGAAGCACACACACAAATATAGCAAATTTATAGTGGTTCGGTGCACCTTCAGCACCTACGTCTACTCTCCAAGCGATCTCTTAAAAATTTCCACTATAATCACCTGATTACAACATATTTGTTTTCATCAGGCTCATAAACAAACCCAATTAGTTTTAACCCAGGTCAACCAATCAAAACATTTACAAGCCTTCAACCTAAGGCTTTCCCAAACTAGACTAAGTTTGGTACAAGAGAATCCCCTTCAAGTATTAGGCCTAGCTAATATAGGTACAAATTGATTAAAAGAAAAGTGAATACAACTCAGAATGACCCTATTTTTTGGTTGGATTGTTGTCGTTGGAGCTTTCATTAAGGAAGCCTTAAATGCTGACAATGAATTCTTCTCTTCCTTTTTTTAATGAACTTTAATGATCTCAAAAAAAAATTGATTGGAAGTAGGTAAGCCTTCTTGTAGACAGGAAAAACTCTAAGCTCACTATTTCTTTTTTGTTCTATATTTTTTTGGGGGCTTGAATAGTGTTTTTCTTTTATATTTTCCTTTTTCCCTTTTTTTTAATCATTTCCATGGAGTTCCCATTGATATGACATGGATTCTGGCCAAATAGTATCATTGGAGGTTGGAAATATCCATTGGAAAAGATTATGGGCGAAGATAAAATATTGCAGAACTAGCCATTATGTCTGTTAGATAACGTCGAGCTGGCTCAATTCTAGCTTCAGGCTAGCTCGAGTAGAGTTTATTCGCAAGACAACATTCTATCCTACTAAGACAACTAGCTCAATTCTATGTCGGGCTGGCTCGATCAGCAGTTCATAAAATCATGTTTCTATCATCCTGAGATAGCTGGCTTGATTGGGCATCGGGCTACCTCAATCAGCAGATTTTCAAAGATGATCTTCTGCCTTTCTGAGATAGCCGACTCGGCTCCAAAATTGGCTGGCTCGACTATGTGCCAAGCCAAAGAGTTAATTGCGTGCCGTGCCAGAGCTAGCTCGAATCAAAATTAGGTCAGCTTGGCTTTTGAGGAGGGATTCTTCTTCTTACTTCAAAAATATTTCAAGGATTATTTCAAATAACTTAGAAGAAACTTTATTTGATTATGAAATCTTTCAACAACCTTTTTTTTTCTACAAAAAAATAGACTTTGACATTCTTGAAAAGTATTATTATTAAGGTTATACTCTAATATTTTATAATCATCAAAATCATTTCTAGGAGCAACAATGGTGGGACAGATCAGCAATACCTACAAAGCTCAGGAAGAAAGCATGAAGAACTACTTGAAGAAGGTAAAAAGCTTGACCTCGATCTTTAATAGTTTTGATATTCAACAGATCTCTAGAGTAGAAAAAATCAGAGCTGATCTTCTTTCTAAGCTGGCAACTCTGGCCTTGAGTGAATTGCCAAAAGGAAGTTTTCTTTGATGTTTTGTAACATCCAAGTTCGAAAGAATCCCAAGCAGTAATGCAGGTCAACCATGAGCCCAGCTAGATCGATCCATTAGTTTGATATCTTAAAGATGGAGTCCTACCTAGAGACTCCAAGAAAGCTCAAAAATTAAGAAATCAAGCCACCTATTATATTCTGTTTGAAGATAAGTTGTATAAGAGATCGTATTCCTTGCCACTCCTTAAGTATCTCCGACCTTCCAAAGTTGATTATGCTCTGAGAGAAGTGCATGAGGAAATATGTAGAAATCATTTAGGGGCTAAATCTTTATCTTACAAATTACTTTGACAAGGATATTATTGGCCAACCGTGCATCAGGATGCCATAAATTATGTGAGAAAATATAATCGATGCCAGAGGAATGCAACCATTTAAAGACAACCAGCTACACAACTCGCATCTTTAAGTGCCCCTTGGCCATTTGCACAATGGGGGATGGATATACTTGGGCCTTATCCTATGGTATCTAGATAGCGAAAATTTTTCTTGGTAGCAATGGACTATTTTACTAAGTGGATAGAGGCCAAACCTCTAGCAAAAATAACTGAAACCAAGATGTAAGACTTCATCTGAAAGTTGATAGTTTGCAGATTTAGCCTACCTCAGATGCAAATCACTGATAATAGACACCAATTTGCAGGAGCGAAGTTCATCGAGTTTTATGAAGTCTTGAATATTTTCCATCATTTTATATCTATGGTGCATCCTCAAGCAAATGGTGAGGCCAAGGTAACCAATAAAACTCTACTCTAGAGGATAAAGGCAAGACTTGAGAGGGCAAAAGGTACATGGGTGGATGAACTCTATCATATGCTCTGAGTCTATCGAACTACCCAAAGACTGCCAACAGAAGAAACCCCTTTTGCATTGGCCTTTGGGATAGAGGCTGTCATCTCAAGCAAGTAGAAGCTTTTAATGAACAAAGCAATTCACAAGATCTTAGGGCAAACCTTGATCTATTGGAGAAAAAATGGAAAAAAGCTCAAATCAGGATGGCCACTTACAGACAATGAGTAGCTCGTCACTATAATTCTAAAGTGAAGAGCAAAATATTCAGAGTGGAAGATCTGGTGCTTCGACGAGCAGATGTTTCACAATCACAGAATCAAGAAAAGCTCATTCCAAACTGAAAAGGTCCTTATGAGGTCATGAAAATTATCCGATCGAAAACTTATTATCTAAAAAATCTTCAAGAGTCGACATTTTTACGATCTTGAAATTCAAAAAATCTATGGATGTACTATCGATGATCATTTCAATAAATTTTTTTTTAACAATTCTTGTCTTCAGTGTAAAGTCGTACAATGATAGAAAATTATCCAATCAAACTTTGCTTTTAAATGAAATAGAAGACCTCCTATTTATAAATAGGAGGAAGTGGGGAGAAGCCCTTTCAATGATCCTTTTTGTGCCCTAATACCGTTGTTAGGAATAGGAGAAGAATCTCATCCTAACAATGATAAAAGTCCAACATGTCAAAAACAGAAGGAGGACCTCATCCTGACATGAAATGAAGGAGATAGGCCCTTTCAATGGTTCTTTTGTGCCCTAATGTTCTTGTTAGGAACAAAAGGAGAACCTCATCCTAACAAGAATAAAAGCTAACCATATCAAGAACAGGAAGAGAATCTCATCCTGACATGAAAAAAAGGGAGAGGCCCTTTCAATGGCTCTTTTGTGCCTTGACGCCCTTGCTAGGAACAGGAGAAGAATCTTGTCCTAACAATGATAAAAGCCAACCGTGTTAGAAATAGAAGGAGGACCTCATCCTGACATGGAAAAAGAAGAGAAGCTCTTTCAACGGTCCTTTTGTGCCTCGATAACCTTATTAGAAATAGAAGAAGAACCTTATTCTAACAAGGATAAAAGTCCAACATGTTAAGAATAGGAGGAGAACCTCATCCTAACAAGAAAAATGAGAAGAGGCTCCTTTAATGGTCCTTTTTGTGTCCTGATGTCCTTGTTAGGAATAGGAGAAGAATCTCATCCTAACAAGAGTAAAAGTCCTACATGTCAGGAATGGAAGGAGGACCCTTTCAATGGTCCTTTTGTGATCCGACGTCTTTGTTAGGAATAGAAGAAAAACCTCATCCTAATAAGGATAAAAGCCAACCATGTCAAGAACAGGAAGAGGACCTCATCCTAACATAAAAAATGAGGAGAGATCCTTTCAATGGTCCTTTGGTGCCCCGATGCTCTTGTTAGGAATAGGAGAAGAATCTCATCCTAACAAGAATAAAAGCCAATCATGTAAGGAATAGGAGGAGGATCTCATCCTGACATAAAAAAAGGGGAGAGGTTCTTTCAATGACTTTTTTGTGCCCGATGCTCTTATTAGGAATAAGAGGAGAACCTCATCCTAATAAGGATAAAAGTCCAACATGTTAGAAATAGGAGAAGGATCTCATCCTGACATGGAATGAAGGGGAGAGGCCCTTTCAATGGTCCTTTTGAGCTCTAGCAATCTTGTTAGGAACAGGAGGAGAACCTCATCCTAACAAAGAGGATAGCCAACCATGTCAAAAACAGAAGGAGAACCTCATCCTAACATGGAGGAAGACCCTTATGCGGGATAAAAGATCTCCTATTTATAAACAGGAGGTAATGAAGAGAGGCTCCCTTAATGGTCCTTTTGTACCTCAACAACCTTGCTAAGAATGGAAGGTAGAACCTTGTTTCAATAAGGGAAACATCTATTCATGATAAGAACAAGAGGACCTCGTCTTGACAAGGTTCTAGGTCTTTAAATAGAAAGTTAACTACATGCGTGGAATAAAGACTCTTGGCTCCTAGACAAAGAAATATCCACTCCTAACTAAGTCATGAGATCCCCGATCATGGACAAGGGAAACATACCTACAAAATGATAGGCTAAGAACATCACTCTGAAAAGCAACCCAAATATCAAGAGCAATGCAAAAAAAAGGAAGTATACCAATACTTGATTAAGACAACAATGAAGAAGAAATTAAGGAGATATCACTTCATTAAGATAAAATTCATTATAATGGAGGTCCACAAGACCATTCAAAAAAAAAGAGAGAGAGAAGAAGAAGAAGAAAGAACAGTCGAAGTCCTAAGAAGAAGGTCTCGAACCCTCGAACTTTGGACTACCAGCCCCAGCTAATACAAGAAAATGCTTCAAATCCTCAACTTTCTCTTCGAGGTCCTGCCTCGCCACTAAGCTCTCGCCAAGCAATTTATTGGACCTCTGAAGATCATCCTCCACTTTCCTTAGGCTCTTTCACAATATCACAGACTCAGCCTCGGCATCGTTCACTAAACCCTTCTGGTAGACCATCTGAATTTTGAGTTCACGAAGTTTCTTCTCAGTAATCTTAAAAGTCATAGTGAGATTTCCAAGAGAACTCTTCAAGGCGGCAACTTCATCTGAATTTGTTCTCAAGTTAGCTAGATCTTTGTCTGCCAACATCTTTTGAAGCTGCATTTGCATTATCTTGGAGTTCGTCATCCTGAGTTTCTTTTTATAATCATTGATCTATCCACACCAACTGATCCGGTAGGTATCATATATTTTTTCAGCATCATCTAATTGCTTTTAAAGGTTAGAAAACTTCTTGGACCAATTCCAACCGAATTTCACTTGACTCTGAGCCTAAACTAAACCTCTCTCAAATTGATCGATTTTTCCTCTTGCATCATGGAATTCGGCCTTAAGAGAGCAAATCTTGGCTGTCAAGGTCCAAGACTTTTCACCAGCATGCTTTTTAATCTCTTCAAGCTCTTCTTTTAGATGATGCTTCTTATTAATATAATCCATGAAATTCCTTTTATGTGCTTGATGAAGATGAGTAATCTCAATTGTGGCCTCCAAATAATTTTTCTTCAACTTTTGAAGTTCATCTTCTACCTTCAACTTCTTTTTGGTCTGGTGAACTTCTTTCTTTAAACGCCTGATATGAACCTTCAAGAAAATATCTTGAGGTAGAGGATCGACTTTGACAGAAGACTGCATTTAGTATGTAAAGATATATATATATATCATAACATGAAGGTAGAGCTAAAGAGAAGACTTGTTTTCATTAATCAAAATGTTCTTTAAGTATAGGAAAGAAGAAAAAATAAAAAGGTACAATAATAAGAGGTCTCAGACTTTTAAAAGAGTAGCAGAGGAGTTCGGTGCAGCCCCGATCGTCATAGGTTCTTCAGCAGCAGAGGGAGCAGGTATGATAAAAGATGCATTGGAGGAAGGACCGATTAGCGAAAGATCGACAACTATGGTAGATGGACCCATCTCATCATTAGAAGTTTCTTCGTCCAAGAAGCTGACATCGAGCTTGGAGAATTTATCTATCACATTCTTCTGGCAAACCTCATACCCCTTGATGAAGGACAACTGGATGAACTCAACTTTTATGTCCTTCATCTCTGAAGAAGCCTTGAACTCTTCCACCGCCTGAGTCTTCACCTCCAAAAGATGCCTTGAGACCTACTCCTTTACTTCAACAACTTCAGCTTCGACCCTTTCTCTCCTCTTGATCTCCAAATTCAGTTTCTCCTTTACTTTCTCCAAGGCATGCTCCATGTTTTGTACCATCTCCTGGAGGCTCCCAATCTTGGCCATTTTCTCTTCAAGAAGATGGTCAATCTTGGCTTTCCCTTCGAGGAGGCGATTGGTCTCAGCTTAATGATCTTTTGGAATCTTCACTGCCTCAGACCTCATGCAGTTCATTGCCTTAATGTTGGCAAGCAATTGGTGACCCATCTACAAAAATAATAAAGCAAGTTATGCAAATGAAGAAGCTCATAGACAAGTCAATCAAAAGAGAGAGATAAGGTGGTTACCTCAAGGAAGGATCCTAGAGAGTCCTAAGTATGTTGCTTAGGGTCGGCATCAATAATTTTATCCAAAATCTCGACCAAAGTACACTCGTCGATGAGATCCTTGACAATCTCCCGATTGTGGAAAGGGTTTTCTCCCAGATCCTCTTCAAAAGCATTGGACCCCCTGGGACGAGTCTTACACTTGACCTTTTTAGAGGCCATCTTCGCTCTTTTATTCTCTGCTCTCTATTCCTTCTCAGTGGGAGGCTCCAAAGTTCGAACCTTAGCCGAAGCACTTGGGGAGGTTGGAAGTGCTACAACCTTGATGGCAGCAGCAACTTCGGTGGTGACAGTGATTGTGGGGACGTCGACAGTGCCAGCGATGGAGCTCGGCGCATCGACCCTTGCCTTTTTTGAAGGCTCACTAGTCACAGCACCCTTCCTTTTATGGGCTCGAATCCCCTAAGAAAGCTTCTGAAATTCACCCGCATCTATTTCTACAACAAGGAATGAATTACCATTAGAAGGAAGGATAAGAAAGTAACCTACAGAATTAAGAAATATACCTACTGGATTGAAAGGACTCAGGCCCAGATTGAACAGAGTTTGATCTTTTATAAGTTCGAAAAGAAGAGAAGCACGAAAAATCCTAAGCTTGCTAACAGAATCAAGATCATCCTTCTTCAAACTAGGAGCTCGGTGAACTGAATCCCTTAGCTGCCCCTGATAAGTGGTAAAAATATACTAATAAAAGTATTAAATTATAAAATAAATTAATCTATTTCTTTAGAAATTGATTCTTTTATTAATCTTATGTAGGAAAGAAGGCCACTAATGTGAAGATCTTATTTTTCTGATTTAGATGAAATAAATTTCAGGCAAAATAGACTTCAAATGAGTCCAAAATTGAATTTCAAAAAAAAAAAAAACCTAGTTTGGTTCAAATCGGTTCAGAAAATTGGCTCAGCAGTTTGGTCCGATTCGACCGCAATAGCAGACCGACCCACCGACGTAATGCTGACGTCAGGATGACATCAGCATTTTTTACGACGCACGGTGGATCGATATGAGGGTATTTCGGGCATTTCACATAAAGAAGCGCACTCTGATTGACTGAAGAACGCGGTGGTCCATGCAACACCGGACTTGCACATGATCTATAGAGGATAATTTGAGAATTTTATTTGATCCAATGGGCATCATTCACTGAAACTCGATTGGACAGTCGAAAAGAAGGCGCTGATGAATGGCATCCACAGCTCCCGATCGAGATCCAACAGCTAAGATTCATCCTGATGTTAAACTAAAGATCTGAAAGCCTCTTTCTATGTGATCAAATGGCCTAGATTCAATCCAACGGTCGATCCAATAGCTGGCATGAAATCCGACTTAATCTGGGTTATTTTAAGGGGTTTTTAAATGATTTTTGGACCATTTGATCAACATCCAACGATCAGAATTATCTAGATCTTAATTTAAGTTGTTTTAGGAGTCTTAAACCTAATTTTTAATAGATTTTAGGAGGAAATCAATCTCTTGATCAATAAAAAATCTATTATTGTCGTGAAAAAAAAAAAGAATCAGAGAGAGAGAGAGAGGGAGAAAAGAGGGAAGTTAGGGAAGTCAGAGAAAAAGAGAAAAAGAGAGAGAGTTAGAAAAAAAAGAAAAACAAAAAGAAAAAGAGAGGAGAGAAGTAGAAAGAGAAGAGTGATTTGTGAGAAAAAAAAAGGAGGTTTTGATTTCTTTCGACAATCAAGACATCGATCAAGGAGCATCTTCTTCTTCACCAAATTCTTCACGCCAAGAGCAATGGATAATCAATTTTAGTAATCAAACAGTCTAATTTTTCTATGCTTTTTATTTTATTCACTATTTTTGAATTTATTATCATGAACTAAATTTTTTGTTACTAAGACTAAGGTGTAGCCACTCTTTTGATGCAATATTCAGTATGATTATTTTTAAATTTTATTCATGAAGAGTATATAAATCTGATCTTAATACTTTTAGATTACTGGCCATCTTCTAATTGATCTGATGAATATAGATGTTACGGACCAAGTACATCTATTTTATTGCTTCTTGATTATATACCTTGTATTATGAATCAAATTAGAATTCATATGCATGTGGGAATTTTAGTGTGCTTTGGACGCAGTGTATTTTAATTAGAAGATTTCACAAAACTTAATACATTAATATTTATTTAAATTACACCTAGACCAAAGGGTAATTAATAAATATTGATAGTTTTGCTATGCCTAGATCAAAGGATAGTGAATAAATTAGGAGACTCCACCGTCACATGAAATAAAATTAATCTAAAAATCTGAATATTGTATTGACTAAGTTGATGACCGATTGCCTTAGTAATCCATTACTCTTAAGTTTAAAATCCTAATAATTTATACTCTCTCTATTTTCTTAAAAATTTTTAATTATTTTTTTATTTTATTCTTTAATTTTTTATTCTCATAAATCGATCTTCTAAATAAAGCATAGAAAAGAGCTTTTCAGTACTTATTTTCCAATTCTCTAGGAACGATACTCTACTCATTCACTTTATTACTTGATCGACTGGTGCACTTGCCATAGCTATAAATAAGCACGCATCAGTCCCCAAGGAGGAAATCCTAACCTAAGAGATGGGCATGAAACAAAGAAATTTTTTTTCTTCTAATGATGAATGGAAAAAGGAGTGCCCTTAAGCAACCCCTTCTTATCGAACGAGAAGGACAGATACCACCAATCCTTGGCCGTCGGATGGTGTTTGAAGGTGTAATAGTTATGGAACAAAGAAATGGATGGCCGAACTTCTACTGAGATACAAAGAGAAAGAAAACCTATAATGAATCTAAAGGAATTTGGGACCATGGAAGCAAAGAAAATATCTAAAAATCGAAAAAGAGCTATGACGAAAGAAGAAATCGAAATATAAAGTCCAGCATGAAGAGCTTCAATGTACAAATAGAAGCAATCTGAGGGAGGAGCATAAGCTCAGTCACTCAGCCCGAGTAGCTTCAATTCGTACTCTGAAAGCACCCCATACTAAATCCTTATCAAAGAAAGATCATCGGGGCGCAAGGAACAAGGAATGATTTTAGGCATAAAAACTAGATGAGATACTATCCTAAGCTCGGCTTCTATCCTAGAGTCAGGATTTTAGGAGTTCAGATCAGCTGAGCTCCTAGAATTGGAAGACCAAGACACTTCTAAAAATATTTGGATTAAAATAAATCTAAAAAATCTTCAAAAAATCAAAGAAAAAGAATAGTAAAATTTTGAAAGAAAAGGATAATGGAGCCCACCTAGAAAACCCAAGAAAAATCCAAAAAATAAGCAAAAAAGTAAAGAAACAAAGGGAGAAGGATGAGAAACTAACCTAAGCCGGATGAAGAACTTGAGAAGGCGATTGGAAAGACAGAAAGCAATGGAGAAGGGTGTCAATGGCTGAAAAATCATAGTACAGGAAGACCAAGGTGTTCAGAGGAAGTAAAGAATGAAGGAAGGAGAGGAAGGACTCTGATCGAGATGAGAAGCTGAGGAAAGAAAGGAGGTTTAAATAATAGGAAGAAGTCCAAGATGGTTTTGATTGTAGACCCTCCTCAGCCTGTCTCGACCTGCCATGTGTCCTGTCCATCATGCGGATCTTTGATGCTTGATAGAATAATAACTACGCCATACATAAAGCTCTATGCCAAACGAGTTTTCAAAAAAAGGTGTTCTTTGGGTCATTCATCCATTAAGAAGCTTCGATGCTAGGAAAAAAAGCCAAGATTTTCTCATCTTCCGAGAGCAGAAAAGTGGTAAAGAACTTTGGCTGCCGTAACTTTTGTACTCCCTTCATTCAAAAATTTGAATTCAAGAGTAAGAGGACAAGCATTGGGGGTAAAATAACTTCCGTCGAAGTCCTTAGCGGCCGACTTTCATTCTGTAAAAACCTGCTGATCTTCTCAGCAGCAACCCCTAATTATAGAACTTGCCTAAGGCCTAATAAAGTCTGACAGGATAAACTTGTACAATAAAAAGAAGCACTATTTCATTAACTTTACTTTTTGGCTCAGGA